>CM060879.1:14905826-15505826 GCA_030737845.1 Acorus calamus
TTTTATTTTTGTAGGGATTTATTTAAATGTATTTATTGAAACAATTTAATTCAGACACTAAATCCGTTAATCAAATATACTTTTTCTGGAACTTGTGACGATATTCTAATTTTACAATCATAGACCATTACAACCAAGAGAAAACGGGTTTTAAGTTATGACTAGATCCAAAGTGAGGAAGGAAAGGAGGGGAGGGTACAGGAGATTTGCCCCACCTTCTCCAACGTAAAAACAAATGATAAAAGGGAATTTTGGGGGGGGGGGGGGGGGGGGGGGGGCGGCGGCCATATTGACAGTGCAAATTTTAAACCACCCATCTAATATATAAATATGCATTATTTTACATTGTAATCAGAGTGATCCTATTCTTGATGTGATATATACAAGACATTCAACCATTTAATCAAATCATCAGCCATTCTTATACAAAACCGTTTCTCTGAAATAAATTACCTTCATGGAAACCAGAGTCCAAAAAGTGGCCCATAGATAACGATTGTCTCAATTGATTATGAGTACTAAATTTTCTATGTAAAGGTCATACAACTTCCCAAAAATCATTTGACTAGGTCATCTTAACCAATATAGGACTCCTCCATGACCTTGTAAGCTATTATAAGACACCTCATTAATTTTTTTCCCATTCTTCTCAAATCACCACATTTAGCAATTCCATCACGCACTTTTCTCCAAGCCAATGAAAACTACTCAACAACACAAACACCCACTCACTTATAAATAACACCTCCACCAGCCTCTACAACACATCTCCAAAGCTCCATTGGTCGTTTTGAGGGGAAGAGAATAAAAACCTAAAACCTCAAAAATGGCCTGCAAGAAGGTGAATGTAATTCTGTTGGTGTCAATGCTGGTGGTGGTCATGGCATCAGTGGAGATGGCCGAGGCCGGAACCTGCTACAATGATTGCATGATCCAATGCATGCCTATCAAATACGCAACCCGCCCTCAATGCGAGAGCCAGTGCGACCAGGCGTGTAAGTCCATCGGCCAGCCCGGGAAGCCGCACCCACGGCAGGGACATCGCAAGAGGATCCACCACTGAAAGGCCTCTTTTGAGAAGATCATGTCATGGAGGCGTCGCAAAAGCCACGATGATTTTGCGGCCCTTTTTCACTCTTCTAACTTCTCTTCCTCTATTTCAATCTTAGATTGAATAAATGTATGATGATCGAATCTAGCTTTTGAGAGCAAGCTTTTGAGAGCTCTATTAATATACATGCTAACGATATCACCATGTGTGGGTCAAGAAATTGGAATGAGTTAGATCCAACACTAGTTAGACAATTTGATTATCTAACATATTCGTGACCGTCGAATCTAATCATTTCAAGAAAACATATTAAAAGTCATTATGTTATGATTAACATTTAAATACATAATTTAATAATAAAATATCTCAATTACAATAACTTTTGATATATTGAGGTGATAAGATATGACCGTTATGAATGTGTTGGACAACCAAATTGTTCAATTAGCGTTGAATCTAACATGTTCCCAATAATATTCAACCCACATTTAATATTATTACTCATAACATCGATCGATCACAACTAGCGGTAATCATTCAATCTCAACAATCGATCTGACCAATTGATCAATTGATCATCCGATCATAACGATGTATATGACCATCCATTTGATCGATCGTTCGATCACATATATATCCACGATAGTTGTCCATATTCAATGGAGATCCCACAAATGGTGAGGTGATTTAAAGAATTATGGAAAATGAAACTACAATTGAAAGAAGAAACAAGGAATTAATTGTGCAGTCAATAAGATTCCAATATATTCTAATCATCAATGAGGAGATCCCAAAATACTCTCTAGCGATTCCACAATATGAAACCTGTTGAGGAAGTTGTAATATTGTAAATTACTCATTTGCAATATATTAAACGTACGTGTGAAGAAAACATCTTTTTCGATCAGTAAAGATTCATGTAAATTTCATTTGTTATTTACTTTTTTTCACTAGAATTTTTATTTTTATATTGAACTCCAAGCATCAATTCTCTTGTATTTTGTCCCACGATATGAAATTTCTAGTTACACCACTGATATAGTTATTTACCCTGGTATAGTTATCTATGAAGCCTGAGTTTATTCTTTGATTCAAACAGGAGCTTGATTTCTAAATAACATGGTATATGTTTTTTCCTTGGATTCTAAATAACATGGTATATGTTTTTTCCTTGGATTCTAAATAACATGGTATATGTTTTTTCCTTGGACTTGTCTTTCAATCTCCTTCGATGCATCCTGCACATCTCGGTGATTTCTCATGCATGTCATTATTGTTCACACATCTGAGCATCGTTGTTGTTCGTGCATCTTTCGCGCACCTCAAAGTTATTCTCGAGTGGCTTGTGCATACCCTGTCCAAGGGCGCCCACTTCCCAATGTTCCTGCTTCCAACATCCTTGTGTCCTGCATACAGGAACCCACATCATCCAAGCGTCCCCTACCAACGTTCCACATGCAAGCATACAACCATCTAGCCCATGAATATATCCAGACTTAACCTAGGATTAGAGGAGGTGAATAAATCTAATTCAAATTACTGGTGGATTTTAAAAATATGCTTTAATTTTTTTTCTTCTAAACTTGTCTTGGCCCAACCCGACCTATTTGAAACAGGTTTGTGATAGGATTTATGAGCAGGTTTGGGATTCAAAAAACTCATCCCAACCCGTCCCATTCTCATCCCTACCACCAAGTCATCAAGCCACTATGACGTCCATATCCTATAATTTTGCCTCTTGCGGATCCTTATTTTTCTTTGTAGATCTTCTTCAAGCCCACAAAATAGGGCCCACATCCTCTAGCCACACTGAGATGGATCATTGCTTACCAATTCTTCTTGAAAGACCCACGTAGCCCTTTCGGAAATAATGAGGGTATATATTTCTTGATTACGACGCAATTGATCATCAGGATATGTTAGATAAGTATGTCATGTTAAGTCTTCTATTACTTTATAGATTGAAATATTCTTTTGAACTTCAAAATCGGTGGAACCACATAATTTTGGTAAGCACACTTCTATTTTTTTCAATTGATTTTTTATTTTCTTTCCATCGGATATTCCATAAATGGTACAAGCACTTAAATTCTTAAACTCATTTATGTAAATGAAGGAATATGGGTGACTAAGCCATATATATTTATTTACAAGAAATAGGGGGATATAGTCATTCTAGAATATTTGAGAATGAGCTGATATCGATATTCTACGTTATTCCCTCAATTTACTCTATTGGTATAAAGGCCCACAAGTCAAATCACATGTCATCACATCTTATTTTAGGGTATCATTTGTTATTCAGATTTTATAAATCTTTATTCACATATTATTCTCTTTTTATTCACAATGTGTCTATGATCTATCAATACTTTTATTTATACTAAATTAATTATCTATCTCAAAAATAATGTTAGATACTAGCCCAAATGCAATCTACGGGGCAGTCTAACATGTTTTAAATTTTTTTAAAATAATAAATCTCTTTAATGATTATATATTTTGATAAAAAGTATATATTACTCTATTTTGAATTCAACCGATTTATTTCTAACAAGCATGAACAAAAAGTAGTGAAATATAACATATATACACCTGAAACCATAACAAGGACTATTTGTAACTAAGGGTGCAATTTGATCGGTTAGTTCAATTTTTTGTAAACCCATATTAAATCAAAGTATAATCACATATAACTCGAGAACCAAACTGAACCAACCGAGAACCCAAAATTGAACTGAACTTTGTTTGGTTAAATCGAACCAAACTGAACGGTTAAAGATAAACATATATATACCCATCATTTTTTTTCTTCTTACCTATTTGGGTTAGTTAGAGTATTTTTATGAGTTGGTTATAATTTTACATAAATATCAAAATGCTAGGATTGTTGATATAAATTAGTGTATTCATTTTTTTTTGTAAATATTAATGATATAAAAACAATTTAGTTTTTAATATAAAAGAACTATTTAAATGAATATTAATTATAAATAATCATATGTTTAAATTTGATTCGATTCGATTCGATTCGGTTAATTCAATTTTTTTGAAATAAAAATCCAACACAAATTAAAACATATTTGTTTATTAATTTTTCAATCAATACCCAAATCAAACAAACAAAAAAACTCTATTTATCCAAACCTGAAAAAAATCCGTTTGGATATACTTGAATTCGATTTAACCTACCAAAATGCAATTACATGTAACAGCCCTCCATTCCAAAATAGCTCACGTGGCTAACAAACGGGGCCTAGTGTCCGGATCAACACAACAACACATCCTCCTCCCCTCCTCAAAACCCTCAACAACCCCCGCCGCCAACCCCTCACAAAATTTTCCTCTCCCACAAACCATGGCACCATTCTCCCTCATGCTCCAATCATCCCCCTTCTCCCTCACCCCCAAACTCTCCCTCCACTCCCACCACCACCTCCGCTCCTCCCAAATCACCTGCTATCTCCCCCCTCCTCCCCAGACCCTCCCCCCACCACCATCAAACCCCCCCACCACCGCCGCCCCGCCGAGGTCAACATCCGCGAAGAGGCCGCCCTCCTCTACAACTCCTCCGGTCACAACAACCACGGCTTCTCCGCCAAGTACGTCCCCTTCTCCCCCGACCCCGCCTCCGTCGACCCCTTCGAGTCCTACTCGCTCGACGAGGTCGTCTATCGGTCCCAGTCGGGGGGGCTCCTCGATGTGCAGCACGACATGGAGGCGTTGAAGAAGTTCGACGGGGAGTACTGGAAGAATCTGTTTGATTCTAGGGTTGGGAGGACGACTTGGCCGTACGGTTCGGGGGTTTGGAGCAAGAAGGAGTGGGTGCTCCCGGAGATCGATTCGGATCACATCGTGAGTGTTTTCGAGGGGAATTCGAATCTCTTCTGGGCGGAGAGGCTCGGGAAGGAGTGTCTTGGGGGATGAATGATCTGTGGGTGAAGCATTGCGGGATTAGTCATACCGGGAGCTTTAAAGATTTGGGGATGACCGTGCTCGTTAGCCAGGTCTGGCAAAAAAAAAAAAAAAAACTCTTTTTTTCGTGTGATTTGGTTTTGCTTTGCATTTCTGTTAAGTATAAATCTTTTCTTGAATTTTTTAGATGTAGTACTGATGAGGAAGAAGTTCTAGTCAATGATGCTTATGTGTTTGCATGCAAAGCAACATTCTTTTCCATGTTTTACTTGAGGTTCTCAATTGTCGTGTTAGTCTTTAGCGTTCGAAGATGAGTTTGAAAATAACTTTTCACTTAAAGTAGGTTTTGGACAGAGCTTTTTTTTTTTGAATAAATGATGGGCATTCTATTCATAGAAAAGGTGCCCAAATCATGGAAAACATAACACGAATTCACCTGATGAACCAACTGTTCAATTACAAACTTTACTTTAATCAGTAAGACCTTCTAACCACTCCCCCCCCCCCCCCCCCCCCCCACCCCCCCCCCCCCCCCCCCCCCCCCCCCCCCCCCGCGTAAAACAAACACTAATCTTTGATAATGCGAGTAGCTGGCTCCCATATGTTCTCCGCATACGCCGTTCCGTTCCTCCCCTAAAAAGAACATGATTTCTCTCGAGCCAAATTGCTCAAACTGTGGCTGGGACGAAGCTTTAGGATACTTTTGTGGGAACACTACAATCCCCATTCCTACGAAACCATTCTTTTGAAAATGCTTTCCAAGAAGTATTCTTTTGTTGAATTCCTCAAAGGCTGTTTTTTTTTATAGATAAAACTTATTTTTCGCTTTTCCAAAAGATGGGACTGTTGGGCACTATTTGTAATGTGTTTCAATTAAGTATGATTCCTGCAAAAGTATAATATTCAGAAGCTATGCAAACTGGTTTCCAAATGCTGTCATTATATTACCTATAGGTGTTATCTTCTTCTTTTTGTTCGTGAAGAATAATTTGTGATGTTTTATAGAATTAATAGTCTTAGCCTACTAATTACTTCTTTTCCCTGGACACTGTCCCGTGCACAAGCAAATTTCCAGTTCCATTTCCCACTTTTGCTCCATTGCACTGTAGTTACCCCCAAAGTGGGTTCCATGCTTCATAGGGGTGATTTTCATGGAAGAAATACTTTTGATGTTCATTTTTCGAGAAAAGCATTGTCATATGGATTTGTCTCTATGAGGTTCCTTGTCAGTTCATAAATGTCATTGAGTTCATGCATAAACCTTACATTATGAGAATACTTGCATTTGTTTCCTTTGAACTAATTTATTTTCGGTATTCTCAGTTAACATTAGTGAGAATCAATTCTTAAATTATCTTGCATTCTGCAATTATTTTCAGTATCCTACTGCAGTGACTTTTATTACATCACCCATGGTGCAGAACTTATCGTGCCATTTCATTAAGTCGAGAACATTTTATTCTGAAAGGTTTTCTGAATTCTGCTTTTAATAACTGCTAAACTTGTTTTTGGTCAAAATAGTAATGCCTTGGGCTTCACAGTGCACCCAAATTCTTTAACTCCCTTGATTATTATATATCCTCTATTTTTTGGGTACATGCCATTTTATAAAATTTCTTTTTCTTGTCTCACATGAAATGTTGAGTTCTATTACCTAGTGGTAAACCATAGATTGATAGAGACCACATTTATGGGTTATGGGTGGGTTTTTATTTATGAGCTCTAGAATCTGGATGACTAATTGTTTTCAAAAGATGATCTTGATTATTCTGTAACATGCTTAAATGGATGTGGAGCTGGAATTTTTGAGTCCATTCAGCAAAGCTTTTCAATCATAATTAACATGTAGTTCTTTGTCCATTATGACCAATCCATTAAGCTATTTACATCCATGGATTGGCATGATTCTTACAAAATAGCTATCTGCTGAACTCTCGCTTGTGGTAATTACATGTTCTTATCTATAGAACATATATGTCATGCTTTCTTTATCATGATGTGTTATTAACCTATGAGTTTAAGACATCGACGACTCTGGAAACATGTCAAATCTTACACAAGGCCCTTTAAACTTGTATCAAATGGCAAATCCATCAAAGCTATTATGATTAGTCAATGTGGTCCAAGTAAACCATTCGTCCAATTACATAACATATTTTAGGAATATTCCATCCTTCAACCTGAAATTGTACAGATGAACGTATTCCTTCCTGAATTGACCAATTTGATTCTTTTGTACCACTTTTGCTACTCTCCTCCTTTGTAACACACACGAAATTATCCTCACACTCCCCCACCTCCCTCCACATCTCAACCTCTACCTCTCCCTCTGTTCACTCTTCCTCTCCAAGCTCAGCTTACCCTCTTCCCCCTTCCATCTTCTCCACTGCCTCCTGGAATATCCACCCTCTGATTGCACATAGCATGCCACCACCTCCATCGCGGTGGTTGGACTCATCTTTGGTGGGGATCGCACTGAGGGTGTATGATTGGATTGTAGAAGAAGATTGAGGGAGAGGAGTTTGTAAATTAAGGAGAGGACAAATATCTAAATTTGCTTGAAGGGCTAATTAACCATGAGTGGATTAGCAAACATTGATGGTGAAGACATCAATGTATGTTTTTCGTGTTTCTGGAGACTTGTGTGTCTCCAAGGTTGCATCTTAACCCTAAACTAAAGCATTAGAATCTATTTTATGCCTATGTTGGTATCAATTTGTTCTAACTTTCATGTGTTGAATCTTTTTTTAATAACAGAGGAGCCAATCAATTGCAACCCCGATTTTCTTTCGTTAGAGCATGAAGCATATCATTTCTTGAAGTTATTCTTGTTCATCCCTTGTATTATTTCCTATTCTACCATCGTATTTCTAACATTCTCTGTCTGCAGGTTAACCATCTTCGTCGTATGAAAAACCCACGCCCCATTGTTGGGGTTGGATGTGCCTCCACTGGTGATACATCAGCTGCCCTTTCTGCATACTGCGCTGCTGCTGGTATACCCGCAATTGTGTTTCTCCCTGCCAATCGCATTTCAGTTGCACAACTTGTGCAACCCATCGCAAATGGGGCAGTTGTCCTCAGCCTTGACACTGATTTTGATGGCTGCATGCGGCTCATTCGAGAGGTCACTGCTGAACTTCCAATTTACCTTGCAAACTCCCTCAACAGCCTCCGACTTGAGGGTCAAAAGACCGCTGCTGTTGAGATCCTCCAACAATTTGACTGGGAGGTTCCAGACTGGGTCATTGTTCCAGGTGGGAACCTTGGCAACATATTCGCCTTCTACAAAGGCTTCTACATGTGTAAAGAATTAGGCCTTGTCGACCGAATTCCAAGGCTTGTGTGTGCCCAGGCAGCCAATGCTAACCCACTCTACCTCCACTACAAGTCTGGTTGGTCTGACTTTAAGCCCATTACGGCCAGCACAACATTTGCTTCTGCGATTCAGATTGGTGATCCTGTATCCATTGAAAGAGCAGTGTTTGCATTGAAAAACTCCAATGGAATTGTTGAGGAGGCAACTGAAGAAGAGCTGATGGATGCTACTGCACAGGCAGACCTTACAGGGATGTTTACATGCCCCCACACAGGAGTTGCATTGGTGGCATTGGCCAAGCTACGGAAGAGTGGGGTCATTGGACCGACTGATCGCACAATTGTTGTCAGCACAGCCCATGGGCTTAAGTTTACGCAGTCCAAGGTTGATTATCACCGTGCAGATATCCAGGACATGGTATGTCGCCATGCCAACCCACCAGTTGAAGTGAAGGCTGACTTTGGCTCGGTAATGGATGCACTGAAGAAGAAGCTTCCCTCGTTTGGACACAAATGAAAGTTGTTCTTGTGAGAGAGTTGTAAGTTTAGTATGCTCGCTGTTTTCTTTCTATTTACTTTTTGTTGTCTTTGTAGGAACATCAGGAAATATGATTTGGTCTATGGGATTTGGCAGAGAGAATAATGTTTGATATTATCAGTCATTAATTTATTATGATAATCTGCCTTCGTTTTTCTGTTTCTGGCCAGATTTGTAGTTTCTGGAATAGGTTAGGTGCATATTTTTTTTGACAAAAGTGGCTTCAATATAAGCAAACATAAATGTGAAACTTTAGTTATCTACTCTATGCTTCTTAGAATATCTGATACGTGAATGTTGAAGTGCGTCAATCTTCGTTCCGATGATAAATATTTAAGCGGCTATTTTATGGTACCATTTTTTCTTCTGGCCTGTTGAAGTTTGTGGGATAAAATTTTCATTCTTTACTATGAGGTTTTTCTTTTAATTATCTTTTTGAGACAATAATTTATTATTTTGTTTCTGTAACACTACAATGGATGCTTATGAGAATGATGCCTTATTTTTCATTATATCTCCTAAGTATAGGAATTCCCCTTGCATATTCCTATGTATCTTGCTTATGTAAAGTCAAGGAGAAAAAAAGGAGGAAAAGAAATAATGTTTATTGAATTGGTGCAGAGGGAAAATTCTGTGAGAACTAATCTTTCACCAAAAAGAAAAAACATGCAAAATTTCCCGGTAGCACGCTGTATGGGCATTATCTTTAACCCTATCCTTAATCACGCATTGTGTTATATAATTTTGATGTAGAATTTTGTCTGCATTATGCATACAAGAGTTTATGGAATATATGTGGACAATATAACACACATGAATATACCAGAAATCTCTTGCACTGAAGCACAGATACCAAAAACATAAATCTTGATGGTAGCTGGTGCAATGGTGACTCCTTTAAGAAAAGCAGACAGTATGATGATTTAAGATTGGTCTTCACCTGGTATCATGGATGGACCATTGAAAAAGAAAAATTGAACTCTTCAAGGGCTGGATTTTCAATTTTCATAAATTCTGTAGATGTATATAGTTCCTCTAAAAACTTATTATGTACTTCTTTGGCATACAAATGGGTCATGTAATTTGCTAGTGTTCTCTTGCACTGACTACAGGTTTCAATTAATAAAACTAATGCACCCTGTTTTTCAAGTTCATTTACTACATTATATTCTGCTGCTCCAGATCTCATGCATGGCTTTTGCTTTATGGGCCCGTTTCTAACATTTATAATTCTTAATATCACATGCTTCCCTAGGTTTTCCCCATATTTCTTAAGCTTTCTTTCATAATAGAAGTCTCTGGTGCGATTTTTCCCTTTTCGTGCTGGAAACTGGTTTGCGAAGGATATGAAAGAGTATCACTCCAAAACTGTTACCAATTTGGTTGGTACCTAACCAGGATAATTATAGAGCAAAGTTAAACTTGTCAAAATGCATTGTGACATCAGAACTTGTGTTTTCTTGAACATAATCTGCAAAATACTTCTTTCTATATCTTTGACATTAAGATGGTTCATTCCTCTTTTTAGTCTGGCATTTGGCCCCTTATTGCATCACCTGAATCAGAGGACATGAATCACTGTGCTTTGCATTCACTTCTTTAATTGTGGCTTGCTTGTAATCTAAGAAATTCAATTAACATTGTCATGAAGCCATAACTGTGTCTTCCCTATAATTGTACAGGTGTGTTTTGCTGTAAACCGAGTATTGTATCTGAACCAATAATCCGAATAGAAAGAATCCATAAAATCACGGCATGAACTATCAAGGAATCATGCCTTTTTTTTCCTGATTTGTGTGGCAACTTCTGCTGTCAATTGGTCCAGTCATACTCTATTGATTAATTTTCTGTCTGATGGATGCTGAGTTGCAATATTGTGGGATGTTTTCATTTTACTGAGGGAATTTATTCAGAATCATTGAGCCTTTATTGCATGTTTTACCCTGGTAGACGTGTATTACTGTTTAGCCTTTTATCAGTAGTCCTCAGATAGTGTCATCGGATACCTTCTTCTTCTTCATCCTCCATAACCTTAACCTTCTTCTTCATCCTCCATAACTTACAGGTGTTGTTACACCCAGTTCTTTTTTCAGCCCAAATTCTAATCCTATATGCGTTGATACAAAGTCATCAATTCATTAGAGTATATACTTCACTTTTTATAAAAGCATATGTCTCATTAAATGAGGTATACTATTTTAAAAAATTAAAACAACCCCATGTAAACAATATGCAATCCATATAACCCCCCCTAAAACACATATATAAATCCAAATAACCTATTGAGTTAAACTTCTGTCGAACAATGAGGAATATTCTGTTAATATTCTGTTTGGTTAACCTTGACTGAAAACACATAAAAAATTCCCTGTTATTTGTTAAAAATGTTGAAAACCCTTTGTAAATGATGATTTTATCCATTTGAATAGATTATAAAACTTTATTTGAATGGACAAATAGTCATTTACAGATATTATATTTATACACATTATAGAGATTTTTGATATATAGTGTTTTCAACTAAGGTTAATCAAAACAGAATATTAATCAAAACAGAATATTCACAAAATATTCATATTTTGTTTACGGAAGTCTAACTCATGAGTTATTTGGCTTTTTATATGTTTTGAGGGGGTTATATGAATTTTAGAAAAAGTCAATGGGTTAAATGGATTTCAAACTGTTTGCTGGGGGGGTTATTTGAATTACTTTTATGTTTACTCTATGTAAATGAAACTCTGATGTTGAAGTTTTCCAAGAAAAGGCGGATGTACGCAAAGCAGGTTAATAGTGTGAGGTAATAAATGATCACTTTTAAATTCGGATAACGTGATGGATAGTTTTTTTTTTCTGTTTCAATTTTAGTACATTTTAAATAATATACATTACTTGATGAATTATATATTTTTATATAAGAAATGAAACATATACTCATGCAGGGGCGGAGCCAGGAATTAAAATAAGGGGGGGCCGAGAGGTTTAAAATAAAGAAAAAAGTATATATAAAATAAAATAAAAATATGATAATGTAAGACAATTAAAATTGTCAAAGAATAATTTCATTAAAATAATGGACAATTAATAGAGAAAGTTGGTTTTTTATTTCCTTTTCCATATTTAGAAATTTTAAAAAAATAATTTGAAGGTCTAGCTAGAATTTTTTTTGAAATGTCATTATTTTCCATCACAAAAAAAATGAAAAGAATGATTGTTAAAAAAAAATTAAAAAGCAAAAATAAACAAAACAACTAATCATAAAAAATGTATAAGAATTCTTTTCTAAGATGAGATTTTATAACCAGACTTTCAAAAAACTTGAAAGCTGAGAGCCCGAGACTCAAAAAAGCAATCATGATAAAAGATAGGATAAACAAAAAAATACTTAAAAAATCCAAATTGTGATTTTTTCAATCTCGAAACTAGAGATGTGAAACCATTTAAAAATGAAGTTTTTCTTAAATTTTTTTAAAAATTACAGACTCATGACTTCAAATCTCTAATATTTCAATTGACACTGATACACTCAGTCACAGTTTTACAATCTCATTTACAACCATGTCGATAATGCAATAGATAAAATTAGTTAAATCAATATATACTTCAGTATCACAATATATTTTTTGTTATAAAAATCGTAAAAACATATGCATTCAATACATATGAATATGTATTTTATTTTTATTAAAGAATGTACTTAATTAACTAAATATAAACTTTTGAAATAAAAAAGTCTGAGGACCTGCAAATAAAATATTTGTGAACGGAAATGGATGTAATTTTTTTTTTCGCTTTTAATTAGTATCTCCCTTATTCTAAAAAAATATCCTTTTAAATACCCATTCATGTAATTAACATATAATAACACAAATACCCCCTACTCCACCACATTTAAATACCCCCTTACTGACACATCAATAAAATAAAATAAAAATGTGAGTAAAGAAACCTGCACTAACACATTATATTTGCACTCAATTCATGCACTGACACAATACATTAGCACCCAAATAAATAAAAAATTACCATATGCACTGACACAATACATTAACACCCAAATAAATAAAAAATTACCATGGCTTGGGGGGCCAGGGCCTCAGCCCGCCCCCCTTTGCCTCCACCCCTGTACTCATATAAATTGTATGAATATATTAATAAAAAATATAAAAAATTTCTATGAAAACATATTACTTATTAATATGAGTATACTGCATTAACAAAGTAAATAGGGCTAGAATTGGAGATAGAAAAGAGATTGTGTAACAATACTCAATTTTGAGTGTCTCCAATAAGAGAAATTAAGTGATCTGGTTCCATAAACCCATGGAAAGTAAGAGCAAGAGGGTGAGAGGAAAGTAAAGATTTCTAGGAAATTGAGTGCTCCCACAAAACTAAAACTAAAGATATATTTTGCAGTATTGCGAACAAATAAAAAAATTGGGTTCGTTATGGTTTTTTGAAAAATTTGAAAAGTGAATTTCAAATAGTTTGGGAGCACCAAACTTCTTCTTAGTAGGATGGTAAATGTATCTCCTCTTTAGTGAGAGGACTTAGGTTCAAATATTATCCCCTGCTGATAGGAAAGATTTAACCAAGGAAAAACACTTATTTCTCTATGATCATATTAGTCTAGACGATTGTATGTCGATTTGGAGACAGACGGGCTGAAATTTGCTTGTTCATGTTTGATGCGAATAATTTAATAGGGGATCGACATCCCATGTGTCGATTTAGGCTCAAATGGTCGACAACAGGTATGTCGAACAAAAACCAGAAAGACATTATGGTTTCCTTTTCAACAAGGATACTATCAAATAATGAATCATGGGATCCACAACTAGGGCTAGTAAACGAGCCGAACAGCTCGGGCTTGGCTCGATTAAGCTCATTTAGGCTTGTTCGATTAAACAAACGAAGCGAGCTTAAATAATTTTTAAAACTTGGTTTGTAAACGAGTCAAGCTCGAGCCTAGACGAGCTCGTTTACTTAACATAAAAAGGGGAAACGAGCCGAGCTCGAGCCCCAGCTATGTCACTTTCACATGTATAAGGTGTTATAAATTGTAAAATGTGACTTCTCAAATGTTAAACAAGATTGTTTTTAGCTAAACGAGCTCGAGCCGAGCCTTGGTTTGAGCTTCGGCCTGCCTTGTTTAATATACGAGCCCAACAAGCCGAGCTTGAACACGAAATAAAACTCGGTCCCGAATTGAGCCGAGCACGAGTTGAATCTGATACTAAACGAGCCGAGCTTGAGCAGGTCAAAGTTCAGCTCGTTCGGCTCATTTACCACCCCTATCCACAACCCCTATGTCGAACTAGCTTTCCATGGGCGACAACCCTTGTGTCGAATGGTTAGCCTTCCCATTTTGGTTGTCGTTCAAAATGTGCATCGTTCTTCGCGTGTTCACAAAAGGTTGCAAGAAGAGAAGATACCAATAATAGTGGATGGAAGGGATGCTGGATGAGAAGTCACCCCAGAGGTGGTCCCTAATGGGAAAGAAAATGAATGTGGGTAGGGCGGATCTAGAAATTGGGTGGGGGGGGGGGGGGGTTTGTGATAATTTATAACAAAAATATGTCAAAAGTTAAGCAGTTCATAAAATTAATGCACATATGTTCATTTAATACCAACAAAAATAAATTTAAAAAATCCACAGCTTCTACTTTAATTGTGCTCAACTTTTCACAGTATAGAATTCATTCACAATCATATTATTGTCAAATTTTTCTGTTATTTCTCTTTCAATATATAAAATCAAGCAATTTGTAAGAAATTCATCTTCCATCTTATTACGAAATCTTGTTTTAACAAGCTTCATTGCTGAAAATAGTCGTTCGATAGTTGCTGTGGAGACTAGAAGAGTTAAAACAAAACGAATCAATCTATCAATCAGATAAAAAAATCTTCAACTTTTCTGTTTCCTTTAATCCTCAACATAGTTCAAGAATGCACAATTCTTTCCATTCACTTTTTTCCACTTGTGAAATCCTTCAATGGTGAATGTGGTTGATCCAAAACACCCATTAGATAACTATTAAAAAGATAACATAGCAAGCAAAATGCAGCATCCTTTGCGAGAAAATACTTTAACCATGAAGAAAACTTTTCAAATCAAGATTACTGAAACTTGTGATTATGTTCATCCAATGCAGGATATTCCAAAACCTTGTGTTGATAAGGTCCTAACTTAATGTAAGCTCGATGAATAATATCTTGTTGATTTATCGAATATTCCCAAATTTGATAACACAGTCCTAGACCACGTTCTATAATTGAAAGAGAAGTATCAATTACATTTTCAATATGTTTCGATGAAGAATTGTCAATGATTGGAGGTGGATCAACATCAGAGGAAGTATTAGTATTGGCTTTGAAGTTGGAGTAATTTCCCTTAAAAAAAAGAGTCAATCGTTTTCATTTTGCTCATGATTTGACCTAAATTTTAATTTTAAAACATAAATTTAAAAAAATGAAATGGAACACAAGTTAATTCAAATATTAAAAAAAATTAATATAACAAATAAAAACGAAAAGATCATAATTCCAAATTAATGAATCAATCATATGATAATAAACAAAACAAAAAATAAACAAATAAAAAATTCACTAAGGAATTAAGAATCAATTATATAATAAATACACTATATAAATTCTACATATGGAAGGGTTATGTTTTACATTTATACAACAAAGGGTTATTTTCCAGCTTATTCAAATAAACATTAATAGCTGCTTATTTGATGTTTTCAATAACTATAACAAACATGTCAATTGTTCTCGGCTTATAGATTATAACTTATAGATTGTAGATTATAACTTTTTTAATAAGTAACAGCCATGTTTATTGAAATTGTTTAAAAGCAGAAAATAAGCAGTAGTAGATGTTTGTTTAATAAGTTGTAAAATAGCCTTTTGCTATACAGTTGTCAAAAATACCCCTAAACTGTTGAAGTAAAAAATTGATTTATGTTTGATAAAATAAGTTAATTTTTACATATAAAATTAATTTTATAAGTGTGTAAAGAAAATCAACTTAATATAAATAATATTTCAAATTCCACTACAATATTTTTAAATATTATATTTTAGAATTTTAATAAATTGAGTGTAAATGGATGTATAAAAAAAATTAATAATGAATTATTTATAATAAAAAAAATTGAGAGATAAAAGGAGGTTGGCTGATTTTGGGATAGTAGTTAAAAATACATACACATATTCTTAATAAAAAAATTAAGGGCACAAGTGTTCAAAATTAAAATAAAAATTTAAAGTATTTTATAAGCTATAATCTTAAAAGCATCTATTTCTCAGCTTACAAATTTACAAATTACGACCTTTTTAAATTGTTTTTAAATTAAATAAGTTTTAATAATTTTAAACAAATATGCAACAATTGCATCTATAATCTCCAACTTATAGATTTTAATAAACATGCAACCTGTGCGATAGGAAATGGTGGGGTGGGATTGTTATTTCTCACAAAGGTATAAATATTCTTTTTTTGTAGGGTGAATATCTAAATGGGGTGGCTTGAACGCTACCAGTATTGAAACCGTGTAAAGCGGCAGCTGTACCCATGTAGAAAGGAAAGGCTTCTTTGAAAGCGACAAGCTAACAAAATCCTTACACGCCACTCCTCCTGCTTTACAATACACAGACCGACATTTTGAAACAGACTACTAAAAAACACCTGCCATCTCCCTTTCTTTCTCTTCACTCTCCGTACAATGTTTCACGCACGCCAGAAACACATGCATTTGAAAGCTTTTTGGTTTTCCTCGTCTAGCATCAACAACATCCAACAACAAGTCATAAGGGTTTACTATGTTAAGTGTGAGTCTTGAGTTCAAGTATTAACGTAGATTTATTCACATGTTTGACCATAATATCAACCACCACAAAAACATCCAACAAGATTTAATCAATAGAAACATAAGCATCGCAATGGATCACCTATTCAACTTTCTCTTGGTGCCATGGGTAGAGGTATCATTTTTAAGCAACGGAACTGATTTTGAATCTTATCCCTTACTGATACAGAAGATTTAGGGTGCGTTTGGTTGCGCGATTGTAAAATTGATTATGCAGGAATCTGGGATTGCAAAACTGATTCTGCAGGAAACTTACTTTTGCAGCTTTTTGAAATCGCAACTTTTGAACATTATTTGTCTGCAATCGCTGGGTTTAAAACTGCGATTATAAAACTGTTTAGTTGCACGATTACAAACACAGCTTTCTGCAATCGCAATCGTAACATAATCGCGCAACCAAACGCACTCATAAAAATAATGACTTACTGAGCTACAACAAAAAAAAAAAAAAAAAAATCACAAAACCAAACCTTTCTTCCATGCAAAAACCAAATACAAATAATTATTGCATATAAACAGAGTTGTTAACAAATCCTCCAAACTTCCAAGCAAAACAAACTCCCACGATATTTCTACAATCCAATCCAACTCAAGCATTTCTATGCACAAACAATAACTCCGTGTAAAAAAATAATAATCAAAACAATCGAATCAATCAAACAATAAACGTAATGAAATGAATAAAATGAATTATTGAACCGAAGACGAATCATGGACGGACTGAACAGTTGAAGAGTTCGGCCGCCTCTCCCGCAACGAATTCAGCTTCTCCAATCTCAGATTCGCCCTGAATCGCTCGATGAACCTGTCCGCCTTCGTGTCCACATCAGGGCTCGGACAGAACAACGGCGACGCCGGCGGAAGCGGAGGCGGCGGAGGCGGCAATGGAGAATCGAACATGAACGCGAGAGGAGACATCCCTCCGTCGCTCAGATCATCGTCCAATTCATAATGGAGACTCTGCCTTCTCTTCGTCGTCGTCGGCGGCGGCGGCCGAGGCGGCATTGATTTCCGCCGTGAAGGCGGCGGAGGCGGCGGCGGAGGTGGAGCGACCTTCTTGATCTTGCTCTTGCTCCCGATCTTCTTGTAGGAGAACAAGTGGAAGACCGAAGGCGGCGGCGGTGGAGGAGGAGGCGTGGAAACAGAGGTCGAATCGAGTGGGGAACTTGTGTTGTTCATCAATTTGGTCTTCGATTTCCTCTTCTTCTTCTGATAAATGGAGACGATCGTGCTCGCAATGTCTTTCGCCCCTCCCCCGCTCTTCTTCCTGCTATGTCTGCTCTTCTGCTCCGGTCGCTCATTCGTCGCCGGTGGCGGTGGAGGTGGCGGCGGCGGAGGGGGCGGTGGAGGCGGCGGAGGAGTTGCTGGTGGTGGTGGTGGTGGTGGTGGTGGCGGTGTTGTTGGTTTGAGTTTCTCATCGACGATGACCGTCTTGACGACGATCGGATCTTCGACGAGTGAAACCGCACCGTCCGATCTCCGACGATGGTGGCGGCGGATTTGATCGGACGATGAAGAAGGCCGTCTGTAGAGCTGAACATCATCGGTGAACCTCCAAACAGTTTGATCGGCAAAGTAGTCCTGCCTAAGATCCGGATACGAGCTGCTGTTCCTCCGCAGCCGTCCGTTCTCCACATGATCGGTGGATTCAACGGCTCTGATCTTCGGTTCGTACCATTTCGGGCTAGGCTGCTGTTCTTCATTTGCGGCGGTGGAGTTGTTGCGGCTGAGAATGCCGCAGAGGATGGCAGTGAGGACGAGGAGGAAGTTAAGGGTGTCCCACCCCTTCTTGAAGAGGGTCGGTCGGAAGGATCGGACGGTTGTGAGTGGGTTTGAGGGGAGGACGTAAAAGAGCAGCAGCGTAAGGAGGAGCAGCAGAATCAAAGGCTTGAGAATCGATGGAGAAGAGGAACCGTTGTTGCTGCTTGTGCTGCTGGTGCTGCTGGTTCGGGTCCAAAAAAAGGGTGTCCCCGTCGCTTCTTCTTCCATTCTGTCAAGCTTTCAAATGATGCACTTTTTTCTCTCTTTATTTTCAGCTTTGTTTGGATATTTAAAATGGTTGGGTAGTGCTGTAGTCATGATTTGATATAATATATAAATAGTGGATGTGGTGGGGGGTGGGGCCAACTTTAACCAAAGTTTTAGGGTGCGTTTGGTTGTGCGATTGCAAAACTGATTCTGCAGGAATCTGCGATTGCAAACCTGATTCTGCAGGAAGCTCACTTTCTCAGCTTTTTGAAATCGCAGCTTTTGGGCACTATTTGCCTGCAATCGCTGGGTTTAAAACTGCGATTATAAAACTGTTTGGTTGTGCGATTGTAAACGCAGCTTCCTGTAATCGCAATCGCAGCGCAATCGCGCAACCAAACGCACCCTTAAACTAACTTGTACACATATGTTTAATAACAAAACGCAGATTTCATGTATTGGCGCTTTATTGTGCTTCTTTTGCGTTGGTGTGGGGGTTTTTAGCTTAATCCGACGGTGCCTATTGTATGTTGTTTGATCAACTCGAATTATTTGAAAAAGATGATGAAACGGTACGCGTTTGGAAGATTTTGACCTATTGTCTGTGATTTGAATGAGAAGAATCCGCGTGTTGCGGTTGAGTTTACCATGAGGTGAGAATAAGATGATCTTCTGTGAGAGTATAATCCATGGCAAAACCAAGAGGATTGGAACGGGTTTTATTAATGTCAATTCTAAAATTCTAAACCTGTTAACAAAATCTTGTTCTAAACCCCCCTTAAATCCACAACAAGTTTGATTATTCCATTTCAAATCTATTCAAATGTGTTTTTACAAAATCCAAACCCATCCATTCAATCTCATTTACAAGAGAATGGTTTCAAGAATCTCAATTTTATAAACATGTTTTTTAGATTATAAACTAGGTTTAGGTATTTTATCAATTATATTCATTACAATGTATGAGAGGTAAATTTTATTTATATATTACATTAAATTTGAGTGATATAAATGATTTAAACGGGGTCGGACGAGTTTTGCATTTAAATTCTAAACCCGTTTCATATCTTCACCAAAATAGAATGAGTTTGGTTCAATTTAAACATTTATGGATCAAATCCGTTTCAATAAGGCCTGTCGGGGTAGGTTTTTCATTTATCCCATTCTATTGTCATCTCTTACTCATGAATATATTTATCCCATTCCATTGTGATTAAACACAATATGTTGTTCAAAAGCAAAGTGATTGCAGCATAAGAAGTGGATGGGATGATTGGGGGGACAGTGTACAGGGAGAGCTCATGTGGTTTAATAGGCTTTGAACTGGCATAGCCGCATGGGATTTGCAGCTGTCCATTGCAAAACAGAACTTACCCCTTTTACAGTAGAATTTTCTCTCTTGATTTTATTTCATAATTGCATCCAATATCCTTCCTAAGATTCTGCTCGCTATTAAGACTCATGTATATCATTCCATTTTTTTTAAAAAAAAAAAAGATTTTTCTTTTCCTTCCATTTGTAATATTTTCATGATATAAAACATATTTTTACATCCGGTCATCCAGTTTATAATAAAAAATAAATAAATTATTAGATTGTATATTTCATTTCAGTTAAATTTAAAACATGTAAAACTGAAAAAAAAAAAAAAAGCATATAATGGTGCATTTTTTTGTTATTGTATGATTCAATAAAGCAACAAAGTTACCACACTGTCAGATTATTTAAAAAAAAACTGATTTGATTGCAAGTGTTCATTAAGCAAGCTCGCTGTTACATGACCTTGACACAGGAACAAATGCAAATGAGACTGTTCTTTGAACAGTTGGGAGACTGTGGATGTTGAAATAATTTCTGTAGACTCAAATTCGACTTGGCGACAAAGATTGGTTTCTTTCGAATACAAAAGATTAGTTTTGTCAGGACTACTAGTTGGCTTGGTTTGCACAATATGCCCACATAATATGACCAGCAAACAAGTGCTCTCTTGTGATATTCCATGTGGAAAACCTTAAATGATAATTTCTTAATTTTTCGGTTCCCAGTATATTTTAAAATTTTAAGATATATATTTATATAATAAAATACATACCTTTATAAAAATAACACACATATTCAAATGAATAAATTGCATGTTTTTTACATTTACTTAATTATGTATCAACAGTCAACACACTTTGCCATTGACTCTGTTCTTCAGTAACATAGAAGCACTCATCTCCATTTTTTAAAGTTATATTAGTCTTTTTTTTATTTTAACTTTCAGGCAGACTTTTTGGAAAAGTCTAGGCAGTTCATAACATCAGACCATAGTCATGTCTTAATAAATGGGTTTGGTGTGGATTAATAATTACTTATTTTCCTGAGGTAATGGAATCATTGGAAGGTTTCACATGGGCTGTACAGGTAAAAAAATTTCAAAGCATGTGTTAATAAATAAGCTGAAGCTACAATTAATTCATTGGTCCTTGATGCACAGACAAACTGAATCTTGAGTGGGTCAATTTCTATATTGATGTACGTAAAAGAAAGAGAGTATTTTCATTTGCGGACACGCATGTGAATACTCTGACGTTAAGCCAGATTTCCTTGGGGAGGTTCATTTTTTTTTTTTTTTAACATTTTAGGGTTTCTTCTTTGCTCCTATCTTATATTTCTGACTTTGGTACTTCGATTAATATATGATTGAGGTAAAAATTGTCTATTGGGTCTCTCAAAAAAAAAAAGATTTTTTTTACATATATACTCCTTTTAAAATCTGTTTTTATAGAATTATCCCTCTTATATCCTTAATAACATAAATACCCCTATAATATTCAAAAGTAGTGTAATGATGCCCCTGTGGTAAGTTGTCATGAGGTTTGTTTATGAAAAATTAGTCAAACATTGTTAGGTCCACATGAAATGTATGAAATGCCCTCTTAATGGCCTTGCATATATATCTATATTCCGATTTTTGTCAAAATACCCTTATAAAAATCATCCTAGCATAAATCCCCCTCAAATTTTCATAAGTTGTGCATCGGTGTCCCTATGGTCAACTTTCGTTAGATGAATTCAATGTTACTACTAAAATCTCATTTGAACCATTAAAATTGGCTGAAAAGTCTAAAATATCAATGTTTCATCTTCTTCAATGTCCAAAATAATACAAAGTGCATTTACACTACGAATGCTTGTACTCTTTTTATTAATGCAAAAAAGTAGCAGACCTACCATTTCATTTATAGAAAAAAGATTCTCACTTCATTAAATCTTCCAAACCATTGTTTTTTGTTTTTGGTTTGGTTGATAATTAAAATCAATACATGAACAATGTTCCAATTTATTGTTGGCATTGCCTTGAAATTAACAGAGAAAGAGTTGTTACACTCCCTTTTACAATCTCATTTGTGGTCTCATATACCTTATTAACTACTACTCTAAGTGTGGAAATTTTTTTTACACTATACAAATGGATCCATACAATTTGTAAGAATGTATTAT
Organism: Acorus calamus; assembly: GCA_030737845.1. NCBI lineage: Eukaryota > Viridiplantae > Streptophyta > Magnoliopsida > Acorales > Acoraceae > Acorus > Acorus calamus. Next base: position 14,927,977 of record CM060879.1, read on the forward strand.
CTTTTCTAAATGTATGTAATTTGTTATACTATCTTTAAATTTTTTTAAAAAAGTTTGGATTTCATTTAGGGTGGATGGGTCTAACATTTTCATTTTTCAACTCAATATAAATGAGCCCTAGGAAAACTAATGAAATGGACCCCAATGTATATACAATTTTTCTTGGATAATTTTAAAAAAAATTATCCTAAAAAATAGGTAAAAAAACACAAGAATTGGCAATAATTTTATTTTAAAAAAATTAACATGTAAATGTTTTTTCTTTTTCAAAAAAATCAACAAGAAAATATTCCTAACATTCTGGGATTTTTTCATTTTGTTAATTAAATGATAATTTTCTTGATAAAATCAAACAAAAAAATTAAAGGAAAACTAATTAGGGGTTCATGTGATTCCCCATCTATTATTTTTAGGTCTCTAAAAAGTTATAATTTTTTTTAGGACCCTAAGATGGTGAAAAAAATTATCTATAAGTCCCTCCAGACTGCAGTAGGATGTTGTTTAAAAATACCAAAAATGCAATCACCCAATTATATGAATGTTAACAATGTACTAGGGAGTGCTAACAATGCACTTCAGATACTTAAAAATGTACTGTAAAGTATTTACATGTGAAAGTTAACAATATACTGGAAAGTATTAACAGTGTACTAATAACAACGTGATATAGAATATTAATAGGACCTAAAAAAAATTAAAAAATTACAGGGATCTAAAAATAATAGACATTGACCACAGAGAACTCTAATTGATTTCTCCAAAAATTAAATACCTAAAAATAGTAACAAAAAAAAAGAAACAAAAAAACCGGAAAATAATTTTCGAGGATTAAGTTTGCCTACTCTACTTGCTCTGTATACTTATGCGTTATTATAGATTATAATAATATGACATAGAGAACAATAAAAAACAACGCGTTCCACGTTTTTAATTAGACCAAATGAAATGTTTATGTTTAGTGACATACAGTGACGTTGACCAACGACTACGAACCATGGTTTATGATATTATTTTTGCTTACTAAAAATCGCCGACGCGTTTTGGGACAGTTTTTTTTTTTTTTTTTAAGGGTTTAATATGAGTTGGGAGATGGGGAAGTCACACCAAGAAATATATTAAAAAAAAGGAAAAAATGAGAGAGAATGCCACCTCGAACTATCAATGATTGATGTTTGGGTTGTCCAAAAATCAAAATTGATATTCATTAAACAAGGCTTTAAAAAGGACAGGTATAACTTGATGAGATGATCCTTTATTATCGTATATACAATTATTCTGGCGTATCTAAGTATAAATAAGGATAAAGAGATTTTGTGTTTCGTTATCTTTTGAATTATTATAATTTGAAAACGTAATAATAAATTTTTTGCTGTTTGAATAAAATGTGGATAAAGATTTATAAAATATAAAAAAATAATGATAGTTGATTTCACATTTGATTTATAAGAGATAATGACAGTTAATTTGATAGTGGACCCACATATTCTTTGGGCGGAATAACCTGTAATAACTTTAATTTCACCTATTTCATAGAATTGTTATCCACCTTTATGACAAGTTATCCAAGCATATATTATTTTTGCATATCCAACCCTCTCAAACAATTATAATCAGTTATTTTGTTTTATTCCAAGATATCCACACCCTTATTCTACATTCAAACGGGGGTCGAAGGGGTGGAATATGTGGGAATAGAGGAGAACAAAGAAAAAAAAAGGTGTTTGGGTAACACTCTTGGCCCCTGTTTGGATCTGGTATAAGTGCTCGGATAAACCCGGATAACCCCGGATAAGAAAATTAGTGTGTTTGGTAGTCTGGAATAACCCTGCATAACCTATTCCTGGATACACTAGGATAACCATGGATTGTTATTCTAACATTAGGATAGAATTAAATTTATACCAAGAGATGGGATAAGTGGGACCCACGTCTTAAAAAGCCCCAACGACCACGTCACGGGTTCTCTCTCATCCATCCCATCCTCAATTAATATATGGGGCTGTTTTTCTATTTTTCTCTCACCACCTTTTGTTATATATTGCTCTGTCTGCCACACACACACACAGGCACTCAAAACAAACTCATGAGCTCGATGAGTTATTTTAATTAGTTGGCTTTCCTCATTTGAAAAAAAAAAATCGGCTAGCTTTAGCATAAAATACTGTCATATACAGTATAATGAGGTGGTTATATGCCAATTTATTTCAACTACTTAGCTGAATTTGGATATCATTTGTTGGACTTTTGTTTGTGAAAGCTAATGTGATGAAGGGTTCATCACATAAAATGCATTGCAATTATGTTTAGTTAAATATGTAAAGATATCATTCATCACATAACATGCCCATGCAATTAATGAAAAAAAATTTGTAAAAATATAATTCATTACATAAAATGCCTATGCAATTATTTAAACATAAATTTGTAAAAATATTATTCATCACATAAAATGCACATGCAGTTATTTAAACATCAATTTATATAAACTTCATTCATCACATTATCCAAATTTTATTCACATATAATCTATTATCTCCCAAACAATAAACTTTTTATTCTTACGTTTCCCAGCGAGAATAACTGCAAACTTAACCAAACACAAAATCTTCTTATCCACATCTACACCAAGTTATGCCAGCATAAATTTATACCCTTGAATAAATTCTATCCCTGTTCCAAACGGGGGCTTGCGGACCTACTAGCCTATCAGTCCATAAAAGGAGAGAACATAGTGAGACCGGCGACACTATGGAGCGAAATTCAAGAAGCAATCGCACAAGACAAGCTGATGCTTGGTTACATTCGCAAGAAGTAACCCATTTTAAACAGAGCAGACTATGAATAGGGAATGATTCTGTTTTGTGAGAGCAGGTGAGGCTTACATGTGATGAGTTCCCCTAGTACTTAGTCTAACTTTTTGTAACAATTGTGTATTTGTAAAGCATATGATCTCACAGCAATACAACTTTTGATTACCCATAAAAAAAAAGGTGTTTGGGTAGAGAGAATAAGTGGGTATAGCTACGCAGAATTAGGTAAAAATAAATTGATATTTATATTCCATGTCTCCTTTGGAATTGTATTATTCTTCCACTGGTATAAGATAACTCACCTTTCAAATTACATATCATCACATTAAATCATATGTTATCACCTCTTATACATCAATATGGCCCACATATCAAATCAATTTTTTACTCTTTATTCACATTTTATTTTCATCAACCAAACAACTCTACCTTTATTATTATATTTTCCAATAAGAATAACAAAAATCACAATCAAATAGAAAATCTTTTATTCCATTGATAAAATTATTTATTCTTGGAATAGATATAAAATCTAAAATAGTTTATGTCTCTAATCAAACGGATACTAAATATCCAACTCGACAAATGATGAAGAAATTGGACCAGAATTAACACATTTATCATATCCGAATATCCGAAGCATGCACAATGTGAATGTCACCCGAAAAATCACCCAAAACATCACCAGAACAGCTAATATCCATCCATCCATAGCCAATCATATTTCAGACGCCACGCGGACCCATGATAAGAGTCATTGTTTTTTAAGGTACCGTTTGGATCCGCGTTCCACCTGCGTTGGTGGTGGCGGAAGCCCGCAGACACAGACGCTCAAACAAACAGAATTCGCAGCTTCTGCGTTTGTCCCGAGTTTGTGCGATTAATGTGTATTTGTTGCTCGCTTTCCCAATGCCTCAAAACATAGATTCCCTAACGCATGCTCGCTTCCGCCGACGCAGCTTCCCTGTCCGTTTTGCCAAACGGACACTAAGTGTTGTTTCACTAAATATAGTTTCATATGTCTCGACAACATCCACCGTTCAGTATTGAAACAAAGTATATACCTTGTTAAAAAAAATAATATCTTTTCTATAAAAGATATCATTTAATTCGTTAAAGTATATATTTCACATTATATAAATATGCATCCCTATATGGTTTTTTTTGTTAAATAAAACATAAATAGAATGTGTTGTCAACTATGAAATGAATTGAATGTAACATTTTTCTTGTTTTCATAAAACGTGTGCCACCAGATGCCATTTATGCCAAGGGGCGGGGCATCATCCCCAACTTCCCGGTTTACTTTTCAAAGCATTTTTGTATTATATTATTATAATCAGAGATCACAATAATATAGTATATAATGCTTAAATACCTAATCAGGAAAAATGAAACACAGCAAATTATATTTTAAAAAAATGTCATTTAAATTGTCTCCGTGTACTAGGCATGTCAACGGGTCGCGGGTAGACCCGGACCCGATTCGATAAAAGATGTAAATACCCGACCTAAAGGACCCGACAATCAAAATGGATACGGGTCGGGTCTAGGTCCACCCCGACCCGATCCTATGGACCCGATTGACCCAATCCAAATACTATATGATATTTTTTATTTGTGATCTAATCCAATATTCATGATTCAACCCAACATTTATAACTAAATACTCAATGATCATTTAAAATTTTAAGTATTTAAAATTTGTTTACAACATTTTAACTTCATGTAAAAGCATAACTGCATGACTGCCATTTTGGCTAAGTTTCTACTTTAGGATTTTATATTTTTGAAAAAATTATATCTATAGAGTTAATCTTTGAAAGTCTGTAAAAGTTTATAAAAGTCTATTTGTAAAAGCCTGGAAAAGTCTACAAAAGTACGTGAGAGTTTGTTAAAGTCCATCACTTATAATGTCCATACAAATCCGTCAAAGTCTAGATCGACCACCCCTCATGACAATTACACAAATAAAGTAAATAACAAAGAAAATAATATAGACTAAATATGTAGGCTTCTGTATTTCTCACTTATTCATGCTAACATTACAATGTAAGACTCTTTATTTATAGACTTCTCTAACAAAGTGAGTGGGTAGAGATCAGCAAGTTTGTCCTTTGATTGAATTTGTTGAACGCCAATTTTCTATCTCTGTTGGAGCTCATGTGTGAATGAATTTTAGAAAAATGTGCTTTGTTCTATCACTCTTAATATATCCCCATTGATTTGAGCAATGCATGTCGCATTGTCATCATATACAATTGTTGAAACATCTATAAAATACGGATATGATGCGCAAAGATCTTAACCTTACCGAACCTCTTCTTGGTATGATGGGAGAGGTACCCCTCTTTAGTAAAAAAAAGTTTAGTGAGAGGAGTCATGCCGCCTACTAATAGGGGAAGATTTAACCAAGAAAAAAATTTACCAACAAAAAAAAAAATTATTTATACACTTTCACAATTTGCTTCATGGAGTGCAAGAATTTCAAAGTGATTAGAAGATGTAGCAACCAAAGTCTGTTTAGTAAATATCTAATAAATCGTTGTACCATCGCATGTGAATACTAGTCTGTTTGTGAGCAAGCCTTGTGAGGATCTCAGAAATATCCTCAATATGTATACCCTTAAATTTTGGACCATTAGTGGAATCATTTGCGAAGAATAAGCCAATGTTTGTGGTTCCACGAAGATAATAAAAAATGGAGTATTGTTACACTTAGTTTTTTTCTCAGTTCAAAACATAGTCCTAAATACCATGTTAGAAATCCAGTGAAACATATACCTCGTTAAATGTTGTATATACCTCATTAAACATTTTCTTACATCTACTAAAAATGGATTCATTTAACTCGAAATGAAGTGATATGTACTTCTTATTTAAGCATATACCTCATTAGATGATGCTTACTATTTAAAAAAAAATGAAAATATGTGAGTCTGAGTTTTCGTTGGTGAATGTGACTGAGTCTAACATTTTCCTAAAAAATGTATTTTACGATATTCCAGTGCCTTCGAGTTGATGTAGAGCTAAACCTTGTCAACAAATCAATTGAAAATGCAATGTGATGTCTAGTGGCATTGGGCAAAATACAATAAGGCATTGATTGCACCAAGATATGTACTTCAGGACTGAAAAGTGTTCCATTATCTTCTTTCATAGGAGAACTTAATGGATAACATTTGTCCATGTTAACGCGCTTCATGACTTTTTCAATATATGTGTTTAATGGACAAGGGTCCCACTTGGACTATATGCTCAATCTATAGGCCGAGACGATATCTTGTTTTTCTAAGATCTTTCATTTCGAACTCCTTTATAAGATATTCAGAAGTCTTTTTGAACTCTTTAGAAGTCCCAATTAGATTTATATCATCAACATAACTACAATGATGGCAAATCCAAGTTCTATTTTCTTAATAAATATGTAAGGGCATATTGGATCGATGATATATCATGTTTTTATCAAGTACTCATTGAGATGGTTATACCATATTCGTCCATATTGCTTTAACCGTATAAGGATTGTCTTAACTTTATGGAGTACATCTTTCATGGTTTTGCTTGAGGCAACTCCAGTCCTTCAGGAACTTTCAATAACTGCATCCATGAGGTGTATATCGAGTCATTCTGAGACTATACTAGACTAATTAAATATTGAAATGGGATTGTATCTATCATAGGAGGATATTTCTCCTCAAAATCAATCTCAAGTCTCTGTATGAAACCTTGTGCCACAATACGAGATTTGTATCTAAAAATCTCATTTCTTTTATTGTGTTTTCTCGCAAACACCCACTTATATCCTATGAATTTCACACTTTCAGAGGTTAGGATTACTAGTCCAAATACTTGATATTTTTCAAGTGAATCCAATTTCTGCTTCAATAATATCTTTTCATTGTGACCAACTATGTTTCCGTCTACATTCATTTACTGAACATGGTTCTAAACCATCATCCATAATAATTTTTATAGCTACTACAAATGATAATATATCATCGATGATCGATTGCCTATGATCCCACAATATCTTTGTATTTGCAAAATTTATGAAAAAAATTTCATTCACATACTTATTCTTTATGTACGTGGGTCACTTCAGGGATGTGTCATTTCAATGATATGTTTTTTAAGGGACTTGATCTTCTGCAGAAGTTATTCGTGTGAATCTTTCAAGTGTTTCAGGCTTTTTTGCAACATTGTTTTCATTATTTTTCTTCTTCGTGGAATTGAATCATTAGAACATATCGTCTTCACACACTTCAGGCGTGCTTTTGTTAATTCATTAGCTGGCGAGTGATAGTTTTTTTTTTATTGGAACATCAATCTGAGTTAGAATATTAACAACTAGAATATGTGTTGCATCAATGAATGCATCTAGCAACTAATGCATAATTCTCTAAAGATCGGTGATTCTTAGCATTTCAGTTTCTCATTGATCAATGCGAGGGTCAAAGTGAGACAAAGATGAAGTTTTCCAAGTAAGTTCATGTTATTTTTCAGGCGACAGATTTCCTTCCTTTAATGACGGAAATATTGCTTCATCAAAATGACAATCCGCAATTTGTAATACTGTGAAATAAAATAACACATATACAAATAAAATAAATAACAAAGTAAAGAACATAGACTAAATATGTAGAGTTCTTAATTTCTCCATAATGTTACATTACATTGGAAGGCTCTTTTATTTATAGACTTCTCACTTGAGGGGTGAAGACTAGAGATGTTGGACAGTGGGGAGTTATGGGTGTTGGATCGTGTGGGATTTTTTTTTTTTTTTTTTTTTTAAATGTCTTCTGAGGAATTTCAAAATCCCTCCCTATTATACTAGTACAAAGTTTTCGGTCAACATGGGCCCACAAACAAACATTGGGCTAAGGCCCATAAGAAAAGCCCAATGGGCGTTTTTCCCTTTTTCTTCACAGCTAAGAAGGCTTGAAACCACGCCCTTCACTTGGGATGTTGGGACTTGGTAGAGTGGGAAATTAGTCATGGAAGTGGGGCGTTGGAGATGGTGGTGGACATCCACCATATCACAATGACATCATATAATTTTTTTTTTTTTTTTTTTTTTGATATAGGAGGGGCTCCTCGTGGCTGACCTTACGGTCGAGCTGGAAAAGCTACCTCCACCTGTTTGCCCCGATCCCACAGAAAATTCTTTCGAATAATCCTGACATCATATAATTGGTACCCTGATTATTTTAAAACCCAAGATTTATATCCGATGTTACTTAAATATTTGTAATATCAAGTTCTAATTTAAGTCCAGTAAATCATCCATAGATAATCTATTCAAGTTCTAATTTTTTGAATAGCATAAACCACCAAAATCCATACACTATTATCAAGCCTCGATAAAAAGTACCATCAACGATGATAAAACCTACTTAAATTTTTTATTTTTGTAATAACTGACTCATTTTTTTATTTTAATGAATCGTGATTGCTAACCTCTCTCTCCCTACATAAAAAAAACAATAATAATTTTTGGGCCCTAATGGTTAGCGCCATTCCAAACCCCATGAGATGGAAAATTTGAATTACCTATTTTACACCCCATCTATTTTGAACGATTTTTCCATAACCGATCCCATTAATGTCGATGGTGGTTATGATTTGGGAGATTCTTTCTTTTTTTGAAGATATGAATTTAATTGAATGACAAAAAAAATCACGTTTTACAATTTTTTTATATAAATTGATTGGTGGAAACAAAAACAAATATCAAATTTTTTTTCTGATTCAGATTGATATGTGGAGAAGAGAAAAATTACACGACTGTTGTGCAAACAATGGCGATTCATCAAGATTAAGCTTTTTCAAACACAAAAAACAATCACAATTTACAATTTTTAGATTCAAATTAATTGGTGGATCTCAAAACAAATATTGAATTCATTTTTTTTTATTCAGATTGATCGGTGGAGATGTGAAGAATTACACGATTCATTTTTTTATTTGCGACCTAAATGTGGTGTAAACAATGGCGATCCATTTAGGTTAAGCTTTTTTCAATCTGAATAAAACATCTTGATGTGATTTTACATTCATCATTCGAATCATCATATACATTTTTTTATATCGAATTTAATTTAAATACAGATACATGGTCATTGTATCTGAATTTTATATGCACTTTATGTTTAGGTATGATCTATTTACTTGTTTTTGTTGATGCCCATTGAGTCATTCAGCATATTATTAGCCTTGTATGATCATTATTCAACTCATGCAGATTCAAGATACACTTGTACCTAATGTGAAATTGTTAATTCAGATTCTAGATACACGTTTATCTGAATTATTTATCTAACCCCATTTGATGTCTGATATTTTTTCTCTATGGATTTGATTAATGTGTATCTGATTAATATTTAATTGTTTATTGTTGTGTATATTTGAAGACTTTTATTAATCATTTATGCACTTCTCATTAATATGTAGAACATAATTGTTTCATTTAATAACATGTGGTAACTGTTCTCATTTTCACCAGGCATTGATGATGATTTTATGAATGACACATGTGAAGACTCAATTAATTTGGATGACATCAATGATTCATGCTCTCTGGAAACCAATGTGCCGAAGTAATTGTCTGTTGTGGTTGATCAGCAAAATGTAGATGACATTGTAGTATGTGCAAAACAGTCTATTCCATCTGTTGGCAAAACCAGAGAAACAATCTATATTTCAAATACATACATAACAACTAGATCCCACACCAATGAATGCCATCAGTTGTTTGTTATTTCAGATACAACAAAGGAATTTAAATATGTTTTACAGAACACACAGTATAACAATTTTAGATACAGTTCAATTTTTTCAGATACTTGTAGATTTTTAACACAGCCCATCATTGTTTTTTCAAATTATAAAATGGAAGGTATTAGTACACTAGTCATTCTTATTCATGGCATAATCAACTTCTTAATGGCATGTAGTGTGAGTAATTTGATATTCTTTTTCTACATTCATGGTATATACATTTGATAAACATGTTTTCAGATACAATAATCATCTTATTCAAATACATACAATTATTCTAAAACCATTTAGTTATTGGGTTTTTTAGTTTTCAGTCCCTATAAACATACCTATTTAGGGATCATCACTCACTTCTTCATATTTTGGTTTTAGTCCCTAAATTTAAAAGATATATTCATTTTTAGTCCCTCCTATGGACTAAAAAGAAAATCAAATAATTTAGAGATAGGTCCCTCCCAGGGACTAAAAAGGAACAAATCCTTCATATTTGAGACTACAACCAAAATATGAAGAAGTGAGTGATCGATTACTAAATCATATAGTTTATGAGGACTTAAAAATAAAAAAACCCTTAGATATTTTCATCAAACTAACACATGATAATTATAGAATAAAAGATAATAATACATGATCTACATTCACATGAAAATTAAAACATTTGCTTTGGCTATTATCAATTGTTATTCAATCAATTTATAATAAACAAGTGCACATTGTTTGGATTTTCAGATACATGTATCTGAATGTTGTATTCATTATATCATTTATTTTCAGACTCGGTAAATAAACAATATGCACAAGAAAATATAAAACAAATGAACAATGTCAAATATTTTTTTCTCAAATCTAGATACATTGTAAACGAAGACAATGCATCAAAAATAATTTCGTTATTATTTGACATTATCATTATCTAATAAACAACTAATTAATTTGGATTTCAGATACATGTATCTAAAACTCATATTCTTTAAATGGATTTCATATATACTCAGATAAACAGATGAACAATGTGTGGAATGAAACTTTTACAATTGAAATGTTCCATATTTGATTTTTTAAATCAGTGATTTTCAAGAAGTGCGATAATGTTTTCTAATGGTCATGCTTATGTCATAAAAAAAAGTGCAATAATGTCTTCTAATGGTCTGTTTATGTCATAAAAAAAAACACGAGATAGGGAGGTTTCGATCGTGGAAAGAAATTTAACTTTTTTTTCACCATTATTTATGATTGTTTGAGAAAGAAAATCAGATAATATGAACTCTTAATTACCAGAACCCTAAGTCCTAAATGTATTTTTGAAATATGTTCAACCGGGGAGGTTTCAATGATCCCGCTTTTTTTGAGATTTCATTACGATACATTAATGATGGTATGATTAGTTAGAGTCAAATTTTTAAAAACCTCTAAAGGGTAATAATGTGAATTTTTTTTTATTGTTTTAAAAATCAAATAAGGAACCAATAAGAGAATGTCAACTATTGGGGTTCACCAATGGGGTCTTTTCTGTTGGAAAAAAAATGATCTCACAAACTGCCAGCTTCATGATCAAACATACTGAGAGCAAGAACAAATAAATCATATTCATCACCATGACCAGGCTTCCATTAACATAATCTACTCAGTAGTGACCCAATATAATATCTTACACACAGCTTAAGTTTCCATAATAACATATAGAAGGGATTATTGTGAAGACTTCCTAAACACAGGAATTTCCCATAGAACCCACCAAATGAGTGTAATCATCAGTTTTCAGTTTGATCTTTAGATAAATGCAGAGTAGAATCCTTAGTATTTCCTATATGCTAGATCCTCAACTACTTGACTGAGGGATTTCTCACCTCTAACACTCTGAATCAACTTTGCATTGATATGGACCTTCTCAATGCTCTGCTTCAGTGTTCTTTTTATAGATGGTTTCATACGGGTTGCGAAAAATGCTTCTGCTTCCTCAGCCTTCGCATCCGTGCAGAACTGAAACATAAAAATGTACAGGTTAAAAAATTAAATGCTCTCCCTTGGTGTACTACAATAGGAAATGTAGTTTCTTATCTACAACATAAACTAAAAGGCAAAAATTATTTTTGTTCTAGAAATACCATAAATCCAATTGCAAAAGCCAATACTTAAAAAACAGAGAATAAATAGTAATATATGAATATCAAGTGAGAATGAGTGATGGTTCATATTGTTCCAAAATGTTGTTCGGTAGAGACAGACCGGCGATACAATGGCCCCAATGAAGCGAGCAATCAGAAATCCAGAGCCCCATCTTCTAGATATTTGATCCCAGTTATCCTGCAAGACAAGGTACATACAACATACATCATTTGAAGCAACACGATATACATAAAAGAGGGTGTAAAATCAAGGCCCAACTAAATTCCAATCCTGTATCTGTAATTTTTTCAGAGAATTTTTGTTATTCATTTCTCATCCAACATCTCTTTTCATCACAACGTCCTTTGGCTTCTCGGAACGTGCAGAACAACGGAACAAGATACTGCAAAGCCACAAATAAACTAAAAAGCAGCCTGTTTCCAAGCATAATGCTAAATGCAAATAAGTAAATGTGCAGCCACTTAATCTGCTATCACTAAGCTCCTACCTATATATTGTATGAGGCCAATTCCATGGTTTAGTCTCACATCATCTAGTGAAGGAAAATAATATTTGCCTATAGGTGATCACAATTCTTACATACCAAAACATGTTTTAAAGCGGTGAGTGCTCTGGAGGACAAAATGAAGAATACTTTTGTGTATTAGCATGGAATATTACATTTGGCATTAGAGTATTTCCACAACACTGTGTGGGCAAGGTCCCGCAAGAGGACTTCTAGTCCCATGACGGAGATTGGGTTGGGCAGGAGTCTAACGGTCCAAAAGGCTCATGTGGGATGAGGTGAGGTGAAATCAGTGGTATATTTAGTCTTACATCACCTGTCAGAGGGAAATAGTCGCATCAAAACATGTTTTAAAACTGTGAATCCATCGAGGGCAAATCAGTCTTGTCTTTGTGGGTAAGTCAGATCTGCTACATTTAGTAGCAAAGCCTAGCCGCTACGCAATGAGTGGATACGGCACTTAAAGGAGTACATGTGGCACCATGAGGGGGGTTGAGTAGGGCTAAGAGTCCAACTGGTCAAAAAAAATCCCGTGAGAGAGGTGAAACCAGTAACATGGTTTAGTCTCACATCACCTAGCGGAAAGAGATATTATATGGTTATATGTGAATACAACTCTTACACGACAAGACACATTTTACAACCGTGAGCCCACTGGGGGGCGGCAAAAGAGAACATTTTTATGAGTAAGATCAAGGCAAATTGATCCAAGTAAAAATATACTTGCAATTGATATGCATTTCGCCTTACACATGACAAGAATTTGAATTATTGAAATAAATCTTAGTTATATATAGTCATGCCTAGAAAGACATAATCATCTTAAACTGACTCGTGTTATTTTTTGAGCATATCTTTCAAGTTATCTCATTTCCAATTACAGGTGCAGTCATGGATACTTGTATGAAATGTTATACACATGATAAGAATGATTTATTATTAAGAACCAACTCAGAAAAAAGAGGATAGTAACTGAACAGTCTAAAAATAGACAGAAGTGGACGGAACAATAGTCGCATAGTCGGAAAAAAATGGATGAAAATTTCATATCCTCTCCAGTGTAAAACAAAAGGCCATAAACGGAAGACATGCGGTTATAAGAATTGTAATAAGATCATAGCATAGTGAAGGAAGCACCTTCAGCCATTCCCATGCAGTTTCACGCCCTTCCCTGCTTATACCATGGAGTCCAAATATCACATCTTGATTTCGGACCTAGAAGATGGAAATTAATTAAGCATTCCAAAAAATAGGGAATTTCATATAAGCATCATATAAGAAAGATATTCAAATACCTCAGAAGATAGCAAGAAATTCAAGGCTTCAAGAACAATATCTGGGTTGGGACTTGATGCTAATGAACCTATTACAACACAAAAACACACATAAACAAAAGATTGCAAAGATAAGGCTCTCCTATCTTAACATGACATCACGTACTTAGGATCCGCCCCTTCTCCTGACTTAGATCAGTCTCTCTATATACTCTTAGAAGAGAATCATATCCCGATCTGTTTGAAGTGCTGACACGCTGCATTACTGCCATATAAGCAGCCTGCAAAGGAAGATGAGATCAAAGGAAATACAGAAACTGAGACATATGCATATGCATGCAGATTTAACGTTAAGTTTATCTACCTTTCTCGTGTCTGCAGGGAGGAGTGCAGTATTTCTGTCCTCTAAGTATGCATTAAACCGTCTCAATGCCTCATTTTTGGTCTCATCGTGCCCAAGTAAACATAGAGCAGTTAAAAGCTCCCCTCGCAACATTGCATCCAAGTGACTCTCGCCAGATTTAGGCTCCCATCCTAATTTTCTGCATACAGAATCAATCCAGATTTGTATAGAATGGAAGATTCAAAAATAGACCCATACACTATGTAGTGAAGCTCAAAATTAAACAGCAAAGCAGGAATTTTTGGCCTTTCCATGCGCATCCCTCACTAATAGAAAATAAACTAATGTTGAGTGCATATGTCCATCACACTGCTGTCTCAACAACAATATATTTAGCACCCAACTCTTCAGGAAGAATGAGATTATGGAGTGTACAGCATTCCACATCATTATGGCAAAAGATAGCCAAAGGCAATCCACAATCTTCAGCTTGTGCATGTATTATCAAATGATTAGCATTTCAGTGATACGTATATGCATTATCCCTAAGCTGCTAAGTAGGCTCTATGTTAGCTGTGTTATCATATCAAATGAGTCATATGTACAAAAAGAAAACTTTTCAAGAAATATTGGATGCAATTAATCTGGCAAAAAGTGTATATGCAGTTTGCGTGGCAAGGGTACTCTGCATGAATATGTGATGGCATATGCAATTCGTACAACACCATGTAGTTAGGCCCTGTATGATTTTCCTTCAAAATCAATAAAAATCAGAAAAATGTAAAAAAAAAAAATATTACAAATCGGTATAAGATCCAGAAAAAAATGAGAAAATAGATGAACTTCAATCTCAGGTCATAATGTATATTCCACAAAGGTTGCTCTGTAATGTGTAAAAGTGAAAATATGCTGCCAAATTTATGAAAATATTATATTAAAAAAAATGTAGTGTTTCTCTGTAATGTGTAATGTGTAAACGTGATGGCATGCATGGGATGCGCTACAGAGGCCTCTTCAGTGGCATATGCGATGACATTATGGTACATAGGACACAACAAAGAGGATTCCTTTAGTTGACATGATATGAAGAAAGATAACATAAGATATTGCACCGTAACATTATCCCCACAAATAATAAACAAGAATATGTTTTGCAAGAACTTACGCTGCAGAATGTTGAAGGAGATTGATGAAGAATTGTTTTACATTGTCCAACAGTTCAGGAGTTGCATCAGCTATTATAGTTGTTATTTTGTAACTTACCTGCAAAGTTCAAATAATCTTGAGTGGAAGCTTAGTGCATATTTGGAAACACAGTTTGAAAATCAGCTTTTAGCTTTTGCAGCTTTATTCACACCTTTTGAGGGTGTAATGATGATGATTTGATGGTGTAATAATGATGGCTGCTTTATAAAACACAGATTTCGAGGTGCAGTTTAGAGATAAAATCTAGTAATGATGATATATTTAAGTTGACATGTTTGGTAACAGCTTTTAGCTTTTAAATGATTATGGGATTTGACTTAATGTGACCCCAAAAGCTAAAAGCTGCTTTTGGGGTTGTTGCCAAACATACACTTAGACTTGGATTCATGAGTATTAAAAAAAATTAGAAAAAAAAAAGGCATTACACTGATTAAATGTGACAAGACAGTATACTCGAGTTCCTCCCTGTAAGCATTCACTAGAAGAATTAAAGTTGACAAGCTTTGCTTGCAAGCCATCCAGAGGGCAAATGCATCATCCAAAATGCCTGTTATTGTGAAAGCTGTTAACAATTCTGATAAGAAATATAAAACATAAAAGCAGGTACAAATCAATGTACTCATACCATATCGATCAGCCGTAGATAACTGCTTTGACTCTATTGCACATCTGAGTCTTGCAGCAAGTTCATCATCATATTTCACCCTATAGAAACCAGTTTGATCAACATTAAGCTTTACCCAACAATTGGATCCTCTACTATGCTTCGCCATGTCATGATTTCCACTTTTCGCTTGCAGTAGAAAATTTGCACGAGTGTCATATGAGCCAAAACAAATGGTTATAGGAACAATCCACTGCCCATCCCCATGAGATCCACTCGCCAAAAAATGGGACTACATTGATCAGAACAAACTGTTAGCTCCAAATTTAGGGCACAATTAATATTTTTAGTAGTTGAAGAATTTTGATATAATATACAAAAACAACAGAAGCATCACTAGGAATAGATACACATCTATAACATTCTAGACAATTTATTTTCAGCATTGCCAATAAATGCATAGAGTACACTTTTTAGGTGGGTTATCAAGGTCATATTTGTCATTTCAATGTTCAGTCAGAAAAATACAAAAATGGACAGAGCATTCCTGAGAAAATTGCTAGTCCAGACATATTAACATAAATATTAATAAAAAATAATATACATACTAAAATTATTCTTAATAATAATTTCATGAATACAATTACACAACATAATATTGAAGTGTTTTATCACATAATACAAATATATTATTTTTAATATTATTAAACATTATGGCTATTATAAGGTTTAATAAGTTGTATTATAAATACTAACAGCTATGTTTAATACAATGTAAAAATTATATTATTAAATTTATATGTAAAATGTTTATTAAATTAATAAATATGATATAATACAATGTAAGAATTTCAATATGTATTATTTAATAGTTTATAAATAAAAAAGATTCTTGCATTCCCATCAGTTAATATAATTTTAAATTCCCTACACCGATTTAAAGGTAATATATTTAGTTAAACTTTGTTAAAAAATATGTATTTTATAAATATATTTAATTAAAACTAGTATTAGAAATATTTTAAAGGTGTATATACATATAATCAAATAGTCTATAAAATATATTTCAATAATCATGTGTTTACATTTCAAAAAAATAAAATCAACTAATGTTTTAATTTGCTTTTAAAAAAGTTGTCTAGATATTCTTTTATTAATATTGGGTATGAGCATAAAAATACATATACCAGCTCTGATAGTTTTAAAATTCATGCATATTGATGATTTGCTACCTGAATACTAATCCTAAATTGATCATTTGGAAGAGTATATTTAGGGATTATCATAAGGCACTCAACTGCAATATACACTTGTTGAAGCCAACATTCAGGTTTTCCTAAACAATTATATTGCTTTGATTATTAATTGCATTAGATAAATACATGATAAATAGATGATAATTGTACTATTAAATTATTTTTTTATAAATTATTAAATAACTAGCAAAAGATACCAATGCAACATTTATTGTTGCATAAGAGAGATTACAAAAAATACTTCAAAGAGAATTATGAGACACTTAGAGGTGATGGACTAATATAGAAAGAGCATTATATATCTAAAAAATGCAAGATAGCCGGAAGAGAAGGAAGACAATGAATAGATGAACAAAACACAAAGCATACAATATAATTTGATAATTGTTTTACGTGATATGCTTTTAGCCTTTCGTTTAATAATTCCAAGACAATTGCTCACTTTACAGCTTAAATTCTGTGTTACAAGTCATTGTCACATCAATTGCACAAGACAACCATTTCAGTCTCATATCAAAATTATACATCATATACTTCTATTGAAGTTTTCCGTTCAAACAGTCTTGTCCTTTATGAGATCTACATTTAAATTTTTATATTATATAATATGATCTAATAATCATCCTTACATCAAAGACATGCTTTAAACCCCTAATCTAATAATAAAAATATAACAATAATCTCCAATAATATTCAAAACAAGTTACATGCAACACACGTGTTATCAACTAGTAAATATTTGTCGAGAAGGCTACCCACAATTGTCGAGAAGGCAATCAGCCAGCTGATCTTTTGGCCTCGAGGACACATGATGGGGAACAATTTCTATCTTTGGCGGATACTGGGAAAGTGT
Source organism: Acorus calamus (assembly GCA_030737845.1). NCBI lineage: Eukaryota > Viridiplantae > Streptophyta > Magnoliopsida > Acorales > Acoraceae > Acorus > Acorus calamus. The sequence goes on from CM060879.1 coordinate 14,945,735, forward strand.
TAGATGATTCCTTTGTTTGGATGCCACAGGCACTCTGTTAGGCAAACCATATAGTTCTCTCAGTCGTTTTTTTTATGTGAATGGAATCCCTCACTGAGTCCTGCTACTAGTTTGGTGGGGATGCAGGGTGGCCTGTCTACCTTTCCCTCCCGGCGAACTGGTGGTAAACTCATCAGTAAGGGGATCATCCTATTTTGTAAATCTTTTTGTTCTTTGTAACTATATTGGTTTTTACAGAAATACAACTTTACTTTTACCCTCCCAAAATTATTTGAATGGGATTTAAGCTGAGGAAAACAAGCTGACTGGGTCTTTGGTTAGGCAGAGAGACCAATTAAAAAATGAGTTTTTTTTTTTTCCTTCTTTTGACAGGGTCCAAATGAGTTTGTTTTCTCTAATAGTTTGCCTACAATGGATGGTATGACATCTCTTGTTTTTATAATATAAAATTTTGCTGCACAAGCCAAGCAACATGGTTAAGTAGGCTTGCTATTATTAGGACCAGATTTAGGCAAAAGGAAGATGGGAGGATTGGTCGTTTGGTTAGGCAGGCCCAATTAAGAAGGTGAGCTTGTTCTTTGTAGGCTGATCTTCAGGAGGTGATCATCGGGGGGGGGGGGGGGGGGGGGTGTGCCAGACATGGTGGTGTGGAAGCCTCAGCCGAGATGGGATTTTTATGCGCGTAGGTGCTACAAGTGGAGGGGGGGTGGATCAAGATTGAGAGAAATTGCAGTAAGTCGAAGGAGATATGGGGCTACAAATTCCCTCTCAAAGTCGAGGCCTTCACGTGGTTGATGTAAGTCGAGGCTACAAGTGGAGGGCGGGGGGGGTGGATCAAGATTGAGAGAAATTGCAGTAAGTCGAAGGAGATATTGGGCTACAAATTCCCTCTCAAAGTCGAGGCCTTCACGTGGTTGATGTACCATAACAAGCTGCTAAGTCCTACAGATCTAAATGGGTGACTAATGAAGAAAAGTCGTACCGTGCAGTTTATGTCAAGCCAAGGAAGACACCACGGAGCACCTATTCATTCAGTGTGCAGTGGTGAAGCAGATCTAGGGGCAGATGGCAGCAGCGACAGGGACAGTGGACTTCAACACCATCAAGGAGGTGTGGCTAGCAGGAAAAGCTGAAGTAAAGGGGGACAGAAGTGTGCATGCAAAGATGTCTCAATCATTCATGCTGGCTGTTGTGTGGGCCATAGGGCTAACACTATATGAGATGGTATTCGAGGGGGTTGTGCCTTATGTTGAAAAAAAAAATGGGAATCAGTACTCCACTTTATCAAAGATTGGGGAACATTTTGTGCGAGAACCAATTCCGTCATAGGGCATCGGATCTAGGGTGTTGGTAGATATCTCTTCTATTGTGCACGAGATCGGCTTGGGGTTTTTTAAAGGAATTTTTCTGTGACTGTTTCTTGTTTTCATACATTTGGGCATTCAATTCTCTTTTAATAAAATTGGACTAAGATGCCTACCATTTTCTCAAAAAAAAAGGAAAGAAAGAAGGAAGGAAAGGATGAAGGAAAGAGGATGAGTCAGTTTCATAATGCAAGTAATACAGGAATGGCCTGCCAGTTACTTGTTTCCTTCTCATTTAGGCCACTTAAAAACTGTCTATGCTCATTCTCTGTCTTCCCTCCCTTCCATGAGATTTGAGGAAGAGGAAGAGATCTTTCATGCAGCAACAGCGGCAAAGGAATAGAAAGAGGAGGAAGATGATCTCCCATTAAAAGGGGACTCATGAAGGAGAATTTTGTTTTTTTTGGGAAGAATAATCAAATCAAACCAGCTCTTTAGGCAATGCATTCAGCTGCTTTGCAACAATGCAAGCATTCTATCCATTCGTATTGATCCTATAAACCATGTAATGCACAGATATTTGAATTTATATTTAACAGGGAAATGAACTTGTCAGTCATGTACCAGTATCTCAAAAAGAAATGTATCAACTCATGTGGTGTCCATTTTCAAAATCATGTGCATAACCATGGGAAAGAACAAGTGAAATATTCATAATTAGATAAAGAACGTGTAAATCGTAAATATGTCAAACATACACACTATAATCTTCAGTCCAGAACTTTTTCTTTTTAAACTTTTGTCCTTCAGTGGAATATAAAGTTTTTCCTTATTTTTCCTATGGTGAAAGGTAACCAAGTGACAAAAGCACTCATATATGAGCTTTTCCCAAAGAGACAAAATGCCATTTTATATTATTCATTTATTAATCCACAATTAGTTCAAGTGAAGAGGAAAAAGCTTCCTATAATGGTTTAGAAACATAACAATTGATATGAACTGAATTGATCTAACAGAGAATAACGGAAGCACTATGAAAATATCAACTACATCTTGCAGATCATCAAAAATAGTATAGCAGAATAAAAGAGAGATTTCTGTCACAGATGGACAAAACAAATTATATAATGATCGGACAGGAAACTCAAACCTGTTCAAACTCCAATTTCTGATCTTTGACTTTAACAGAAACAACAGGATAACCCTGTTGCTTTGTCCATGAATTCATCAGCATCTTAACCGGTTCACCAGATTCCTCCTCAAGAACAGCCCATAGGTCCTCTGTCTTAGCATTTGAGCATGCATATTTCTTTATGTACGAAGCCAGAGACCTCTAATGAGAAGAGATACAAACAGTGTTGTAAATTATGAGAATTAAGAAGTGATAGTTATCAATATGGTATACCGCAAGAAGTTACAAAATAGCAAGAAGAAATTCATAAACACGATAATTGAGGTTAAAATCCTAAAATTTGAATCACGTAGATCCATATATATATTAAAAACATGTCAAATCAAGAACCTACGAATTTCTAGGTGGACTTCACAATGGATATAGATGACATGACAAGCTTGGATTAGTACACTCAGTCATACAGACCCCGCATGAACCTCAAGAATGAGATTGCCAAAAAAAAATCCATAGCTTAAGTAGGACATTAGAGCATACATAAGTTCAACTCGTAATGATTTGTTCCATCCTTCCTAAAGAAATGAATTGATTAAATAATCCATTGAGTAGCTACTCGATTAAAGTGTCACGGGAAAAAATTCTAAACTATGTAAAATATAGATAACACAAGTTTAACTGTTAAAAGTAAAGAACTTTTTTTTTTTTGAAGATGGAATAGGAGCTATCTTATTTTAAAAGAAAGCCCCAAGCAGTTAAAAGTAAAGAACTAAGGTTATGAGAAAATAATATTGGCACCAAACCACTAACCTGGAAACATTCAGCACCAAGGTAACTCTGCAGCATACGAATAACAGATGCTCCCTTCCTGTAGCTTATTGCATCAAAAATTTCATCAATTTCGCTAGCATGATTTACGTCAACCTGCAATATATGCTCATCATTTAGGCAAAAAAAGCAGGTGAATTAAGTATGGAGCAAAATTAAGCCAGTGTACAAGCTCGTAAGCTCGTCAGTATGCAAATCAGTCAACCTCGAGAGGGGGCAGAAAATTAGCAAAAGAAAGAAATACTGTTGGAAAGTGCAATAAATTCCGTAAATTCAGACCACTATATCATCATCACATCTACACAACATGTTTACAATGGTTTTGAGTCATCTATAAGAATTTAAGAAAAATAAATAAAAACTTCCAATGATTATTTCCATACTGAGATTAATGCTTTATCATAACTTTTAGAGTCATTTTTTCTTCCAAAAAAAAAAACTTTACTGTCATTTGCATACAAAATAAAGTATTTTTACAAACAAGATAGAAAGTGGAAAGATGATGTGCAAAACTCTTTATTGTCATAGACAAGAGAACTTGATTGATGACTGATTATACTTGTTAAAAGTCTTTATATCTTTTGTTATTATCCTATCATTTACTAGAAGAAGATTTGTGTGTGTATATTAATAAGGAAAGGAAGAACACAACTTAATAGATGAGAGATGGTTTGTTCTTGAAACCAGGTGGTATGGGTGAATCAAATATGCATGTGAATACATTGTTTGAGAATCGGCTCTGGAGGTCTTCGAGGAAGTGACCAGAGTCAATGTGCAGCAGGATGTTAGGCAGCTCACCACAATGACCTATAATTGTGCGAAATGACTACACGTGCAATGCATGACAACCAAAAATAAAGAATCCTGTATAAAAATATATATATATTTTGAAAAGTTTTGGTAAATTTTAACAGGGTTGGTAAAGTTTTAATGAGAGGCAACTGCATCATTACTCTACTTGTCTCCCTCCATTTTTTTAGATATAGACAGGATGTGGGCTGGGTTGGGTGTGACCACTGTTTTATATATATCGATTTTTCTGACCAAATCGCTAAAAATAGGGCATATATCGAGGTTTCAATAAATGAATCACATTCACAAAGCAATAATAATGAAATTTCAAATAAACTTATGAAAAGGAGATGTTTCTAAAGCTTTGTAGTAATAATGAAATTTCATATACAGTGTATAATAATAATGAAACAACCTATTTTATAATATCATAAAAAGGTATAGGTTTCTTAGGTTGTTTGCAATGTATTTAAACTAAATATGATTAAAGTATAGGACTATTGGCATTAGATTTCTCATATGTTGAAATTTGAAATGTACTATATATAAATTATTTTATAATTGCAAAATAAAAATATTCTCAAGTTAGTATGATTATAATTGACGTATTATACATTATAAATATATAATGTATGGAACCATTTTTTTAAAATGATTATAATTACTACATTATAAATGAGATTTCATTATACATTTATGCTCCCCAATTTTTTTTATTTATTTTGGTCTCTCATTTTCTAAACATATAAATACCTCCAATATATCATTTCCACCTCAACAACTCAATCAAAAATACTCATCAATAAATATGTACATTTTTTCCCTGCTTCTTTGACATTTTTTTCTTATTTTTTTCATTTTTCTATTTCCTTGCAAAAAAACAAAAAAAAAGCAAAATTGATATATCGGTATACACATGCAACCAACTTCCAATTAAAATAGTAGTAGAAGTTGCCAAAAAAAATCTCCAAGGAGGGAAACTAATTGCTTTCCACCCACAAAATAAAATTCTTCATAAATGGAGACTTGATGATAGGGTACTACCAAGAATCCATGACACAAGGACTCAACATTACAAGGACTCAACATGATATATAACGGCATATCAATGACATCATGCTAACATCATTGTACATTCGTAAAAGTCGATATTTGCGATTTCACAGAGAAAGTTGATATATAAAGCACGATTTTAAACTACGATTACAGCTCTCTCTTCCCATTCATTCCCTTTTAAAACCCATCGACAAAACTGCTCTGATTAATAGTTTGCCCCAAGCAAGATTTTTTGCATACTAATTGATAATATGCCATAAATCATTTGCACGCCCTAAGAACAAATTTATAGACCAATATATCACATCACTTCAGGATTCTACAAATCAACTGTATAACCTATGCAGTTTAGTTGCTGGCCGGAAGGGTAGACAAGAAATAAATAAATATAAACAAGAAAGTAGTGTATAGGATGTCATAGTTAGAACCCACGCTCATCAGGAGGGAAGCATCTAAAGAATTTAACACGGATGCCTATAAAAACAATATGAGGCACATATATGAAAAGCAAGCAACTGAACAATTGAAATGTTCACGGATTGACTAATACAAAATAGGCTTTTTTCTAAATTAATCATCATTAATTGACTAACAATCATGTTTTCACAGTATTTACCAAAGTAATCACCTTGACCAGGTCAAACCCTCTACGTAAGCAATTTTAGTTTTTTTTTATTATTGTTACGGTTGAAAATGCCAATGGGAATGGTGTTATCACACTTGGTATAGTTTTTTTTATTTTCTTCACTACGCCAACCTATTTAGTGTAATAGGTATTTCTCAAAAAGAGACGTTAACCTCATTGGCATTTTTTGTTTTAATATATAACGCCAACACAATTGGTGTTTCATTTTTTAAGTTAAATTTTTGGTTTGTCTTACCGAAATATGAAACTTGATAAAACATTAATACACGGTTTTAAAAATTGGATAAAATATAATCCATTAGCTTCTCTTTAACTAAATATTAAATTTGAAAATTAAATCATACCTAATCTATTTGATTGCGTTTAAATTTTTTATAATATCTAATATATCCTAGATAATATCTAGGATGTAATCTATCCTAGAATTCAAATTCTTAACCCATATATACAAAGACTACACAAAACAATATATACGGCTGTTTTGTTGTATTATTCTTTTTTCAAATAAATATATAGTTAGAGAGATTCTAGGATAGATTAAATATGAATTGATCTTGAAAAGATATCATCTAGGATATATTAGATATTATCAATATTTAAACACATGCAAAATATTTAAAAATTAGCATATCTTTTACGATAGACATCTACAAAAAAAAAAGTTCAGGCCAATGTTAATATGGATTAGAGATGATTTAATTCAGAATCAAATACTTCAAAAATGCCATTGTGATTGATGTTTTAAATTTATAAAAAGTAAGACGCCAATGGATTGGCGTCTTTTATGTGGAGAATGTATTATGCCAACCTAGTTGGCGTATTGAAGAAAGAACTAAAAAAATCCCATAAGTATCATAACGCTATCTCCATTGGCGTTTTCAAAGGGAACAATAAAAAATAAAAAAGCTGAGGGTTTGACCTGGTCATATGACTATTTTGGAAATATTGTAAAACAGTTATTAATTTGGTAATTAGTTAATTAATGTTGACTAATTTGAAAAAAAAGGCCTAAAAATACATGATAGACACTTTAACAAAACTTATCAAAGAGAGGATAATTAGGAGGTTGGAATAAGCATATTGTTCTACGGTCAGGAAAAAATGAATATTACAGAGAATATTTTCAACTAAATTCCTATCCAATCTAGGATAAAAATTAACCTGAAACACAATCCTAATATATGTGTTTGTGACTTGACACGACTTTCCCTATAACCAAGGCATGTTTATGGGTCAAATAGCATAAATTGTGCACTAAAATGTTTCAGTGATAACCTCCATAAATATAATAAGCAGATGGTCTGATGGAATATAGCTTTCAGAAAGCATCAAGAACACAATGACGCAGAAACCATGCACGCATCAACACCATATATAGCTCCACAGTTTCTGTGGTAAATTTAACAGAAGAGTATACCACAATCATCATGTTTCAACGGTTCTTTCCCATGAATTATTATAATACCAGAATGGTAAAATAAAACATCTACTGATAACAGATAGATAACGTTCTTCAAAACTACATGCAATAAAGATAACAATGCCCTTAAAAACAAAGTAAAACTAAATAAATCATGTTCTGGAAAAAAGTAAATGAGAATCAAATTACATATGGCATGAAAGTAGTTACCTGATAATTAAAAACACAAGAACATCTATTAAGCACACATTAGTATTAAGGGCAGCAAACAATATTTGAAAGGGGGAAAGCATGTCATTACAAAATTGATTCATAACTTTACCTCAATAGGGTGAGATTCAGCAAGCGCATCCAGCCTTAGACCATCAGTAGACTCATCAAGAAATTGTGTCCAAATTTTCCATTCAGGAAAAAGTCCATCAGTCGCTAAATAACTTACCTGACATACAAAAAAAGTTGAATCAAGAACTTGCCAGATTACAGATTGATTGATCTATTAAACATGAAGAGACAGTAATATTATGTATACCCATGTCGCAAACCCCTCATTGAGCCATAAATGGGTCCACCATTCCATTGTTACAAGATTTCCAAACCATTGATGTGCCAATTCATGAGCTACAACAGTTGCCACCTAGAAAGAAGAAAGAAAATTTATATGCTGAAAAAGCTAGATCAATTAGAATTTATTTTCATCTTGATGCTTCAGATCTCCACCTAGCACGAGAACTGAGTGCATATGGAACAGGCAAAAACAATCAGCTAATAATAAAATAACAAAATTCCATGGAGTTCCTTCTGGATTTTGAGAAACACGTTGGAGTATTGATTTAAAGTTTTAAACATACATGAAGTAAACCTTTAAAAACAAGTCCTAAGAAGCTCAAGTTTATATAACAAATGTATGCAATACATCTGTAATCAACATAAAATTGTTGTCAAAGACCATAAGTTAGTAGATCACCCTTTGCTTATTAGCAGCTGCAGAATGACGATCATCATAGAGTAGAGCTGTTTCACGATAAGTTACCAAACCGTAGTTTTCCATAGCCCCAGCAGCAAAATCAGGGATGGCAACCATATCCAGTTTGGGTAACACATATGATGTATCAAAATACCTGCAAGAATTTAAAAAAGTTAATTATTGTGGGTTGAGAGTAGAGACAAATGAGCCGAAAATAATATTCTTATCAAGGATGAAGATCACATCAATCGTAGGCCCAAAATTTAGATCAGATGTCAGTATTGAAGAAAAAATATCAGTATCCTGTCCTAGTTGAATAAAATCAATCATGAGCGCACGGTTCTATGATGAATTTGCAGAATATGATACTATGTTAAAATCCCAAGGAATAAATAAGAAGGAACAGATTGCATATTTAAGAAAACCACCTTGTATAGAGAGGAAGAGTTTTCACAGCAACTTCTAATGCAAACTTTCCTTGATTTCCTTTACCAGGCTGACAGTATACACGAACCTTGGTTCCTGGATTATTCATTTTGATTTTACATGAATACACCATTAGAGAAGCATCTTCCAAAAAATATGGAAAAAAAAAATAGTATACATGAGTGTACCATCAGAGGTGAAGTCTTCTAAATAATCAAACAAGCCAATAACAACTGCCACCAAATAAGTTGACATAATTGGTGACTCCTCGAAAGAAACAGACTTGAGCGACCCGCTAACTGTTTCTTGAATAACTGGCATATTGGACAATGCAACCAACTCAGTTGGCACTTCCAATGTTATCTTGAACATAGCCTGAACAAAATATGTTAGCAAACCTGAGTGGAAAATGCAATCATTATTAACAAAATTAGGTTAAAAATATATCACTAAGATAACAATAATGAATAACTAAAATATTATACTAGAAATTATGTGAGCAATGGACACAAATTAACACCTAAATCACACTTCTTAAGGATACACAACACACATTGCTTAGAACAATACATCTATAGTATATAGATATCTCTACCATGTTAATAATCACAATGTGTTGAGAGTACTTAGTAATAGAAATTAGATGAGTAATTGAGACACTTGAACATCTAATTCATACTTCTTAGGTAACAGAAAATATGTAATCAAAAGTCACCTTAAAATTTAAACAACACTTCTAATGGATATAACAACCACACACATCACTTAAAACAATAAATTGTAATACTATCTAGGTATACTATTTTTTTTTTTTCAGAAGACGGTAGGCAATTGGCCTCCAAAATTGTATAAATTGTAGAGCGATGCCCAATTACAAAGCAAATAAAAGCAAAAGCATAAAGGTATACTGTATTAATAATTACAACATTTTAAAAGTATAGCACTTTTAACAGACAGGCCTCGCTCAACCATCTCCAGTTCACCAATATCCAATATATTACTTTCTTTTCCAACTCCACTCCTGTTTAGCTAATGCATGAAGCCTCACCTAGACCCACTGTTCCCAATTCACCAATATCCAAAATATAGCTTTTGTTTCCAACTCTACTCACTGTTTAGCTGATGCATCTACTCTTGCATTGGTACCTTTTAAAATGACAGGTTAAGGAGTGTAGTAAAAATCAAAGGCATCCACTCAATTTGCTCATTCAGATGACAAGATTCTCAAAAACACATAAAACTGCTGCCCAAACTATATTTCCTACACCTGTGCCAGAATACCAGAAGACTTTTTCATGGGGTTCACCATACTAGAGAAAGAAACCAACTTCATAAGCTTAGAACTTAGAACACTGCCACTTTTTAGAGAAACAATCTACCACCATAATGCACAGAGCGCAATCAAAACGCAAGGGGGTCCCTTATGCCTGAGGTGCAGGTGCAAAGCGACTTGCATTGTTGATGGTTCATTGATGTGAAGCACAAATCTCTAATATTTCATTTCAAAACAACAAAAGAACAACGAGCATTTTGATTTTTTGGATCTGCATTATTTTTCTTTTTCTTTTTTGGTACCAATCAAGTGCACTTTGACCAAAAAGATTCCACAGCCACAAAATATACACGAGAAGTGCAACAACCGGCCGGATAACCGGATGGGCAGCACCAGAATGTTCTTCAATCAGAACATGATGCTGACTAGGCTGAATTATGGGGTAAGTGGTCCTTGGCTTTGGGTGCGCTGGATGATGGATGCCATCCTATCCCCATCAGACATCTCATAATGGTCTGGGCACTTAGTGATCAAGGTTGATCAACACCTGCCCAGAACCTTGGTTCATCAAAGCCATTCAAATCCTAGAGCTGATTTAGTCAAACAATGAGGAGGCTGGGTATAGAATCACAATATCAGAGAGATGATCATCTCGTGACAAAACACAAAAATGATAGTAAAATCATTTGAAATGTCTGAAAGTAGATGCTGAAAGCATGGCGAGATTTTTTTTCCTTCTCATCCAGGGTAGGGTGCTAACTGTTATCTATCTTGTGGGTCTTTCAATCTTTCATGCTTGATGCTTCCAGCATAGATCCTTTTTTCTTAATTTCACTGTCATGAAGTGCAAATACAGGTGCCTCAGTCAAAGAATTCTAAATCTTCTATAAGGTTTTCCAAGTGGTGGAGCAATTCAAAGGTGGTTCTTTCATAAATTCAATCATAGGGCTCATAATAGAGATGAATTCATACAATAAATATGCAGCAGAAAAATCCCGACATGAAAACTACAAGCTTCAGTGATTGTTTTGGGTGTTGTATATTCTTAAATAGCCTTAACTTAATTAGGAACGGCCTTCAACCCAACCCCTTAGATGAAAAGAATAAAACAATATCAGAAGAAACTTGCTCTTGATGTCTCTTGTCGCACACCAATAGTGATGATTTATAAAGAAATAAGGAACAACCCACTGTATTTTAAATTTTAAATTAAAAAAAAAATTGGTACACAGGTTCACATGTAAAATCAGTATTGTAATGGACAGTAACACTGACCAAAAAGAATTTAAATTAACTTCCATTTAGCAATCATGAAATATAGATCAAGAAAAGAAGATCGATTACTACAATCCCGAAGTCATAGATTTTTGGTAGAATCATTTGCGGATGGAATATCAAAAAGATATATTCCCCAATATGAGCATGCTTGTTTGTCAAGATCTCATATTTGATATCTAATATAATAGCCAAGTCTTTTATCAAAAAATACTTACTGTTCTACGATTTGAAATTAATAATAAAAAAAAGTATTTCTTTAATATGATCTCTCAGAGAAAATCAATTTTTTACTAATAAAAGGAAAAGTAATTAAAGCATATCAAAAGTGGGTGTCCTCACTTATACACAGTCTCATTTAACGTCCCATGTGCACTCCCACACATCTCCAACAAGGTACATACCAAGCATGTAAATTTGCAATTCTTCTACAAGTGGATCCATATAATTTATTGGAGTATATATTTTACATGTATGATAGTATATGCTTCCTCATATTAAGTGCACACAATTTAATAAAAAAAAGGGTTAAAGACATCTAACTCATAGCAAACATGGGTAATCACATATAAGTCCTTATCAAATTTGGGGTAGACATACAAGTCCTTGAAAACACACAAAAACCTATATACATCCCTGGTTTTAACAAAAATTAATCATAACCCAACCTACCCTACATAACTTTAATCTATAACCATATAATGATTAAATTATCCTCAAATTTTTAACATTTTCAAACAATACCGTAATGAAAATGAATAAACATAAAAAGTCTTACAATGATAATTTGATCTTTACATTGACTAATTTGTTTTTATAATTATTTATGAAGACTATAATGTCTGCACAATTACATAATGATTAAAAAAATTATTAAATTTGAATAAAAATTTAATCCAATGATGATAATTAGGTATTTGTGAGTTTTCAGGGACTCATGTGTCTGCCCCAACTTTCACAGGGACTTATATGAGATTATCCAGGTTTGGATGGATGTAGCCCTAAAAAAAACAAAAGTAAAAGTAAAGCATGTACAAAATGCAAGTGGGGTTGCATGCGAGGCTATCCCTAACATTTTTCGTTAAAATAAACACATAATCAAACATAATTTGATAAAAGAAAAACCTTAAAAGCAGGTTCATCCCAGCAAGGGAAGCATCGCCTAGCATCGGCCGGCTCAAACTGCGTCACAGCCATGTTCTTCTTCTCCCCATTATGCTCATAAGTACTAGAACCAATACAAACACATAGGAAAACAAAATCAAAAAATCAAAACCATCCAATCAAACAAAAAAAAATGGACTTTTTCATCAAATTCACCACCTTTTGTAAAACCCCTTCATCTGATCATTCAAAGTCCCAGAAAAACCCATCCCCAAAACCCCCTCTCCACGGGGAATCTTCCCTTCGAATCCCAAAACCAAGAGCTCATCCTCCTCCACGGCGGCAACCTCCGTAGGCCGAAACTCCTGATTTTCAAAATATCAACCACTCAAACCAAACCATCCAAAATAAAAAGTCAAAACCTAATAAAAAAATTTCAAAAAAAAATGTGTACTTGACCGGATCGTCGGTTCTTGAACCAGACGGAGTTTTCGTGGATGGAGAGGTCCGCGGCGTTAAGGACGAGGAACTCGGTGTCATCGACGACGTCGATGGAGATCTGGACGGAGCCCGTGAACGTGCAGGAGGAGAGATTGGGAGTCAGATTGAGATCGTATTTTTTTGGGATGGCGAATTTTGGAAGCCTCGCCTGCCCTTTGAACCGATCCATCTCTGTCTCTCTGGTTCTCTTCTATTGAAAAATCAGTCGATTTGAAAGATTAAGGGTGTGTTTGGTTGTGCGATTGCGCAGCGTTTACGATTGCAGGAAGCTGTGTTTGCAATCGTGCAACCAAACAGTTTTACAATCGCAGTTTTAAACCCAGCGATTGCAGGCAAATAATGTCCAAAAGTTGCGATTTTAAAAAGCTGAGAAAGTGAGCTTCCTGTGGAATCAGTTTTACAATCGCAGATTCCTGCAGAATCAATTTTATAATCGTACAACCAAACGCACCCTAATACGTGATAACTTCGAGAAAGTTCAAAAATACCATTTTGCCCTCAAATATTTACCGTCTCTCTGTCTCAAGATATAAATAAAAAAGAAAAAAATTCTATATAACATACTTATCAATTGATAAATCATCTGTCATTATTTTTTTACATTTTATAAATCTTTATTCATACCTTATTTATATTTTATCTAAACAACAAAACGTTTATTCTTACATTTACTAACGAGAATAATTCAAAACACAATCAAACATAAAATCATTTTATCCTTATTTATACTCACTTATGTTTGGACAAATGTATACTTTGTAATAAATCATATCTTCGTTCCAAACGGGAGCTAAAGTTAGCTAAATCGATTTTATTCCTTGTAAAATTAAAAATTTAGCACAAGTCCCAGAAAAATATGTATAGTTTATAGATTTAATCTTTGAGTTAAATTGTATCAATAAAAATATCCAAATAAGTCCCTACAAAATACAAAAAATCTAATTTAGTCATTTTGATGAAAAAAATACTCATCCATTTTCTTGACAATTCCTCTGATATATCTTATACTCACCAATGGTATAAAAGAAGAAAAAATTTATCTAACTTTCTGAAAATTTATGAAAATAAAAAAGATCCCTGTAAAATCAGTAAATAACGTCAATCACAAATCTGGTTAGTATATTACAGTAATATCAAGTAAATTTTAAAAGATTACTAATGTAATTTATCATGTATGTTTAGTATCAACCAAAAATCTAGTTAGTCCTTACAATAAAAACTAAAATAAATTTTGTTTAATAAGATATAGACTTAGGGGATTTACTTATTTTATAAAGACATTTTTCGATTTTCATAAATTTCAATGGAGCTATATAGATTTTTTGAAAATAAGGTGTGGGGACATTTTTGTAATAATGTGTAGTTATGGTTAATCATATACCTGGTTAGTTGGGGTGATGGTAATGATTGAAACAATATTTTTCTGATAACATAAGGGACATGTGACGATTTTTTAATTTTATAAAGATTAAAACAGATTTAACTAACTTTCTAGAAAACTATATCAATTTTTCCCAATAAATAAATAAATAACAACTTGTTAAAATGTTAGACCCAATCATTTGCTTTCATTTTTTTTTAAATAGTAAATCTGAATTAGATACCTTTAAATTCACTGACCACCTGACCACCCTCTTTATACCCAACCACCCAAAACATAGGTACCGTTTGGATCCGCGTCCCACCCGCGTTGGTGGTGGCGGACGCCCGCAGACGCAGACGCTTAAACAAACAGAATTCGCAGCTTTTGCGTTTGCCGCGAGTTTGTGCGGTTATGTGTATTTATTGCTCGCTTCTCCAACGCCTCAAAACATAGATTCTCTAACGCATGCTCGCTTCCGCCGACGCACCTTCCCTGTCCGGCTTGCCAAACGGACCCATAGAGGTGGTGGTGATGTGTGGCGGTGGAGGTAGTAGTGGTACTGCAGGAGGTGGTGATGGTGATGGTGATGGTGGATGGTGGTGGTACTGTGTGGCGGCAGAGGTAGTAGTGGTACTGCAAGAGGTGGTGATGGTGGTGGTATGGAGAAAGGGGGAGAAGGTGGAGGTGGTGGTGATGATGTGCGGCAACAGTAGGTGGAGGAGGAGATCGTGGTGGCGACACACTTTTCATTCAACATTTACAATATATTCACTCAACTCTTAACATGTTAAAAAAAACATGAACATAATTACAACAAGGTGAACTCCAAAAGTATCACAACCAGGCAGTTCAGTTAAATTACATACTAGATAAATCAAAACTACCATTACTAGAAGAAAAAAATGAAGTTAGTTATGCACCTCAAAAATCTAACAAAATCATATTCCATTCAAGATTAAGAGGTTAGTTATGCACTTTAAAAAAATCTAACAAAATTATATTCAATTGATAGTCAATCATCATATGAATCTATCCAAATTTGTCATTCTTAAACACCAATAACCCTCAATCCAACTACACGTATTATGCAAACAATAAAAGAAATTGAAATACTTAATGTAACAATCCATTCCTCATACCATATACAAAATAGCACCCAAAATCTATCACAATTCCAAATTCAAACAATACATATGTGATTGGTTCAACCCAAAAGTTCTATATACAAAGCTTAACCAATTAACTAACATCAAATGCAAACAAAAAAAAAACTGAACAAATTCAAACAGGTTTCAAAAGAAGGTTGACAGAGAGTTGGTTGAATGGATAAAATAATGGTCGACAAAAAGACTGTCGAATGGGTTAAACAGTGGTTGACAGTGAGATCATCGAATGGTTGGTGGGATTAATGTTGTTTAAATTAAGATTTTTTTGTTTTTTTTGTTGGTGATATTAGTTAATTGGTTGGTGGAAATAGACATGCCCTTTCAAAGGTAGTGTTTGGACATATGTTTGGATGATTATGCTTTTGTAGGAATCATATATAATCTAAACATGTTTTCAAATGCCCAAAGCGATCTTGATTTTTATAAAGAAACAAAGAAGAAAAGAAAACATCATTTATTTATGAACAGGGAAAATTGAGCTTTTCCTAAATATAACAAAAGTATATTTCTTGGTAATATAATTTTAAGAGTAGTTTTAAGTGAAAAGCTACTTTTCAAACATGTTTTCAAGTACTTCAGTCATGAATGTATTTTGATTAGGGTCTAGTGAATAATCTTGTTGTTGGAATGTTGTTGACATATGACCGATTGGATGGTTTTGTATGACATATATGGGTGATCTAAGTCCATAGTGATTGTGAATGAATTAATATAATGTTGTAGTCTAGGACAAGGTAAAATTACTATATAATTGTAGTATATGTTGTGAAAATTTCATCAGTTGCAGGAATTTTGATTTTTGAAGATGTTATTTGTGTAGAGTTAGATTTTAAAAGGATGATACTTGGTTTTGGTGAAGATTGATACGAGAATAAAAATATGAAAGGCATAAGATAACCATCATTCATAAAAGAAAGAAGTTCTGTTAAAAGAAAAAAAGAAGAGATATTCACAATGTTAGAATAAAAAGTCAATGAGAATCCCACCCATTTAGGTGAGATTTTGAAATAACATTTTCTTTTATATTTCTCTCTCTAAAATCCACAAAAATTCATGATTTATTAAAGTCCTCACAAATTCTATATAAATTGAATAACACGTGACAAAATATCTACTATAAGGAGTTTCAATCGAATAACGTTGGACTTTTTGTGTACGAAATAATGTCTCAATCGAATAACAATGAATTTTATGTCCATGAAATAATGTCTCAATTGAATAATGCTGGATTTTTTGTCTACAAAATAATGTCTCAATCAAATAATGCGGATTTTTTTATCTATGAATCAATTTCCTGATTGAATAACACAAGATTACAAATTCATGGACATAGACATTTTTTCCATAAAAATCATAATTGACTACCCCCTATAAATACAAAAGGCCACCAAACCTTTCAATTTTGTAACTTCTAATCCTTGATTTTGATTATTCAGTTTTTTTAACTTTCTAACATGGAAGCTAAATTAATAAAAAAAAATCAAATTTTAATACTCTCATCATCTAAATTCAAAAGGGTTGTCAATCAAACTCTCAACCACCCATTCAAAAAAATCATCTTTTCCTGAGATTACTCACAGTGATTAATCAAATCAAAGGGGGCATTTACCTGTCTTGGTATGGAGAAGTCTCCGATCACTAGGTTCATTAGATAACTGAAACAACACCCCATGAAACCAAGAGATTCAATAACACTCAACAAAAGGAATTCAGCCAAACAAAAGACAAAAACAGAAAAAAAAATCTCAAAACAAAGAACAATCTGTGAATTCAGAGGAGATGAATTTGTTGTACTCACTTGTCATTACTCATTGATAAGAAACATAGGAAGAGGGAAAGAATAAGATGATGAGTGTTATAAACGGAAACCCAAATGGACCCACTCACATTTTCCTTTTTTTATTTATTTGCAGTGGACCCCATAGGGAATAACTTTTTTATTTTTTTAATTTTGTTTGTTGTATTTGCTTTCACATTAAATTTTTTTTTTTTGGATTTTTAGTTTTAAATCTTTATAAACACGTCTATTTAAGGTTCGAACACTCCATTTTTCATATTTCTTTTAAGGGTCAATTGTCAAAATACCTTATACCGACCCCTCCATTTTTTCTACATCTCTTAACTTTAAAATTATTATTTTTGGCCCATATATAGCTGTCCCCTTTTTTGTACCCCTTGTTAGGAAGGTGATTCATAGAAGTCAACAAGAAATACAAGATTAAACACAAAAATGAAACATCACATCACACGAAGAACACAAAATATACGTGGTTCGGTCTAGGCCTACATCCATAGGGCAAAAAGCAAAGAATCTACTTTGATAATTGAGATACATTAAAAGACTTACAAATTCTGTTATGGAGTTATCCTTTCTTCAAACCCTCTCAATCTTCCCTTAGAGTCTCTATATTGTATTATGTCTTGTCTAGTCTTCCCATGAAACCCTAAATGATATTTATAGAGATAAATAACTTCCTTCCCAAATAATATATCAATTAACAAACAAATATTGTTTCCATTAATTAGGAGATATTCACTCTCCTAATTAACAAACAAATATTGTTTCCTATTTTAAAAAATTCACTTTAAAAATTTATTAGGATCAAATTTTAAATAATGTTCTATTCATTAGGTATCCAAGCCTAATATGGTTTCATCATGGCTATCCGATATGATACACCGGATCGAGACATAATCCCAACAATCTCCACCTTGGCTCGTATCTGGTAAACTCGAACTTTCTCGAACCTCTTAGAAGATTTTCGTTGATGTCTCCACCTCGCTCCATGTCGTCCTTGAAGAAAGACCGCTCAAGCAACCATGCACCTCCACCTGCAGTCAAGTGGCCTTCGACTTCCTTGAGCTTCACCAGCCTTCAAGTCGTTATCACGAGTCTCCTTGTGCACTAGACCTGCTTTGCAAAACTCCACCTTGAATGGATTTCACGAACTTCTTCCTCCGGGCGTCTGCACCGCCCAATTCTATTGGATCCATAAGCCCGTGCTCGCCTTATCATGGATCAACTCTGAGTCAGCCTAAGAATCACGCATCCCCAAGTCAATGTCATGACTTGATTTTACGTGCATATATTCCACGCTCCTCATGGAAAGATCTAGATCTTACCTCCACCTTGAACATGCCACATGCGCGCTCATGAGATGGCTAGACACACTCTTTTAACCGAACCACATGAGACGAAGCTCCTCCCATACCTGGTTCTAAACACCTTAGACCGTGTTGCATTGTTCCATCTTTTTCTGTACGAACTCCGCACCCACGCTTCACGTGATTCACCCACATGCCTCTGCATGTCACTGCGAACTTTGCACCCCAAGCGTCTTTGCATGTCCGTGTCTCTCGGTGGACCTTGGACCCGCAACAAATTGGTATCACATTGCACACCTGAATATATATGCCTCTTCCACCACCGAGAGCTCCATGCAACCTTGCATGATTTTTTTTTCTTCTTCACATGAAACCCTGTATGACACACCATTGTTGGAATTTCCAACAGTACGTCCATCGATGGTATGAATTCATTGACCCATGTTGCCATTGATCCTCGTTCTTTAAATCTCGTCCTCCTAGATCGGAACCTGGAGCTCTGAAACAACTGTTGGGAAGGTGATTCGTGAAAGTCAACAATACACATGAGATCAAACACAAGAATGAAACAACACATCACACGAAGAACACAAGATATACGTGGTTTGGCCTAGGCCTACATCCGTGGGGCAAAAAATAAATAATCCATTTTGATAGTTGAGATACATTAAGATACTTATAAACTCTCATATGGAGTTACATTTTCTTAGAACCCTCTCAATATTTCCTTAAAGTCTCTACATTGTATTATGTCTTGTTTAGTCTTCTCATGAAACCCTAAATGATATTTATAGAGATAAATAACTTTCTCCCAATTAACAAATAAATATTGTTCCCATTAATTAGGAGATATTCACTCTCCTAATTAAAAACAAATATTGTTTTCTATTTTAAGTGATTCATTTTAAATATTAATTAAAATCAAATTTTAAATAATATTATATTCATTAGGTATTCAACCTAATATGGTTTTATCATAACCATCTGATATGATACACCGGATTGAGATATAGTCCCAACACCCCTCACCCTTGCCACATCATTCTATAATAGTGAGAGAAAATCTCATCTCATTCATAAATGAGATTTTAAATATAATCATTATTTTTCTGTTTATCTAATCAAACATAATTAGACAGCTAATAATATAGGAGAATGTAATATCGGATTGGGTGTGCATATGTAGTGTTGAATAACATTGAAATTGTAACTGAAACCTAAAACTACAAATGCAATTTTGGTTTAGATATTTTACCGAACATTTTGTATACAAGATTTTCCCTCCACAAAAGATATAACAGTTATTAAACTTAATTACATCAGTATAGATAAAAAAAATAGTTATCTTTGATAAAAGCTTATTAAAAAAAAATTGATTCATTTAATATAAATTTCTTGCTTTCACTTGTGAAATTTTCAACTCACAAGAATAGATAAAAGAATAGAAAATATATATTGTTTTGAGAAACTTTAATCCTTTCAAACTGAATGCATAAAAGAAATAACCACATAAAGAGAGGATCATACAAAATAATATATATTTTCGCGATTCATGGGCGGCTAACATAGGTCATAAAATTGGAAACTCTGCAAAGTGTTTTTTTTTTTTTTTTGAGGGGGCAGTTGCCTCTGATGGGTCAAAGCTGCATAAAAGAAAACATATAATATCTATCATATTATACACACCTCTCACATATATTATCAAATATAAATAATTTATATTTCATTTAAAAATTCATAAATTATTATCAATCTCTTATCCACCACTCATTTTTAATTTATTATCTAAGGTAAACCAAATAATAAAAAAATCAAATATATGTTTTTCAATGAGAATAAAAAAAATTTGTTTATTCTTCACATATAATTATCTATCTTGATATAACTATGATGGCGAATAACTGTATTTCTCACCCCATAAGGGGTATATATTATATAATATAATACGCTGCTGAAATGGCTTCCTTTAATTTTGTTTTTCTTCCATTTGAAACATTGAATTTTATATGAATTTCGTGCATAACGAGTAAGGCTACACTGATGAGCTGTCACATACAATGCATTTCAACGTTCAGTATTAATTGCCACCTATGAAACGTTTCCATAAGAAAAATTAATGCTAATCAAGCAAAAAAAATTAATATAAAATTATACTGATATAGACAACTATTCTGATACCAAATGAGGGAATAATAATAATTTCAACGTATAATACCCTCATTAATTGTTAAACAAAGTTTCCTAAAACAAATGCTAAACAAACAAAAAAATACATGTAAATAAATTAATACATGATATAGAAAATAATTTTATTCATATATATATATATACACACACACACATATATGTGTGTGTTCTGCCACCAAACCTTGGAATTATACTTTCAAATTATGATACACTCATTCATTGTTAAAAAAAATCCATCACACTAACCATGCATAAAACGTGCATATTTTAAGATGGCAAGACAAACATCTTAACATATTTTCACATTAATCACCATATTCACTGAAGAAGCTCTTGAGAAATTAGTTCATTTTACAATGTGTATGCAACTTAAATTCTCAAAATAATTTCATCCAACTGTCTATACACTGTTATAGTGCAATATATAATATAATAGCTACCATTGCACCTTGTCCTTGTGGTGTTTCGGTGGAAATATCCTTCACTACTATATCCTTTGTTTTTGGCTTTTGTTTTAAATTGGTTTTGCTAGTGATTGTTTTTGGCTGGTGTATTTTCTTATTTTAGGCATTTTTCTTAATTTAATAAATCTTAGGCATGACAATCATTCCCTGAAAAAAATGATAGCTATCACATAGAATAAAAATTAAGAATTTTTTCATTTTTTCATTGAAAAAATTACATGGTCTGCCTCCACCTTTCACATTTTATAACCATATACATTTTAATGGATGAGTGCAGCTTTTTTTAAAAAAAACAAGAAAATAGATGATGGCTGTGGACAGAACTACACACAAGCTGAAACATCAATTTCCAACTAATAAAAAACCCCATATTGAATCTTTTTATTGAAAATCAAAAGCACATGATCACATGGAATTTTTTTTTTCATCACTCAGCCTGCATGCATTTGGCATTTTTTGGGGCGGGCCAAAGGCAGTAGCAGATATATATGTCAGTTGCATTGCAAGTCCCGGATCCTAGATGATTGTGTGCACTTTGACAGAACCTGTTGCATCTCTCTGGCTCACATTCAGCTCTTGAAGCCAACTCTTCCTTGCATATCTTTATCTGCCCACCACGGCTTCCCATCACCATAAGACCTAACAAAAAAAATGAAAAACAAATATTATGCAGAAGATATTAAGGATTTATAAATTGTTTGATTTTTTTAGTGTTGTTACACGCAGTCTAATGGATTGCCCCATATATCTCGTTAGCCTTCCAGCAAGGTATTATATACATCGATAATTTTTTTTACATTTGCTCAAAATAAGTTCATTCAATTTAAAATTTAACAATATACATTTTTAATCAAAACATATAATAAAATTAAACCATGTGGGGATTATCTGTAAGACAATATTGTCCTTAACATTTTCCAATTTTTTTTATTTGACATTTTGTACACAACATCTAGAAACCCCGTATACAATTCAGAACTAAAATGTGTTACACAGGAACTTAAAGAGTTTGTAATTCGATTCTCAATAATGAAATCGTGTAGCAAATATTTATCTTTGCTCTAAAAAAAAACACAACTTTTGAGATGTTAATGAATATATACATAAATAAAAACATATAAAAAGAGAGGAAATATTTACCAATTTGGAAGAGAACCAGGGTGAGAATGAGTGGGATGACAAAGGAAGATTTCATGGTAGATGCTAGGAGAATATGATTCCCTCTATTGACTCGATGAAAAAAATTTAACAAGTTTAATTAGCAGCACATTGAGGGGTCTATATAATCAGTCACACATGACACAATGGCACCGAGGGATCTATTTTTTTATTACCATTTTTCAATAGATAAGAGGGATCATCATCATAAATGCCATGGTGACATGACAGGTTATTCGATTGTTCTTACGTAATTTAATTATATGCTATGGCTAATGAAATATTAGAAGATATAAAAAATTTAATAAGGTTCAATGCATGACATATTCTTGATTCTAAGTTTGGTTTATGACATATAAGCAATATTTGTATTGTTATATTTATAAAGATAACGTAATTAATAGTGTGTATCCGTGGCGTTTATGGAATTTCCTTGTGTAGTCTTACATATATATAATTTTTTTTTTTAAATTAATTAGATCTTCATTGGAAGAAAAGGAAATAATGGGTAAGATTGAATGGCTCACGATTAATTTAGAAAGAACATAAAATTAATTAGGTTATTATGTTTAATTATTTACATTATGACAAAAAAATATTATATGTTATGTTTATTTTTATTGATAAGAAAAATTCTAATGATATAAAAATAAATACATTATTTGTGATGGTATAAAAATAAATATCGTATTTATTGATGATATACATGCAAAAAGCCCTTATTATTATTTTGGGTATGCACAGACTCAATGCTCATTCAATATTAATGTTACAAAAAAAAAAAAAGGTCCTGTGAGTCTGGTTTTGTATAATAAGTGGACAAGAAAGATGCAAAATATTTAAGATCTATATAATTGGTTATATTTATTTATTTATTTTGATCTATTAAGATAATTGTATAATATGGGAGTAA
This sequence comes from Acorus calamus, assembly GCA_030737845.1. Classification (NCBI taxonomy): domain Eukaryota; kingdom Viridiplantae; phylum Streptophyta; class Magnoliopsida; order Acorales; family Acoraceae; genus Acorus; species Acorus calamus. The sequence goes on from CM060879.1 coordinate 14,968,809, forward strand.
ATGTATTTTAGACAATTTATGTGATTTTTATTATAAAAGTACTTTTTGAAAACATTCATTAATATATGTTCCTAAACAGCTTCTATTCCAGAAACAAGAAGCTCCTTCTTTAAAAATAACTTCATCAAGATGAAACTTCTTGTAGAAGTCCTTCGAGACAAGTTGTTACTTCTTTTTTCAAATTTTTAATTAGATCAACATCTTTTGAAATGGTTCTTTTTTGGTAGATTAGTTTTTTTTATATAGTTTCTCATCAAATATTTTAAATAGATCAATTTTTTTCAATTTTTTAATTAGATCAATATCTTTCGAAATGGTTCTTTTTTGGTAGATTATTATTTTTTATAAAGTTTTCTCATCAAATATTTTAAATAGATCAATTTTAGAATAAAATGTTCATATTTCAAGGAACTACAAAAACTCTTATGATATTAAATTAATTATCAATTTTAGGATTCAACAATAAGGAGATCACATTTTTAGTTTACCCCTATGTTTTTTGGATTTGTTATATATTCTTCTGTTAGAAGTCCATAATTCTACTCTTTTTTAAAATTTAAATTACCTCACCCAAAATGTAAATTATCAAAATTGAGAAATATCAACAACTAATTTTTTTATTTTTAAATAAACTATATGAATACCAACCACAATATAAGTGTCGGGTAACCTAAAAAATTGACCAACAATATCTCTATGTAAAACCATATCTAAAGTACCCTAACACACTAAACACCATTAAAGTGGTGTTTTGGTTTCTTATATAGTTTCTTATACTAGTTGTATACATGTTCTAAAGCACGTTGTATAATATCCGAGTGAGATTATATACACATAAATAATATAATGATGAATAATGATCACTTTTTTTAATAATTATTAAAAAAACCGATGTGATTTGTGCGTTTTGTACATTTAAATGTAGAGTTATAGATTTTTTTATTGGTAAATATTTTTCTTAATCAAAATTTCTCTCTACAGATTGAATATTTTTTATCGGTAAGTTATAAAGTTTATTCTTTGGTTAATAATCCTTTTTTTCCTTTCTACAATTCAGTCAGGTTTTATGGATATGATCACACACACACACACACACACACACACACAAGCATGAAAACATGTTGTTAATGTTATTGGTTTGATCCTATAATTGGGTGTTTTTTCGTTATCCAATTTGGTGTGTTTGCTACTGATGTGGATCTAGTCAATTTCATTATACTAATTAGCATTTTATCCCTATTATAAATTTTAATTGATGCATATAATAGCCCACAAACATTGTGCATCTGGTCTACCCGAGGGATTTAAACTATGTTGGACTATTTCCATGTCCCTAATAATGTGTGAATTATTTTCCTTGAACATTGTTTTTTAGTACCACCAATAAACTTATCTCCTCAAATAATTTGAACAAGGACGTGGAGTTAATTTGATAATATTTACAAATAAATATGCAAATGATTAAATATTATCAAATTAACTCAACGTCCTTATTCAAACAGTGCTGATACCCAGGCCCTAACTCATACGCCCCACTCACAAGCTCCATTAGGTGTCATCACCTTATTGGTTGGTTTGTTAACTTTTCAAGAAGGGCAAAAAAGCAAAAACCAAAAATACCCTCATATAAGAACGCCTTGTTTTTGAACGTGCGAATCCAAAATCCTGGTTTCTGAAAACATTTAATCCTCATCCCGTTTGTCTCGGCGAGCCAAAGCAAACTTTTAAATGAAATAAAACCTACGAATTAATCTAGATCAAACATAAAACCCCAATCGATCGCTTCAAAACCCCAATCATTTCTGCTGGTATCTTTTAAGAAGTGATTTTTTGACTACTCCAAAACCCCATTAGATTCTGCTTCGACGTTCAGAAATGCGTTTTTTCCCCTTCGCGATCGCAAAAATCACCTCGACAAGGTACCTATACGTTTCAAACAAACGATCCCTTGCAAATAACAATGACGATGAGCAGTAAGTATTCTCAGCTTTTCTACCTTGATTTTCCTTCTTTTTAACGATTTCCAATTTTTAAAGGTTATGCGGAATGATACATTCATAAATTTTAAATTAATGCAAAGATGTGTTTTCGCAACAGAAAACACATCTGATACTTTGATAATGTTATATATGAGGGTATGATGTGTTTTCGCAACATTAGTATTCATCGTAACAGAAACAATCTGATGCTTTGATAATGTTAAATTCAAGGTAGTCTATGTGTTTTCACATCTTAATTTGTTCGTTATTGTGTAATGCTATATATATGCAGAATCTTACTTTTAGTAAATGTAAGAGTTGTATACATGTAAGAACATTTAAAAGAAATCCAAATTAGTAAAATTAACTATTAGAAAATGAATAGCTCAGAATGTAACAGTGTTTATAACATGACAAATTGTTACATGTATTTAGATTTGTGTTTAGATGTATAAATGTAACAGAATTGAAAAATACTACATTTAAAAGTACATATTACATATTAGCATATTCAAAAGACATCCACAAATGTAACACTATCAATGACACATTATTTAACTACACATCCACAAATGTAACACTATCAATGTCACATGTTACATGTAAGCACATCTAAAAGAAATTCAAATTTAACTCACTGTTATTATGAATATAACAGTTTATATGAATGTAACAATATTTTGACTATCAATGAAACAACTATCTTAACAATTAGTGAATGTAACAATCTTGATTATCTCACATTTCAAAAGACACCCACAAATGTAACAGTAACAATGACACATTAATGTCACATGTTAGATGTAAGCACATCCAAAGAAATTCAAATTTAGTTATCTGTTGTTATAAATGTAACAGTTTACATGAATGTAACAATATCTTGACTATGGATGAAACAATTGTCTGAACAATAAGTGAATGTAACAGTGTTTTGATTATCTCACATTGCAATACATTTTCAAATGTAACAGTTATTATAAATGTAACAATTTTAAATGTAACAGTCGCTTGTCTAAGAATGAAACGGTTATCTTAACAATTAGTTAATGTAACAGTTTTTTTATTATCTAACATTGCACTGTAAATATAATATTTATATATTATTGTTACAGAGATATGATTGTCACGACTCAATGACACATATGGGAGTCAGATTATGTAACAAGACACTATATTTGACTGAATGTAACAGATTTGACAATAATGTGTGACAGATGTTTGATAGACAGTTGACAATAATGACTATTTATTTTTTGCAGGAACCAAAACAACAGAAAATAAATCACATAGGAAAGGAAAAAAGTATCAGACACATTTCATTTTCATCATATAGCTTTACTAGACATTTTCAAAGCTCAAGCTAAAGCAACAACATGTGAACTTGCTAAAGACAACGCCATTTTGAAATCTGTTCAACAGATGGATACGTTCAGACAACATTTCAGCTGGATCAAATTGGGTTAGCTGGTATCCATGAAAGATGCATCACAACAGCCTGATTTTTCGTAAGTCTGATACATAGTCATAAATTTTAAAAAACAAACTTATAGACCTTTTAACAATGTGCATTTATATGTTTTAATGCAGTATTGAATGCGGTGCAGTTATCTTACATATTATGGCTCAACACATATATCAAGGACAGATACTGAAACAGATGACTCTACAGATGTGCATATCTATAAGAGAAGATCTCGTAAAGAAATTCATCTCTAACAAGAGGCGGACATACACAGAAGAGGACCACAGATTATTCACAATGCAACTTGATGATTGATCTTTATATGTTTTTTTCAGTTCTGTTTGAAGAATCAAAGAGAAATTTTTTTCTCAATTGTGTATACTGAGTGTAACAATTGTTACATATGATTTTTTGATGAATAAAATGCAGATATTGAGACTAGAATTGATTTGTTATGCTAATTGTTCATATCTTGCTAAGTGTAAAATCATCTATGTAACATTATCTTAACAACCACTCGGAATTGTTACATTTACATAAAATCACTCACTAATCCATCCAACTTGAATGTAAACAAAATACACATATCAATTTTATAAATAACACAAAACACGCATTTGTGATGTAACACAATACACACATCTGTAATGTAACACAAAACACATTGATCATTAAAAATCTGACAAAAACTGTTACATTTCATAAAAACATATCACATCAAAGTCTGCCTAAAAATAACAACCACTCAGAATTGTTACATTTCTTTTCATCCAACTTGAAATGTAAACACAATACACATATCAGTGTTAATTTTAACACAAAACACGCATATGTAATGTAACATAATATACAAATCTGAAATGTAACACTAAACACATTAATCATTACAATGTACTGTTACATTTCATAAAAACATATCACAAAACACGTAACTGTAATGTAACACAATACACACACACATCTATAATGTAATACTAAACACATTAATCACTAAATAATCTGTCAATAACTATTACATTTCATAAAAAAAGATTACATCAAAGGCTAAAACATAACACACTAAAACAATGTGTGTTTATCACATTATAATGACTTTATTACATAAATTGAAACAAAAATCCATGCATGTATCTAATTCTTTGGTACCAGATATAAATTACTTCCGCAACATTCTACACTTTACTTTCAGAAATCTTCCCATGCTTGGACTTTGATTTGTAAACCTTGGTTGCCTTCCTTTTTTACAGTGGACACTCATTTACTTCGAACCTTCTTCGGGGAGTGAACACTTACATCTCAAAATGTTCATTCACATACAAAGCTGCAATTAGCATTCCCAGCTGTAAAGTTCATCAGCGCTTCATGCAAAGAATTCATGTATTGAGAACAAAATTTAAATTTCTCATCTAATGCAACTGCAGTCTTAGCAACAACTGAAAATTTGGAATATAACTCATAATGTCTTGACGTTTGCTCATTCGACATGTTATCCGCATAACAGTTCTTCACGCAATTATGTTTACATTTTATGCCCTTTCGCCGACGATTCAAAATGTATTGTGAAGAAACTTCCATTGTATTGGTATTGGTATGTATTGTGAAAAAACTTCCATCGTATTATGGAATCTCATCCAGGGAAAATGTATCAGACTCTTCTGCAACAGAGAAGTAAAATGACAATTGTAACAAGTGAATTAGTCATGCTAAAGACTGTTACATTTAGTATGCAAATGACTATGCACATGTCGATTACATTTATAAATATAATAAAAAAATTTAATCAAAATGACTAATGTAAAAGACTGTTATATTTATTAAGCAAATAACTATGGAAACGACTGTTACATTTACAAATGTAACAAAAGGAGAAAACAGATTATCAAAATGACTATTGAAAAAGGATTGTTACATTTAATATGCAAATAACTATGCAAATGACTGTTACATTTACAAATGTAACAAAAAAAAAAAAACAAATTATCAAAAATGACTATTACAAAAGACTGTTACATTTATAATACAAATGACTTTGCAAGTAACTGTTACATTTACAAATGAAACAAAAAACTTACTTTCAAAATAACTATTGCAAATGACTGTTACACTTAGTATGCAAATGACTTTGCCAATAACTGTTACATTTACGAATGTAACAAAAAAAAAAATTTTAACATGACTATTTAATGACACACATATACATATATAAACATTCCATATTGAATATGACGTACAATATAACAACCTATATAATGAAATCTGAAATTATCAGCCAATGTAACAGTATTAAAAAAATAATAATTAAACAATGTGAAATCAACAACAACATGACGTTTAATGTAACAATATTGACTAATGAAATATGAGATTACCAGTCAATGTAATAACTTTAAAAAAAAGAAAAACAATTAAACAATGTGAAAACACCAACAAAAACATAAATCTAACAAAAAATAATTCAATTATTGATCCTTAATTGTCAAACCTGATAGAATAGACATTTATGTGGAATCCAAATAACAAAAAGCTTCTGATCCTTTCGTGCTCTCAAACTAAAATTTATGATCTGCTCATACTTGTTCTTTATAAACAAAATCATATGGTGTTAATGAAGAATGACGGGATTGATGAAGAAAACAAAACGGGAAGATGAAGAATAATGGAGTTGACGCTGATCTTAATAATTAATGAAGAAGAATTGTGTGATAAAAAAAATCGGTAATCATAACCGAAAAACCACTATATAAGGAAAAAATTAAAAAAGGGTATAATGTGTAATGTATTGATGCCACCTCATAGGGCCTGTGAAATTAGGGCCTAGGAATCATTATTGTTGTTCAAATTATTTGAGGATATAAGTTTCTAAGTAAAAAATTAATAAAATAAATTATTATTAGACAATGGTAAAAAATTAGAGAAAAATAATCAGTTAAGTTTAAAAAGGCACATTTAATCATAACAAAATATTCATAATTCACATCTATAAACATGATCAAATAAATATGCAAATGATTAAATATTATCAAATTAAATCCACGTCCTTGTTCAAATTATTTGGGGACATAAGTTTCAAGGTTAAAAATTAATAAAATAAATTATTAATAGAAAATGATAAAAAATTAGAGAAAAATAATCAGTTAAGTTTAATAAGACATATTTAATCATAACAAAATATTCATAATTCACATCTATAAAGTTTTCTTACTCCATCCAAAAAATAATGAAGAAGAGGTCTCGGTTTACCTGGTGTTTTTTTAAAAATTGGCTGTGTGGATTGGTGGAGATGGAGGATTGGCTGTGGAGATGACTGTGTGGATTGGTGATTGATGGAGATGGCTGTGTTTTTTTTATTTCGGCTTTGATGGGTGGAGATTGGGATTTTAGCTTTAATTGGTGGAGATTGGTGGAGATTGTGGATAGGTTTTTATTGGCTGAGGTGGGAGTTTGGATTCAAGGGAAGTCGTATTAAAAAAGAGATGTAAAACATAGATAAAAAAATCTTTTTTATAATCCATCTAGATAGGGATTGGGGAAATACCACCTTTTGAGCGGGATTCTCAATCCCCTAAATAAGGATACTCAATCCCTCTCTTCTAATCACTATCCCCCTTTTAAAAACTATCCAAACAATTTATTATTTATATTCTCAATCCCAATCCACCCACCCAATAATCATATCCAAACACACCCTTATATTGAATGTTTATTTAAATTTTTACATCTTATCTATTTAGTCATTCATTTGTATAGTTTTTGTTGGTAGCCATTTATTCGTGTTGCTTGCATGCATAACATTTTATTAGTCTTGTTAAAAGAATCAAATACAAAGATCACATATTTGAGTTTTTCTTTTTGAGTACGACCTCCTTCCTACATTTATTCTTCATATCATCGGTTTGACATAAAATTATGGCCTAATAAACTCGTATTGCTATTTATTATAGTTAAAAAGTGCAAAAATTAAATCAAGGTACCTGATAGATGAAATTATGGAGGATCGAATTACTGTACTACCCGATAACATATGTCTTGCTATCCTTTCACATCTTCCAATGCAAGATGCAATTAGAACTATTATTTTATCCAGCAAATGGAGATATCTTGGAAAGTTTATCCCTAATTTTGATTTTGATTTTGATAACATATTGGGAACACGTTTTATGAGAAACTAGATAAAGATGGAAAAGCGACATTTTACTTGGAGCGAAAGCTCACTTTTATGAGAGCCATTGATCAATTCTTAAACCTTCGATTATATGGGATTAACATAGAATCAATGAGAATATGCTTTAGCCGATACTGATAATGCATTTCATCTCAATAAGTGGATTGAAAATGCATTTTCTTCGGGCATCAAAAAGCTTCATATCACACTTTGTGATGATTTTGATTATGTCAAATTTGAGAAATATTGCATTTTTCCCTTTGATATATTGTTTTATGGAAAAACAATTCTCTTGTCTTCCTTAAAAAGCTTGAAGCTAGAACATCTCATCATGAGACATCATGCTGATTTTGTTGGTTTCAAGTCTCTTACTATACTCGATTTAGATAATGTTGATGGGGTCTGATGGTGATCTAGTGAAAATCTTATCTACTTGCCCCATCCTAGAACGACTAATTTTATGGGGTTCTTCTCTGGTTAATTTGGAAATTCAAGTATATTGTGTTATCAAATTAGATAACATTTCTATTAATGCTCCAAATGTGACCACCTTCAAATATAGTGGGAGTCTTATAAGTTTTTCATTTGCCAAAATTGCACGAATAAAGCACATTGAGTTTATCTTTGATGGAGATTGTGATGAATGGATCAAATATATATTTACAAACATTCCTCATCTTCTTCCTTAATTGGAGTCTCTTGACCTAAGAAGCCATAATGAAATTGAGGTGTGTTGAAGTATTGGTGTTATAATTTTTTCTACTTCATTTATTTCAATGTATATCACTTTTTCTATGTTCTTATATAATTTTTGTTGTTACAGACAGAGTCCATGATTGAATATTTTACACAGTTTACTAATCTCAAGCTATTAAAGTTGAACCATTATACTACTTCAAGCTATGACCTCCGTTGGTACAATTATTGCAATCGCATGCCTTAAACCGCTATCCAATGATGAAGCATATCCATTATTATTATCATTATTTTAAATATGTTCATCCAATTTATTAGAGTATCTTATCTATTTCATTTTTCATGAAAACATCTATCTCCTTATATTAGTTATACTATTTAAAAAAAATTAAAATGTGTGCAGACTGCAGACAACGAAGATGTGTCTAACATTTTCCCATATTTCATTTGTTGTTCTCTTGATATACAATCTAATATCAAACTCTTCTCATTGTTGCAGTTTCTCCCTACGGACAACCGTGATTCAATCTACAAAGGGGAGGTGGCAAAGCTTTAGCCAAGTTGTCATTTAAGTTTTTAAAAGTGACTGAGATAAGCGGATTTACTAATTTCTGGAACCAAATCAATCTCGCCCCACATTTGCCAAATAATGCTAGTGACTTAAAAATTATGACCAAAAACCATTGCATTGAATTTGAAGTAGATGAACACTGAGATATGTGATTGTTTTGACAATATGAAACACTGGCGTCGAAGGATCTATGAATCTCTCCAAGATAGTAACTACGGGTACTAAATTAGTGATATCGTGAATTTTTGTTTGTTCAGTTAAGGTTATTATGACTTGCTCATGTATTACCCTGTATTTTATGCAAAAAATGTATTGGATTGGAAATTTTAAAACTTAACGTTTGGTTGCGTGATTGCACAGCTTTTGCGATTACAGGAAATTGATTATGCATTCGCGCAACCAAACAATTTTGTAATCGCAGCTTCCTGCAAACAGATTTTAGATAAATAGTACACAAAAGCTGCGATTTGAAAGCTGGGGGAGGCAGCTTCTTGCAGAATCAGTTTTAAACTCAACTATTGTATAAAATCAATTTTGTAATCGCGTTATCAAACGCGACATTGAAAATTCAGACAAAAAATATTATTGAATTAGAAAAAACAACAAAAAAAAAAACATTGCAATGGCCGCCTATTTGATTAAAAAAGACACCAAAAAAACAATATAACGTCTTCAATCTCGATAGTTCTGAATTGACAAACATCAAAAAATGTATTTGATGATTCGATTAATCAATGCATGAAGCATTCATGAAAAATTAAAAAATAAAAACCCCCAAAAATTGATGTTTACCCCTTTTAACCATTGCTGTGTATGTTCAGTGAGCAAAAATGATCGATTTCGCAATGAAACAAAGTTCAAAATCAAGATTTTGTGGGGTCCGTTAAGGTTTCAAGGAGGTGAGGAAATGGGACTGAAAAATAAAAAATTTTAAGAAGGGTATTCAGGTTTTTTTTTTCAAGGTATTTTAAAAGTTAAACAATAAAAATTATGACATCTAATGAAACTTGTGAATAGAACTTATATTTTAAAACCCAATGTAACAACTCATAATGCCTTCCTCATGTGCTACCGCCTAGCAAGACAAAACAAAACAAAGCAACACCACAACCTAACTGTTCTCATATAGCAAGTGCATAAATATTCTAGGCACTTAGTTTCTTCTAGAATCAAAATGTTTACATTGGCAATCAAATTTCTTGATTGTAGATAATGCTGGAAATTGATATTAAATTACAACAATTAATGCATGCAGCTTCATAAGTATTTCATGGTGGAGTTTCTCCAGCTGCAGAGAAGAAAAGAGCATTTTTTTTAGAGAAGTTTATATATACAGTTCAGAAGGGAAGAGGTGGACACATGATTATGAAACCCCATTCTGTATGAAGCCACATAAACAAGATTATGCAGTTGCCGCAGCTTGCTCTTCGGCCATTTGTGACACAGGGAGTAGGGTGCATATTAGATTGCGGTCCCCATAAACATTGTCAACACGTCCTGAAAGCAGCATCCAAATTCAGAAACAAAAAAAAAAAATCTGTTGAAGCATTAGCTTAAATAGTCTAGCAAAAACTGTTACCTGTTGTAGGCCAGAACTTTGAAGAATGGAGCCATGAAGCAGGGAAGGCTGCATATTCCCTTGAGTATGGTTTTGTCCACTTATCACCCATGAGCAATGACGGAGGATGAGGAGCACCCTGCACAAGGAGACACATATTATGAACAACTTCATTTTCTTCCTTGAAAAAAAAAATACTAGCATGAGTATCATATTGGAACATGGCCTATGCTTGAAATGGACAGCCTTGTTAGGAAATGCGAAGCTCGGATGTCAAAAGAGTGTAGTTAAGACACCTCAAATGATGCACATGGTTATAAAACTGTCTTTTACAATCCTCATAACAAGTATTCTGTTCAATGATAAATTTGGAGAAACAACAGTTAATGTTGCTAGAGTTGCAGTGACCAATTCCAAGGCAGCCAGGACTGTTATCCTGTGTGGTTGCAGGGACATCAGTGCAGAGAAAACCCCCTGAAGACAGACCCAAGGATGCCAGCCCAAAATAAAGAGATCCTAGATACAGTACATGCTATAAAGAAAAGGCAACACTGACAGCAAAGATGGTCACAACGAGAATGCTATTGTATCAAATGATTATGCCAGATAAGCCATAGGTCGAGTGGCATGGCAGCAGCAAGGATGACTTTTTAGGAAATGCTGACCGGTAGCAACCCATTTTACTCTAGTCAGGTTATATTTCAAGATAAGTGATACCACACATATTCAATCCATCGGTCAATAGCATGCATTTTGTTAAGAATTAGAATTAAATCCTCCCATTTATGATCGATAATTTGAAGTCCAACAATTCTACGGGATTTTAGGATGGGATTGAATTGAATTCTTAGGAAGAGATTAGGATAAGCTACTGACTTCATAAGGTTAATTGGAAACTTCCAACAAAGGTACACAATTATCTTAGTGTCCTTAGCATTGGGTGGCAGGCCTATTAAGGCCATCAGCTATAGGCAACAGGCCTGGGAAAACCATCATCGGGACATCAATCTTCTGGAATCCTCCCTTGATGGTGGAAACCAACTTTGGGGCACTGGGTTGGTGGGGGCTTCCCACGTTCATGTGGGCGAGGACATTCTGCGAGTAAAATGAACGTCGAACTGTTTGAATCCGGTTAGATATCTTATCTACTGGGTTTGATGGGGGTCGTTCTTGTATCTTTTGTTTTTTATTGTTGTTTTTCTTTCATCTACTTCCTTGCACCCCCAATTCAGACATTGTCTATTTTGACACTTTTTGAAATAGATGTTATGCCTACAATTTCCTCAAAAAAAAATTCAGTGTCCCAACATCTGTTTCACTCTCCCTTTTCATCTTTTCCTTCAATATTTTTTTTCCTTCTTCATTTGGTTCCCAAGGAAGGGCTAACCTAGTTGTAAAGTCTTCGTTACTCGGTTGCATCAGAAATGAAATGAAAGGTAAGATGACCATTCCATCTTTGATGTAAAAGGACTTTTTTGTTGTTTGTTGAGAAGTAAATTCTACCAAAATAATGAATATGAAAGATGTGATGGTCAATTCTACCCTGACGAAAGTTAATTTTGAAATGTGGATCCCATTTCCATTTCCACTATTTCCAATCCAATTTCCATTGACCAAGAACCATGTAGCCATTGTTGACCATCATAAGATCATAGTGGGAATTTTTTTTCTATATTCACCCGTCAAGTGCCAAGTAATATTAGAAACCAGATACAAGATAAGACTTTTACCTTGAGGACATTGTTGTGGATATCTGCTTTCCCATTCTCAATCTGAGCAATCTCTTCTCTGATAGAAATAAGAGCATCACAAAACCTATCCAATTCAGCCTGCATCACAAATTAAAAGATTGAGCATAATGGTGGGGAAAAAAGACAAAAAAGGATGTGTGAAAGAAAGAAACAACTACCAACTTACCTTGCTTTCACTTTCAGTGGGTTCAATCATAAGTGTCCCAGGTACTGGCCATGACATTGTTGGTCCATGGAATCCATAATCCATGAGACGCTTGGCTACATCTTCAGCCTCTATACCAGCCGTGGTCTGAAAACACCACTTTTTAGATACTGGGAACATAAATCTTAAAAAGTAACAAATACATATTATAAAGCATTTGATTTTTCAGCACCTTAAATCCTCTCAAATCAACAATGAATTCATGGGCAACCGTGCCATTGACACCACGGAACAGTATTGGATAATGTCCCTGTACCACAATACAAGAAAAACATCAATAGACCAATGGATGGACAGATTAACTAATCATGCGCACTTCCTTTTTGGTTAATTTATTATCTTCCCAGATATGGTGCCAAGATGTGATTCTGTAGTTTTGGGAAGTGGCAAACCACTGTCTGCTTGACATCACTGCATTGCCATTCGGAGGGAAATAAGAACTACCCATTCTACTTTTGAAGACCAATGCGCACACTGTTTCTAACAATTCTAGTTAAAATTTATGTTTTTATCCTTCGACTTCATATATTATTTCAATCACATGAAATATTAAAAAAGGAACAAATAGAAAACAGTAAGACCTCCAGACGCTTCGCCATGTAGTTTGCATTCAAGATAGCAATCTTTGAAGCTTCTGTGAGCCCCTTCGAACCCATCATGGCTATATATGTGTAAGAAATGGGCAAAATAAGTGCTGATCCCCAAGGTGCAGCAGAAATGGTACCAAGTGGCTGAGCCTTGTCAGGTGCTGGAATTCCACCAGTTGGCACCTAATATGAATACATGAATTGAAGTTAAAACCTAAATGGAACAGATGGTTGAAAAAATAAATGTAAACCAAAAGAAAAACAACTGATGAATAGTTGTGGATTTCAAAAGTGAGTACACAAAATCCAAAACTAATGCATTCAGAAACATCAGGAGAATTTAGACAAATATCAGAAATGAAGACAGACCATGCCTCCTGGTCATATTGTTTCCCATTGCCTATTTTGCAGACCAGGAGGCTGTTTTCAGTTCCAAATTCCAAGGCTTAACCCAGTTTAATGGAAGAGACCAAAAAATGCAATGAACAAGAAGAAGCAAACAAGCAAATCACACTTAAAAATTATGCATATACCTGATAAGTCATTTGAAGTTTGACCTGTCACCTCTATGAAAAGCAACTTTCAGGATCGATGATCGACACAACCCCCCCAACCGAACATAATCCTAAGCTAGAACATGACACCAATCTGACAGATATGGAAAGCATTCTCTACCATGTGCATAGTGCAGAATAAGGACCTCAAGCTAGTATGATGATTCCAGATGCTATGAGAATCTAAACTGACAGAAACACTGAGACTGTGACCAGTGGTCTCCTACTTCCACCATTTCCTATAACTGTAGAATCATATATTATTGGCTTATTGCACAAGAGTTTCCATCATTGTTGAGGTATAAATAATCAATAGGAATAACAACTTCAAGCCAAAATACATGGAAAAAGTTGCTAAATTAAAGATAAAAGCCACCCACCAAGGGACACCTTATGCAGTCTTACATGTAGCTATTCAGAGATTCTTTTTATAAAAATTTGGCAAATATGAGAAGGGAGATAGTTACAAACTTTAATGACCCATCAATGATCAATGTATGTGAAGTACTACTTAGGAGATGGAAACAGGAATTCAAAAGTGCATGATTTGATGTAGAACATTAAGCCAACCTTTACTGCTACAATTTCATCATCCATTAGCCAGTCTACACACAGTATCTTGAGTTGTGGATTAGCTTATCTCACCAAACATAAAAACTAAATCTTGTTGCAGCTCAGTACTTTGCTTGGGAGATGGGCACCTATCTCATATACATGTTTTAAAATTAAAAATAATTGGTTATAATAAAAAAATAGCATTCTGTTCTTCTTATGATAATTAGTTCAATCTAAACCAGTTAAATGAGGAAAAAATGCTCAACAATATTTCAACTTAGCAGAAACCTATACAGCCATTGAGAAACATAGAGCTAGTACGACAGATAGAAGGTGGCTGTCAGTTCAATTTCAAATAGTAACTTCATCTAAAAAAATATCAGAAGAAGAATATGCTATGTGAAAAGTGTCAGTGTTGTTGAGCAACAACTATTTACTGCTCAAAATGACAGTTATCCACCATCAATTGAAATATTTAAACAACATAAAATAAAAACAATGGATGATGTCTTCACCAAGGTGGAAAGCAAATTTCTTTTTTATTTAAAAAAGGTAGAATTCAAATTATGGCTTCTAAGGGTTAGACATTCTAATACCAGCTATCATGTACCAATGATACAGATTACACTTTTAGAGAGCCAAGATGAATAGAATAGTCTCAACTTTTTTATTATTTAATTGCTATAGCAGCAGGGATAATCATATTTGGAACTCAAAATTTGCTTCATCAATTACAGATAGCTTTTAAAGCAAACATCATACCACAGGATGTGAGGGTAGAAATGGTGCCAAATGTTTCTTTACACCAATGGGTCCCATACCAGGACCACCTCCACCATGCGGGATGCAAAATGTTTTATGGAGATTGAGGTGACAAACATCTGCCCCTATAAAGCCAGGGCTTGTTAGACCGACCTGTAAATCAGACATGCTCATTAGAATACAATAGGAACCAGGAAAAATATAGTAACGTAGAAGAAAAAAGAAGAAGAAATGCTGTCTAGAATTTCATTTTATTAAGTACATATTATTGGTTATCCCAAGTAAAGAAAGCATGGTGCGATGCTTATAAACTTCAAAAAATATCACTCTAAAGGAAAGAATGCATAAACAACCTAATGATCTAAGATAAGGAAAAGCAAGGTTTCACAGAAAAGAAACCAGACTATATTCAAGAACTTGCAATATCACTTGCATTGCATGAAAATAGCACATGGGAAATGGGACCTTAGCCCAATTGGTGATGACCACAGGTAAGTATCATTAAAGGGCATGGGTTCAAAACCCACGTTAAAGATAACGTAAAAAAAGTAACAAAGCAATACTTGTTAATACCATTTTTCAATACAAGGAATAAACAAAGTAAACAGAAGTCCCTTGAGACACAAGGTGGAACAGAGCCGCATAATGGTTTCCTAAAACTTTTGTGTATAATGACATGAACAAAATATAAATGGGAAAGTGTTGCCCTCAAAGTATTGTAGTAGCTCATTTCTGTAACAGAAACTTCAAAAGGAGAAAAACCATATCAGCTCAGTAAAGAACTCATACACAGACCTCTATCACTTGGAAGCTTCACAAAAAGTAAAAAGCAACAGAGAGAGTAATAAATTTGTGATTTATCAAATGGCAAATAATTCAGAAAGCTTGTGCTTACAAGCACCATAAATGTAAGAAACTGTCTACATGTTGAAATCAAAACTAAACAAGATCTTGACTACAAAGATCTCCGTTGGGATGAATTTTACATGATATAAAAACCAAATCAATTATTACTTAGGGATCTTAGCAATCAAGGATTTCTTTCAACGCATAATTAAAATTTAGTCTTATAGAAATCTAAGAAATTCAAAGCTGCATATTAGATCTTTTTGAAAAATTTGTACATGAGAAAAAGAAAATTTGGCAAGGAAAGAGGTTGTCATAATTAAAATAGTAGACTTACAGCCAAATGATATGAGAAACATACCTGTGCGTTCATGTTAGCACCATCCATGTAAACTTGCCCTCCATTGTCATGGATTATCTTGCATATTTCATCAATTCCTTCTTCATAGACTCCATGGGTCGAGGGGTAGGTAACCTGTTAATCATTAGAAATGAGCAATATACAAGTATGCACGGTTTAGCTCAATTTATTCTAGCAAGTAATGTTGTTTCTTGTTCACTGCAAGCAAGGGGTAGGTAACCCATGGGCATCTGAAAGCATGGTTCTGCGCAAGATTTAATTGGGTAATTGCTATAGAAAGAGACAAATCATGGACAAAAATGCACTTATCTAAAATGAACTTAAACATTAATATGTTTCTGGCATGAGATGGATGATCAATTGGCACTATTCAAGTGGCAGTGTATATTAAGATAAATCATGCTTTCCTATGGATCACATAAATATCATATAATAAAGAAGAAAACTCCATCTTCAGCAGCAATTGGAAAAGAGAGAAAACAGGATTCAATACCATCAGAGCAGAAAGATTATCCTTATGTGCCTCAGCAGCTTTTCTTAACTCTTCAATGTTAATATTCCCCTTGGCATCAGTACCAACGGCAACAATTTTCATCCCACACATAGCTGCACTAGCAGGATTGGTGCCATGAGCAGAGACAGGTATAATGCAAACATTCCGATGACTATCTCCTCTTGCCTGCAATTTTTCCACCATAACATGCATAAATTTAACAATCCTCTTCTTAATAATAGTATAGTTACAAGAAGGCTCTCTAGTTGATATGACATACCAAATGATATGCACGGATAACCATAAGCCCGGCATATTCACCCGAAGCACCCGCATTTGGTTGCAATGAGAATGAATCAAATCCGGTAATAGTGCAAAGTAGTTCACCCAAATCTTTGAACATTTCCTGGAAGAAGACATACAATAAGAGACCACCATGTGACCATCTAAATTTTAATCATGGATAAGCAACTAAAATCCACATAGAAGTTTTCATGAAGACTCCTAACTACCTGGTAACCAGCTGTTTGTTCAATTGGTGCAAAAGGATGAAGATCAGTGAAGCTCGGCCAGGTCACTGGCATCATCTCCACTGTAGCGTTCAATTTCATTGTGCATGAACCTAAAGGAATCATACTATGACATAGAGACAGATCCTTTGATTGTAACCTGTGGAGATATCTCAGCAACTCATGCTCTGTGTGGTATCTGTAAACAAACAAGCAATTGTTAAAGAGTGTGAAAATGGGAACCACGTGTATTAAAAAATTTCACCAGAAGAACTCCTACGAATTAAATATTGGGTGAGTCAGATATGGACTGTCTCTTGTGAGCCCAGAGGGGATTGCACTCTCGACCTCAGATGCAATAGATGCCGCATCAAAATTTACCTGACAACCATAATAAGATTTTCAAGATCAACATAGAAGTGGATCATAGTGGAATCTCAAGGAGAAAGTACTCACAGGTTTCCCACAAGCGAACACTTGAAAGAGTTTATCGACATCATCTAGAGTAGTGGTCTCATCAAAGGACACCGTTATCTGAAATGCCAGCAAAACACTATCAAAACCCACGATATAAACACCCAAACCAAAGCAGTATAAATTATTAATGACGTTGCTGTCCATTTCACATACAGTGTTTGAGTCCACAATCCGCAGATTCATCTCATGCTTGTAAGCAACCTCTGCGATCGCCCGTGCATCAGAACACGTAACCTTCACGGTGTCAAAGAATGGAAGCTCCTGGACAGTCACTGTTCCAAGCTTCTTCAGACCATGCGCAAAAGTTCCTGCCAGGCCATGAACACGGTCGGCTATGGCTTTAAGACCTTCTGGGCCATGATAGACCGCATACATTGCAGCCATGTTGGCAAGCAATGCCTATATTAACAACCAGAAGAAAAGGAAATCATTAACAAAAGATGAACACATCTCACTCATCTACATACAAGTGCACAAACCAAATTACTAGTGCAACAACCAAGAACTGCGAAGTAACTATTGATTGATGAACATCAAACAAATTTGTGATACAAATGTTGAGTAAGCGCGCACAAGGTATGATTCAAACTTTAAAGTGAAAGTATCTTAGAAACAAACAAATTGAAAAATATGAATATTCTTAAGTTGTGTCTCATTGAAAGTCAAACTCAATAACAAACAGCATCTAATAGCTGTAAACTAGTGAAGTCTGAATAATTTCAATAACAAAGATTTTGTCCAACATCCATAAAAAACAAAAAATAATTTATGAAAGACATGAGATGCAACATCCATAAAAAATAAAAATAATTATAAAAAAACCAACATAAAAATAAAAACGTAAAAAAGAAGGGAGTTTTATAAAAAAAGAAGAAGATGTTCAGCATACTCTTTGAGTGGAATTTTGAAATGACATTTTCCTTCATTTTTTTCTCTCTAAATCTACAAAAAGTCATTGACTTATTATAGTCTTCAAAAATTCTTATTGAAATGGAATAACACATGACATTTTGTTAACAAGGAAGAGTCTCAATCAAATAATGTTTTACTTATTTATGTCTCAATCGAATAACGCTTGATATTAATAATTTAGAATTTAAAAATCCATAGACATGGACTTTTTCTCAATGAAAATACTAATCGACTAACCCCCCTCATATCCAAAAATAAAATAAACAAAAGAATTTCACCTGGGCAGTGCAGATGTTGCTGGTCGCCTTATCCCTGCGGATATGCTGCTCCCTCGTCTGCATCGCCATCCTCAACGCCGGCTTCCCCGTGGAATCCACGCTGGCCCCAATGATCCTCCCTGGCATCATCCTCTTATACTCCTGCGATGTAGCCAAGAACGCCGCATGTGGCCCCCCATACCCCATCGGAACCCCAAACCTCTGCGCCGACCCCACAACGATATCCGCCCCAAGCTCCCCAGGCGGCTTAAGCATCGTCAACGCCAACAGATCGCTCGCCATCACAACCTTCACGCCATTCGCGTGCGCGTTCTTAATAAACTCCCCATAATCAAGAACCTCCCCCTCTGTCCCGGGGTACTGGACCAAAACCCCACAAACATCCCCCGCCGAGTAATCCACTTCCTTCAAATCCACCACCTTTACAGTGAGCTCGAACCCGTCGGCCCGGGTCCTGCAAACATCGATCGTCTGCGGATGACAATTCGAGGAAACCAAGAACGTCTTCTTCTTCGACCTCTGGATGTTGTTGCACATCGCCATGGCCTCGGCGGCGGCAGTCCCCTCGTCGAGGAGGGAAGCGTTCGACATCGGAAGCCCGGTGAGCTCCGACACCATGGTCTGGAAGTTGAGGAGGCTCTCGAGCCTCCCCTGCGCGATCTCCGCCTGGTAGGGCGTGTACTGCGTGTACCACCCGGGGTTCTCCATGAGGTTGCGAAGGATCACGGCCGGGACGTGCGTGCCGAAGTAGCCCATCCCGATGAACGACTTGAAGACCTTGTTCTTCTCGGCGAGATATTTCATGTGTTCGATCATCTGCGACTCCGTGAGCCCCGAATCGAATTTAGGGTTCGCGAACCGCATCGGCGCGGCGCGGATCGCGGCGGGGACGGTGGCGTCGATGAGGGCGTCGAGGTTCGGGAAGCCGAGGGACTCGGACATCTTGATCTGGTCGTCGGGGGTGGCGGAGTTGTGGCGGCGGGGGAAGGTGTCGGTGGGGCGGAGGGAGTCTAGGGAGATCGAGCGGGTCTGGTTGAAGAGGTGGTGGCGGTGGTGGTGGTGGTGGTGGTGGGGGTTGTTGGTGGCCGTTGGATTGGAGGGGACGATGATCGAAGGGATGAGAGTGGAGATCTGGCGAGGCGCACCACATGAAGGGGAGGAGCGGTGGGAGATCAGACGGTTGAGGAGCGCCCGATTCGCCAGTCGCCGGGCTCGCTCCATTGTTTCTGAGAAGGTTTGTGTGAGCGTGGTGTGTTTGGAGTGGGTGAGGGTGGTCGTTATTTGTAAGTGAAGATACACCGCATGTATTTGTATTTATCGTACACTCGCACTGTATACTGTACAGAGTGTGTGTTTGGAGAGGGAGTTGGTGAGGTGTATTTATCTTGAAAATACTCTTGTAAAAAAAAAAAGAGCGGTTAAGACTGACGTGGAAAGACAGAGATCTTGTTATTCAAATCTGAAAGAATGAATGGAAGGGGAGTGGATGGAGTTTCAATGGACGAGATGCTACGAATTCGGATTGTGTAGTGGAGGCGGAGGTTTCGGAACAAGTTGGAGAGTGGGGAGTTTTTCTGTGTTTCACAGGCAACTTATCTCCTATTTTGGGGCTCACAAATTTTCCAGACTAGTGGAGAAAACTAATGGAATATTTTGTTTTTTATTTTCTTATTGGTACGTAACTCGTGGAATATTAAAAAAAAGGAAAATCCATATAACCCCTCGTAAATTGATCGAAATCCATATAACTCCTCGTAAATTGATTGAAATCTATATAACCCCCTAATTTTTCTTAAAATCCATATAATCCCTGAAAACACTTAATAAATTCAAATAACTCCCTAAATAAAATTTACGTTTAATATTATGTTTGATTAACTCTAATAGAAAACACACTATATAAAAAAAATCCAACAATGTATTAAAAATGTCAAAAATCCTCTATAAATGAGATTTTTACCCTTTTAGATTGAGTTTTATAATATATCCAGAGAGGATAAGATCGTCCTTTTCATATGATTTTTCGCATTTTAACCCATTGTAGGAGTTTTTAAATATATTGTATTTTCAGTCAAGGTTAATCAAATGAAATATTCGTAAAATATTAATTATCTGTCAATGAATATTTTATTCAGGGGTTGTTTGAATTTACTAGGTATTTTCAGAGGGTTGTATGGATTTTAAGAAAAGTCAGGGGGTTATATAGATTTCAATCAGATTTCAGGGGTTGTGTGGATTTTCTCTTTAAAAAAATGTTAGATTTAATATTTTTTATATTTTGAAAAAGAGATCATATATGTCTTTATTTTTTAAAAAATAAAAAAAATCATGATGTATATTTTGATAAAATTTTAATGATGTATATACATTATCTAACAATTTTTATGTTTAATTGAATTTCTAGTAATGCATTTAAGACTTGTATAAAAATGATTGATACGCGCCAACTTTTTTTATGAATCTTGAATGCTAGCAATGGGTGGTTGGGTGAGCGAAGAAAAAGGGAACAAAAAACTGTCATCCAATTGGATTCCGTCTCTCAACTTGTTTCATGTTTTTCTTTATAATATTTATTATTATTTGTGGTTGTTTAGGGTCAGTATCTAGGTTGTGGACTTCTGGACCGTGGTTTTCTGGTACACCAACCACACATAAAACTATCTAATGTTCCACTAGTGAGATTAAGTGAATGTTTTTATAAAGTATAGTTTAAAATGAGGGCCGTCTGATATGATCCAATGGCTTAGATGAGTTGCAATGGATGAGAGAAAGATACGGGGGAATGTCGTATTAAGATGAGAGAAATTTGACATGTTAATTATGGGGGTAAACAATGTGGACCTCGGAAAAAGAAAGAAAGACAAGGTCGTAGGGGTCGGCAACGGGCCGGGCCGGGCCGGCCCGTTCAGGGCCCGAGCCCGGCCCTGGGCCCAGGCCCGCGGGCCTGCTTGGCCAACGGGCCCGGGCCGGGCCGGCCCGTGGCAAAAAAACAGGGCCCAGGCCCTGCCCGTGGGTCCGGGCCTGAACGGGCCTCACGGGCCGGGCCTGGGTTCGGGCCCACGGGCGGGCCTACGGCCCAAATTCAAAACATTTTATTTTTTTATTTTACGTGTTTATTTGTAATTATGTTAAAATAACACAAAATTTAAAATATAATGTTGAAAAAAATATTTATGTCTATTGAATTTTCAAAATAAAAATATTAAATGAATTAATTACTTACAAAAATAAATAATTACATGATTATATGTTAATAATTTGTATAACTCAACAACAATTCAAATAAAAATTACATGTTACTACATCACCCTCGATTACGGGTCGGGCCCGCGGGCGGGCCTACGGGCCAGGAACGGGCCGGGCTCGGGCGGGCCTACGGGCCAGCCCGAACGGGCCGGGCTCGGGCGGGCCTACGGGCCGGGCCCGGGCCCCAAAACCAGGCCCAAGCCCGGCCCTCCTTGAAAACGGGCCGGGCAGGCCCGGCCCGCGAACGGGCCGGGCTTTGGCCCTGCGGGCCCGGGCCGGGCGGGCCGGGCTTTCGGGACACGGGCTTTTTGGTGACCCTTAGGATGCACGTGGAAGACATGGAAATTCACAATCAATGGTTGTTCACTTCCATGTTTTCACGCGTGTCGTCACTCTTTGCCTTTTACCATGGAAGAGATCCCTTCGAGCATCTCTAACAACATTCCTTAAATATTCCTTATGTGTTTACGAGCTAAAAGATAGAAAGGCTATTTAGATAGTATATTATTCAATCTTGTTCTTTCATAATGACATCTTACATAATTTTTATTAATAAAGTGCGATTTAAGAATCACTGGAAGGTGTTTATTTAATGTTGATAAAAAGAAAATCATTGTGGGTCCCTCAAAAAAAACTGTTGGAAGCCTTTAATTCATGAAGTGTGAAGTGGGGAAACCCATGCATTTAAGAGTCAAATTTCACTATTAGAGCATCTCCGATCATGTACCCAAAGTTTTACTCAAATTTAAATTTGAGTAAAAGTCACTCAAAACATTCTCCAACCATTTACTCATACTCATACCATATCAAACTTTTACTCAAATCTTTATTCAAATCAAGGAAGACTCAAATCTTTATTCAAATTTTTAACATTTTTTTTCTTTTATCTCCACATTTTCTTCTAATGTGATATTTTTTTCTTTTGAACTCCACCTTAGTTGAATTATATTAGATGTGTTCCCACCCCCTAAAATTCTCACCATATCTTGAATCCCCCCAAAAAAAAGTGGTCTTCTTTTTTAAGTCTTCATTTTTATTTTTTAACTTCTTAATTTTACTCCAATAAAAAAATTTATTTTTATCTTTTTTTTCAAAAAATTGAATGATAATAATTTTTAAATTTAAATATCTTAAAAAGAAGAAAAATTGAGTAGTAAAAATGTTTGGGGAGATGACTTTAAAAATTTTATAAGAAATAATTAGAATAAAATGTGAATTTTTAAAAAATAAAAAAAGCCATTTTAGTAATGATATAATGTATTGATTGTCAGATTTTTTATTTGGAAGAATGTATCATTTTACTAAGCAAAAAGAAGAAAAAAGATTTATCATTCGGACATGCACACCTTTCTGAATCCTCCAACACCAATTACAAGCGATTCACTAAAATCTTTTGTTGTGGTTTTGATTTCTGAAAAGTCGAAAAGGTGACCTCGGTTTAAAAGCAATAAAAAAAGAAGAAATTAGAACAAGTTGAGATATTCTCTCACCATGATAATTTTTTTTTTCAAATTTACGTGTGTTGCTTCTTTTTCCTAAATCAAATTCAAAATGGTTTAATAGATTGATCTTTCAAAAAATATATTTTCATGAATAATACAATGTATTGATTCTCGGATTTCTTTTCCTTGGAAGGATCTATCATTTTATCCAAGCAAAAAGAAGAAAAAAGATTTATCATTTACCCGATTTGCTACATGAAAATCAATATAAAATGCATTATCCATCATTATGTATATCCCAAAATCCAATATATTCAATGTTGGGAGATTTCATTATCCATATTTAACATCTAAGGAGAACTCTCTATATGTTAGGATCTTTATATTATATATAGCCCAAAAAGATTAAAACTCAGTCATCATATTTCAACACTCTAGAGGAAACTAAACTATTAGGTATATACCATGAAGCCATCCTCATACATTCCACTCATTGTGGCTCTTTTGATTCTCCTCCACGTAGGTAAATAAATATTTGCTTTTATATATCTTTATTTTCCATTAAAAAAAGTCTACACAAATATTTTACAGTTTGGGGAGCAAGTTTTCCTAGTGGCACAACTACGACATTCTTCGAATGACTGTGTAATATACTCATAATATGTATGTTTTTTAATATTTCATGACTATTTTTTGTTTTCAAGTAATTTATTAAGCATAAGAAAAATAATATGAAAACTATATTAGAAATGCATTAATATGTATTTATTGAACAAAAAGGAAAAATATGAAAACCCCATTAGAAATAAGCATGTCAATTCGAAAAATTCCGAATCTGATCTCAATTCGTATAAATTTTTTTAGAAATATCCGATATTCTAATATCATGAGGGCGAATATGGATATCAGTGTATCCGATCTGAAAAATATTTGTATCCTCCATTTGTTATAAAAATATATGTATTTGTATTATATATTGTTCACATTTATTATCTTGAATGATTAATCACAATCATAATGTATTATATATTACTATCAAATTTTTAATGTATAATATCTAAAATAGAGAATAAATCTTAAAATCTCAATTTTAATTTTCATATCTATCTACTATAACACTTGATTATTAAAATTAATGTAAGTATTTAAAAATGTCAATTATCTAAAAAAATATCAGTATTTTTTATATATATTCAAAGATATCTGAACTTTTGATTTCTTTGGTTTTAGGAATTCAAGTAATTGGTGACCCCGAAATGAAGACATGCAAGGAAGAGCTGGTGTCAAGAGTTGATTGCGAACCGGAATTCAAGTAATTGGTGACACCGGAATTCAACTTTTGATTTCTTTGGTTTTGGGAATTCAAGTAATTGGTGACCCCGAAATGAAGACATGCAAGGAAGAGCTGGTGTCAAGAGTTGATTGCGAACCGGAACATTGCAACACATTTTGTAAGGCAGCACACAGCCAACAAGGATCAGGAGTATGCAACACTACTGATCCTTTTATCTGTGACTGCTACTGGCCTGCGCCAGTTGATACCAAATGTCCATCACCTTGAAAAAAGAAGCTATGTTTTAAGGGAAATGAAATTTTTTTGAGATGTATAAGATCTCAAAATCTAAATAAAATAAAGTTTTTTTGGTACTTGCTTTCATCTCCCAAATCAAGATTTTTTAGGATCATATGTTTTATTGTGTATTTTTTTTTTGTAATAAAGTCATAATTGATATTACGAAATATGGTTTTAATGTTTGTGGGCTATAAAAGGTGTACTATCATGCTATTTAATGTTGGAATTTTAAGTGATCAAAATTGCATTTGTTCATATTAAACCCCCTTAATATTTTTATTGCATGAGTTACAAATGAAATCTTTGCATGCATTTGTAACTCCTACCTTTATTATTTAGTGGAGGATGAGAATTAAAGGAAAAAAAAAACGTTTCTATTAAAATTGGTTTCATTACAATTAATTGTGATTGTTCATTAGAATTTAAAGCATATATGTTTTCATATGTGTTGTGACTATAAATATTCTTGGCTAGCTCTCATGGGAGAGAGGAGAATAACTAGAGAAATAATCCCTTATGTGTAGTGGTGTTTTATCCAACATCCGATCCCACTGTTATAGATTTTATGAAAATCATTTTTCCTCCAAGCCATAGTTTTCAACAACTTGTTGTTTGATCCAAATGGGCGTCTGAAAGGATCGTAGTCTGTTCACCGTGGTTCTTCCGTAGCTCGCACCCCAGAAGAACAATACCAGTTGTGGTCGTATCTCTCAGTGGTAGGAGCCATTCAACCCTGTGCGTGAGGGGGCCTTATTCACCGAGGACAGAGTGTTTTCACTCGCTTCCACATTTTCGGATACACTTTTCTAATCTCTTACTCTTTTATTTCGTGTTTTACGATATATTTTAGAGTATGCATGATTTAATATATAATCGAGGTTTATATTCTTGATGTGATAATTATAAGAATTTGTGTTTAGCCTTATATTTGATTGTCACGCACAACATTTAATACCAAATGTCTGCCACCTTTTAGAAAAAGAAGATATGTTTTAAGAGAAATGGAAAAATTTGAGATGTAAATTATCTCAAAATCTAAATAAAATAAAGTGATGAGAAATGATTAACTGAGCATGAACCTATCCATGAAATCATAAATTTTTAAAATTGACATCATAAATTGATGAGAAATTATTAATTGAGCATGAACCGATCCATGAAATCTATACTCATGTCCGACTGTTATTAGTTAAGACCCATCAGATCCTAGATGGACCATTGAATTCTATCACCCCAAAACAACGCTTATACCCACACATGGGTTCATCGATCAAATAAGGAGGGAAATGACCACTATACCCATGTTCTTTCCTCCATTAAGTTATGTTAAATTTGGGATCGAGAGGGGTATTATGGTAAAAGGTGATGACAGCTTTGGGAACGCAAAAAATATTGCCAAACAGCCATTCCTCCATAGGTTCTAGAAAAGGGAATGACTGTCCAGCCCCGCCATTTTCCATTCCTCAAGAGGTTCTAGAAAAGCTCCCCCCCCCCCCCCCCTTGGTGGTTTGCCCCAAGACGAGCAAAATCAAAACTATCTGAAATCTATACAATCACCTAACTTTTTATAAAATCCATATAACCCCGTGAAAACAACTATATAAATCTAAATAACCTCCTGAATTAAATTTCTGTTGACAGATGAAGAATATTATGTGAATATTTCGCTTGATTAATCCTATGTGAAGATACAATATACCAAAACTTATTTTCAATTTGTTAAAAATGTGAAAAACCTTATGTAAATGATAATTTTATCCTTTTATTAACTGATGACAATTTTATAATCCATCTGAATGAATAAAATCATCATTAACAGATGATTTTTTTCTCATTTTTAACACATTGTAGGGTTTTTTTTGTTTAGTATATTATGTTTCCAACCACAATTAACCAGTTAAAATATTCACATAATAATCCTAATCTGTAAACAAAATTTAAACTCATGTGGCTATTTGAATTTACATAAAAAAATTTAGGGGTTGTATGGATTTTAGAAAACAGCAGGGTGTTATATGGATTTTAGGTAGTTTACAGGGGGTTATTTGGATATATCTCTTAGGGAAAATGATAAAAATTCTAAATGCTAAAAACCGTCAATTTGGAAAGCAAAACTTTTAACCCTGTTTGGATAGAATAATACTTGGAGAATAGGATTGATAAGCCCAAAAACATGTTTGTTTGCAAGGAATAAGTGAATATGTCTGTGTTAAAATAAATGAGAATAGACTAATATTGATATTTCAAGTCTCTCTGATATTATGTTATTCTATCCAATTTATTTCACTGGTAAAAGAGAACCCATATATTAAATCACATTTCATTACTTCTTATAAATCAGTGAACCATATGTCATATCACTTTCACCATATCCTTATTCACCACAATTTATCCTTGATTAACCAAACAACAAGAACTTCATTATTATATTTTCCAACGAGAATAACTAAATACTAGACAAATGATTATTCTTTATATATACTTGAATAGTTATCTATTTCGGAATAACTTATGTTGCTATCTAAATGGGAGCTTAGAACATCCAAAATGGTGAATCTAATAATTGAATTCAAAAACCAATTCGGATCTGTCCACTGTGATTCAGCAATTGTAATACAAATGCTGCATACGCAAAATTGCAAGTGATACAGAAATACATGCACCATGATGCAAAAGCTCTTAAACCCCCCAATTTAGTTCAAGCATATGGCCAGAATAAATGAGAATTAGTCACAATAATATTAAAATAGGTGTTTGAAAGGCTTGAATAAATGAAAATCTGTGTCAAAATTAACTGATATAAAATGATATATAGATTCTAACCAACCATTGAAATTAAATTATTCTAGGTTATTCAACCCTAAAGAATATATGGACTCACTGTCAAATCAATTATCACTTCCTACAAATCGATTGTCATCATTTTTTTTACCTTTTTAAATCCCTACCCATACATTATTTACATTTTATCTAAACAACAATTTTTTTAACGTTTTTTAACTAGAATAATTTAAAACACAACCAAACAAAAAATCAGACGCAAGAGTTGGCAGGCCGGGCTGTAGCCCATTCTAGATTTTGTTAGAAAAATTCTAAAATACCAACTCAGTTCAGTTATTTTATTAAAACCTCAACACAGTCTAACCCAGATTTTGTTAAAAAAATCTCAAAATACCAATTCATTTTTGTTATAAAAATCTTAAAATATCATTACTTTGTAAATCCAAATTTATCCCAAAAAGAAAAATGTTTGACTCAGTCATTTTTACCAACCAAAATTTAAAATGCACATTTTTTTTAAATAGTAAACATCATTTAATAATATACATGTTTTGATAAAAAAAAAAAGTGTATATTGTTCTATTTCAAGTTGTATAAACCAATTTTTAACAAGTGTATGAATATATTTAATGAGGTACATACATCGTCTAACGAGATATATACTTCATTGAATTTAAAACGAAATATATAAAACTGTATTTTAGATTATAAAAAAAACTGAATATAACAACGGTCCCCAAAAATCCTCTTTTGTTAATTCAGCCCACCAAAAAAATGTCTTGGATCCGCCCTACATAATGAATGGTTCTGAACAGAAATAACATGTAATGATTCACCCAATGGAAATGGAGCCAATGTAGTCAATTTCACATCAAAGACCATCCTAACCTCCAATTTTATTTGCCAGAATTCTCACATAAGATATAGGTCAGAGATGCAACCTGTAATCCATAACATACATCATGCAAGGGATGATTTAAATAGGCTCAAACAACTAATGGATTTATCTTGATAAAGAAAAGGAATGCACCTTTTAATAAGTGATGTTGGAATAACTACAATCCAGTTGATTAAAGTTCCTTATAGATTCATCTGAATAGCTGGGGTCATTATGGTAGAACCATCAATTCATGCTGTGTATGGCAGTTCCAATTCATTAAAATGTGTTCCCTATTCATGCTGCATGGCTTAAATAGCTCTTGGAAAAAGGAATACAAACTAATATGGAAGGCCTGTTTTTGGGGGGGCACTTGCATTATGTTTTCAAGGGGGCCTTCTTCTCTCTATCAGATATCCGGGCAGGAGCGTTTGAATGTGACTTGAAGCGACCTCTTCCACCCTCATCGGTCTCCTATATTTCCAATAAGTTTTTTACGTCAATAAAAAAAATTAAAAGATGAAACAAACACCAGATGTGGTAAAAATCTAGTGAACTTGAAGACGATAAAAATAAAAAAGCATTTCATATTTCAACCACTTGAGTATTCTCATGCAGGGATACCAGGAACAGGATATGTGTCCATTCATCTGAACTCGCTAGTTGCATGCCTTAAACTTGGCCAAGAAAATTCATGGATTCAAGAACTTTACTCATTGATGGATTTTAATAGACATAGGTTGATACCAGTTACAGAAATACTAGCCAACTTAACCAAAGTTCGGAGGATGGGATTAAACATGTCCAAAGCAAATTTATCCTAGTTATATGAAATATCTTATAGAAGTGGGTGTGATGATTTTGGCATCACGTTTGATCCTACACACGACCTCAACAAAATCCTTGAAAGTAAATATAAAGAGCAGAAAAACTCACCTTTTTCTTCACTATCTGGACAACATCCTCGTCATGGAGAACGTGAGAGGTTCCACAGTGTTGTGGGAAGTGCCTTGCACTAGTACCCCACACCAACACATATTTGACATCCTTTAGAAGGTTCCTATGTATATGATTACAGAAGTCTTCTACCGAGCAACCACCTCGGTCCTGCAATTAGATGTAACAGCCATCACAACTCGGAAAATAACAATTTATTTGATTCTTCATACTTAGAAAGGCCAAGTGAATGGGTGAACATACAGAAGAAAGAACAACTGGGTCTGAGAAATCAGGTTGCTGCCCTTGTGGCTTCGTGTAGGCTCTCACGAGCCCCATTTCTTCCCACATTTTTGCCAGAAGTCTGTCCAGGTTCAACTGCGACATCAAAACCAACTAATTAATGTGGGTTCCTTTTTCCTTGTTTTTTTCTTCCTTTTCTCCATGTTATAATAATCAAAACATTTTTTTCCTCCTCTCAGTTCTTTTTGGTGGAGATATGAGATGAATCAATTATTTCAATTGTAATGGAATGTGTGTAAAGAATCAACAAAAATATAAAGATAAGAATAACCTGCCTTCAAATTGCAGCTAATAACAACTGAGTTAGGTTGGCGGGCAAGTTTGTCCACATCATCAATGCCAACAACGTCAATCTTGTTGTAAACGTAAATGCATTTCATGTATTTTCGATTTCCTTCTATAACATCTATAAGATCATCGACAGTGGCATCCTCACGAAATAGCAGCTACATTTGTTAAGCCACAAGGAGCTGGTTATAATGCATAAAATCGACAGTAATGATCACTTTAAATATTGCAGCAGAATCCATATAAAAAAAGGGATAAAAATAAAAAGAACATAAGATAACACAATGTGAAAAAGACTTCCTGAATATTACTTGAGAATAAAACAAAATGAAGTAGAAGGCAAACAATCCAGCATGAGAACCATTACAGATGGTTCAATAAGATAATGTATGATGGTATATGATAGGTAAATGCTCAATGATTTGAATTGAAATGTAATAAAATTTAGTTAGAGAGGAGAAAAATGGCAATGCTACATTCTAGTAGAACATTTATCTAACAAAATCATGATGGTCTAGTCTATCCTGGCTGATGACGATTCACAATTAATAAAAATGTGGAACAGAGAATACATATTGCCGTGCCATCTGCAAGGCTGATTTCAGTCAAGAACCATCGATCAATTTGATTTACAATCGGGCAGGGCTATGAGTACCCCTATGATTGCTCACACACCACGATTACTTGCATATACCCTCACTTTTTTGCTCCGTACACAGCTATTTTACAAGCCTTTTTTTGGTTACTCCTCCACATCCTTGCATGCTTCTAGAACTCAAATGTTACTTTTTATACCTATTTGATAATATATATATATATAAAAATCGTATAGCAAGAAAATAAATGATCCTGTTTGACCGAAAAAAAGCGTGAACATTATATGTTTAACTGCCAGTATGCCATTGCTCTTCACGAACTCATAAACCAATAAAATGACAAAACCAAAGGACATCTAAAAAATATTATTCATACAACAATAACATCAACATGAAGAACAATATGTCTTTATACTTTGACTACTAGTCAGTCAAAAAAGTGTTTTTTCTCCATTATACGAGTTTTGGATGTTTTTTAAGTGAAATATGGTCTCAACAATGGTTCAATGTATGGCACCTGAACGCAAAAAAACAATAACTCGTATTCTATTGAGATGGTGGTGGTGGCGGAGGTACACAACTCATATTTTAATTTTGGAGTAGAAATATGGGGAGCATAAAAAAGTAGTGAGGTGTACATAACTCGTATTCTATTGGAGAAGGGGTATGAGAAGCAAAAAATACACTTGTTGGGGTATACAGAGTAGAGTTTAAAATAAAATTAAAAAAAAAATTTAAATTATTCGGCCAACTGAGGTATGTGAGAAATTATGGGAGTGTGAATAGCCATATCTTTACAATTACATGATTGATTGCTGACAGTTGCAAACAACATGTGAATATTTGATGCACTATGGTTCATGTCATAATCCATGAATAATGTGTATGTCTATGTTCCTGGTCACTGGGAGAAGTGAGATTCCTTGAACCCCTTAGCGTGCAGTTTCAAATTAAGTCCATTATCGTTTCCCACAGATTACAAAATTTACCACCACATATCAAGCTACTCAGTATATCTACTCAAATGTGGTTTGCAATGAGTCAGTTCAGAGATATCATAGCTTGACAACTTTGGCTCAGGCCAAGAATCTGTCAACTGTTTTATCTGAAAATCTCTTTTCTTTCCAAATAAGTACATGAAAGAATGTATCTGCACACAGATTTTGGTTTTTATGTCCGAGATTATTATAAGCACAATTAATGAGTATGAATGACTTACACTTCAGGATAGATTTTTCAGCTACAAAAGAATTGATTAAAAAAGCAAATGTGATATGGGGAAAGATGCTATGAAAGATAAAACAAAACTTCAGGAAAAAAATAAAATAAGAGATGTTTAATGACAAGTATCTTGGGGTTCAAGAATGACAATAAATGAAACAGATCAATTTGCCTGAAGGATTCATCTAGAAAAAAATATAGCACATCCTTGGTAATTGTTCACCACCCATTTTCCGCGTCCAATCATACTCCAACCCAGATCATCATGAGTGTCATCATTTCTATTGGTGGGGATGTTCCTACATGCTATTTCTCCATATATTCCATCAAGTCAATGAGTTTGTTTTTCATCTATATTTTTACAAGGAGCAAGTCCCTCCCTTTCCCATCTCTCCCCCACCCCAACCCAAGACAAGAAAAGGGAAAACAGAATATAATTAAACAAAAACACCTATCCATCTCTTCCTTCTTTTCATTTTACGACGCCTTTTATATCTTTACTGTGAATGCCCAAAGATCCTCATTATTTTCAACCGGTTGTCCACAATCCTAAATTTTGTGATATGTTTAAAAACATAGCAGATGCATGCATCTGCTTAACCCAAGAACAAAACATCCCGTGTGAAATAACCTATCGAGTGATATGTGCCCCCTAACTCAAACGTCATGAGATCTGAAGAGCAGATAATGAAATTTTGATCCACATCCCGAGTTTAAGAAAGGGGAATGGGATTTAGACTAACAGGAATACAATAGATCCACGATTAGTATTATGTCTGAATATGATAAAAGATCTCAGTTAACTAAGAACAGATATTAAGTACTTGATCAAGGGCATTCTTTCTCATTTTGTTCTTTTACTCACTATTCCCTGCAGTCACCTTTCGTCTCCTTTGTTTTTCTTGATTTTTAGAATAAATTAGTAAAATGTGATAAAAAAAACAGAAACTTTCTTCAGTCTTAATGAAAAAACCTGAGAAAACGTCTGAACTTTCTGTTCAAATGCATAAACCTCTGAGAACTTTCAGAGACTTTGTGTGCACTTGTGAGAACTTTCATGGAGCTTTCCACAACTTTTGTGACTTCTGAGAGCTTTCAACTTTGATAGCTCTTCTTCTTTTACCCAGTTCTCCTTTCCCGCCCATCTACCTAATTACTATGCTGGTCTCACCTGTGTTGTGCAATGGCATAGTATACAAAAAAAGACACTTCACTACATTTGAATATGGTACACAAGAGAGATGTGGATTTATTTATGCTTCCTTCTGTAGTAGTACGAAAGAAGAAAAAAATCATGAAATACGTATTGGAGTTATTATAGTGGAATAGGCCTTTCGGGCCTATTCCCGAAGGGCCAGAGGCTAAAACATTATGATTGGGCCCCCAGGGGTTCAGGTAGGCCTGTCAACGGGTTGGGTCCAGACCTGACCCGGACCCGATTACACGTGTAATATACCCAATCCGATTTGGACCCGACCCGGTGGACCCGAACATACAAACGGGTCGGGTCCGGGTCCACCCCACCCCGACCCGTTGGACCCGAGACCCGACTGTTTTATTAGTATATGCTCATACAAAACTATTAGTATTAGTCAACCCATAATTTTGTATTTCATTTCCAATGTCTAACTTCTTTAATTTTGTATCCATGACATTTCGCCCGATCTCATTTACAAATCACCTCCTGCTCTCATTTACCAAGATATATGCCTCATTAAAATAATTTACATTTGAAAAAATAGATTAATCTGATTCAAAATTTAATAGTTTTTACATGTGTAGAGATTGTCCACGACCATGATATTGTTCGCCTAACATTATTAAAAAAAAAAACTCACAACACTGAAATGTCAATGTTTTGGATGGACCATCAGAACCGTTCACGTGCCACAATCACCTACATCTCTCTCTCCCTCTCTATCACTCAAATATTCAACCACTCCATTCATTAAAAAAAAACCCTCAATCATCCCCAGATCAACAGTGAGAGAGAAAGAGGGCGCCGAATCAAATCAAAATCAAGAAGGAGAAGGAGAAAGGAATAGCGGATTGGACGCCGGTGGTGGTGGTGTGGGAGGTGTTGTTCGTTCAACTATCCCCGGGGATCCTCTTCGAACTGCCGGAGGCGCACAGGCATGTGGAGTTCGGAAGCCATAGGACGAACGGGATGGGAATCTGGAGAGGCTCGCGATCAGTGAAGGCCACAAGTGATGCAACGCCACATCTTCTCCTAATGAATAGGGTTTTCTCAAAAAATTTCTCATGGGTTTTTCTGGTCTTTTTCTATTTCTAGGGATTTGTATATCTTGTATCTATATAAGAGACATTTTGGTCTCTGTTATTCAATATGACAATATTTCATTAGTTTCTTCTATATGCACATCCTTTCTACATGGCCAACCCAAGATTATGCTCGGCAGAGATGCAATTTTAATGCCTCCTTCCTGTTTTATAGAGCATTCACTATCTTGGCAGGTACACACAATCACACATGATAATACCTTGCACGTACAAACTCCCCACTTCTTTGACCGATTTTTGACAGATTAGAAACAAACACAATATATTATATTTCTTTGTCATTGTCCTTTGGATGCTTGAAGGCTTTTCCAGCGTGAGTTTTTCCCTTGATTGTAAGAAAGCAGCTTGGTGTCCATGATTCTAGCTAAATTTCATTTTTTATATTTTCATCGATCATCTAACGGCTAACGCCCAGCAATTTCCACAAACACAATCTTCATCTCATCATCCAGCGTCATATTATTGTCATTTGACAAATATGCACCAGAGAGCCACATCTTAAATCCACTGTGCATATCTCACCTTCAATACGCTGATGATACACTCATAGTCTCTCATGGATCATCTAACGGCTAACGCCCAGCAATTTCCACAAACACAATCTTCATCTCATCATCCAGCGTCATATTATTGTCATTTGACAAATATGCACCAGAGAGCCACATCTTAAATCCACTGTGCATATCTCACCTTCAATACGCTGATGATACACTCATAGTCTCTCATGGCAGTCATGAGAATGTTTTGTGTAATAAGTTGGTTCTGAGGTGCGAATAATTGAAATCTAGTTTGCGAGCTAATAATAACAAGAGCTCTGACTGATATCAAGAAATTGAAAGACGAATTCATTCATTGTGCTATGATATTGGTCTGCAGGGTCTCCTAGGTTGAAAATTTTAAGAGGAGGATTTTGAGTTTTTCTTCTTTTTTTTGTTCTTTTTTCTTAAAGTTGTTTTATCAAACCTGCCCATTTTCTTCTTCTCTATCTTCTTCATCCTTGAAAAATCCTCAAAATTTTGATATTATTATGAAGAGGCATTTATTGGTCAGTAGGCAACACGGGAAGACAGAGGTCCACTTGATAAATTGGCATATTGTCACAAGCAACGAGGATAGGGGCATGGGAGTCCTATGAATGCTGCTCCACTGGGAAAATGGCTCTGGAGACCTCCTAATGAGACAGCCTCAATGCCATTTGTGTCTTTGCAATCAATTAAATTTTTTACAGAAACTGCCCTACTTTGGGGGTGACTCAACATCTCCTACTGGATGTCCAAGGTGTGTCATGTTGTCGGAAATATAACGAAGATCCTATTCAGGAAGAGGATAACTGGGCCCACCTACCACATGGTGCTCTTGCTGATGTGTTTCCATAGCTGTTTAGGGTGGCATTGAATCCTGATGATAGGGTATGGCTTCCCGAATCACGAAAAGACACGTCAACAATGGAGATGGAGGTAGCCCTGTTGGGTATCTTGCAGAAAGTTCAAGAAGAAGATGAGATGCTATGGAAGAGCAGGAAGAGACTAGTCTTTCTGCAGTCTTTTTACAAAATAATTTTCTTTCCTGTGCATCAAGGCCTTGTTAAATGACCTAGATTCATGTCTTCCTAAGAAGTGTGGATCGTCTAAATCCCTGATACCCAGGTCTACATTGTCAGCCAGTACAGGAGCTTTCTAGAAGACAGTCTGTATCCTTTGCACCAAAGTCAATAAACTGTCCAGTTCTCCTTCAACCCTTGATTACCAGGATTCATTACCTTGACACCATGCTGCTCAACCTCATCGCTTTGAATTTCCTCCTCACTGCTTCACATAGCAAGCGGAATTTTGATCGAGGTGGAAATCATGTTGGGCTCTTCCTTCAAGGCCAACGACTCCCCAAGGACTTCTTCACAGAAGCTACAAACCTCTTAGAACAAAATGCCCTTGCAACTCATTCCACCCCTTTCAATTATTAGCAAACAGCATAGGGCCCCCAACCCCATTTCCACCCTGGTTGAACCCACAAGAGCATGCAAAACCATTGTGGCCCTTCCCTTTGCAAATCTTGCAGACTATTGGGTTTCAACATCCCTCTGCCAATTTCTAATGGTAGAAGAAGTTGGACTATCATAAAATGGGACACTAGGAAATTTGTGACCCTCAAAATTGGCATATATCAAGAAACCTTTATTCAATAATTTAGGGAATTCATGTACATGTTAATAAGTTCAGCAAATTTTTGAACAATAATAACACGTACAATTGAGATTATTTGTCATTCTCATACACAAGTTTCCCATTACCACCAAACCAGCTCACATGGTACACATTGTTCAGAAGTGCGGCTGAGATAATACCTCAAAAAATTCCTGTCAATGAGGAAAAAAATAACTATTTATTATTACCAACACCTTGAGAATGTCTAACCTGATCTATCAAGTACGTTATTAAGCTATATTTGAAACTCAAGTCAATTGTTGGTAAATTGAGCCTCTTAGAGGCACTAGAAAATAAAGAAAATTTGAATACCATTGTCTTCAACCATGCAATCTATCCACTTCAATTTATTTTGCAGTTTAGTATGGAGACCTAATCAAATGAACTCGTGTTCCCATACTCATCTACAGTCCTACTTTTGCTAATTGAACTTGATCACAGGTCCCATTCCCAAGAAAATTTCAAATGGTGAATATTAAGACGGTTAATCTCTTGGGCTACATTGCACACAGAAGAACAATCATTCTACGACAATATCAAGCAATAGTTTCTAAGGAGATTACGCAGATATGTTGGTTATCTCCTGCACGGGACGTATTCCTAGAGATTACTGTTTGTATACAGCTCATTTTCTTCAGATGTTTTTTATTCTTCGTGTTTGGGAATAAAATTACAAATGGTCAGTTCCAACCTCAATGAAATACAACCCCCACCCTCAAAAAAAAGAATACCAGCCACAAACCCTCGCCCTCCTCACACACACTTCATGCAACCATGGGGTAAGCTATATATGCACCTATTGAGATTGAGACTTCCAATAAAGGAAATGCTTGAGGAGGATATCTTATGAACAAAGCAACACCAATCACCTGTGAAGTTAGTCGAGTGAATTGCAAGATGATATTCTGCGGTTTAAAATTTATACTAGATCCTAAAATAGAAAAATACTAAAACATAAATATTATATATAAGAACTGAACTGGGTACCTCGGCATTGTGTATTTTGTACTCATGTAGAATCTGATAACAAAGCTTCTCATCAACATGAGTTAAAGTTACGGTGCTGTTGAATGAAATCCCCCCCGTCTTTTTCTTCTTGAAATATATCTGTATATACACAAGACAAATATGCGTAAGCAAAATCTTTATGCCAAAGAAAACGAAATGCAGATCGAATCTGATGAAAAAAAGAAACAACACATCTCCAAAAGAAAACTATTCACCTCTTCCTAAACATTTTTTTTTGAAAGATAGGAACTTTTATTAATCAAAAGCCTCTGAACAAAAGGAGACAAGGGATCTCCATACAAAAACAAATAAAAAATATCGATTAGGAATAAATTCCAAATCGATAAAAATACATAAAATTAATTCCTCACAAACCAAGAAATTCCCATAATCGTGGAAGGATTATCCACTTGGAGAGCCATCTTCACCCAATCCTTTAGCATATATAAAATTTGCACCCAAGTATTTTCCACATGCACCCTCTTTTTCTGAACTTCATTCCTAGTCAACCAAATACACCAATAAACTGCTTGAGGAATTAGCTATTGAAATTTAGCTTCATTACTACGATCACCTTTCTTCCTTCTTGACGGAATAGATTCCACATCTCATCAATATTATGGAAGCAACAAGTCGAACCAATAGCCTTCCCAACCAACTACCAAATCGACATAACAAAAGGGCATCTAAAGAACAAATGATCCCTATCCTCCTCGGCACCTCCACATAGCAAACAAGAAGTGTCACTGTCACGAGCCCATTTGATCGACTGACCTTGGTGTCACCTCTTCCTAAATTTAGTCCATTCAGGAATGTATTTTATAAATGATTGAACAAGATTCCAGGATAAATAAGCATTTTTGTTGATTGAAAGAAATAATGATTTAAAATATAAACTAAACATAAGAAGGGAGCTTTAAACATACTGTTACAAGCAACAAATAATACATCATTAAGATTCTCCTATATTATTTCTAGAAAAAAAAACAAATAATATATCCATAAACTTCTATATACAAGAGGCCATTGGATGCAAGATAAAAGAGAAAAGAATAAGAAAAGAGATTCAATGTCTTTAATTGATCATCAAATGAAGTGAGTTTATGAGTAGTGCCCCGTGTGCAAAAATAGAGCCTGAATCCTAAAGCTTGTAAAAGTAGGACCCTGAACAAAATAGGACTCAAATAAAATTACATAAAAGTCCTAAAGTAATAAAAAAATCATAATACCAAAACCTAATGCCTAATAAACTCTAATAAGTAGCAAATATCCTAAATATAATACCTAATCACAAAAGGAATCCAAATTATGAAGAACCCCATCTCGTTTCTCATCTCCATTCTAGTAGCTTCCTCATGCCCCAACATCCTACCCCTTTCCCTTTCTCTCTCCATTCACGATATCTCAATGAAGAACTCAAGCAGGTCACTTTTCCGCATCTATTCCCCACATCAGTCATCAATGCAGTGTACATTGTTCCATACGTCTAGGTCTTGTTGATCATTGCACAACATTGGTTATAAAAATGAAGAATAGAAGTAATGATCATCCATTTAAAGAATGTCCAAGCACTTTTAGGATGCCTAATGAAAACCAAGTAATGAGCAAGTGAACCCATATGAACTAAATACATAGCCATTAAGGCTATCTATACTGAACAATTCATTAAGTTAGGTTTTCTTAAATAAAATTTGAACAGCACAATAAAGGGATGCCTATACCGATTTTTGGCAAGACCAGCGAAGAGGAAGAATGCATAAGTAAATCTTGCAGATGACCAGATTCAGGATGAATGAAAAAGAACGGGTATGGTGGCATATATATGTCAATGGACATAACACCATCAATGACTGGAAGGATGACAAGTTCAAGGTTGATTATCATAGAGCAGACCTCACGACACAGGAAGAAATGGTAAATGATCACGAGCTCATAAAGAACATTAGTGAAGAGAAATCTCTGCATGAATAGAGATGGCAACAAGAGCAATGACCAAGCCCTTCTGAACAATAATTTTGTAGTAAACACAGAGCTTGGAACCATAACTCATAATTAGTAGTTCAAGAAAATGCCAGCATCATGTGATATCTATATTTCAATTTCCATCTGTCCATCCATAAAGCAATAGAACATGCTCTGAGATGATATTTCAGAGGCGCCAATGAAAGAATATGACATTCACAACTAAAGTAACCTAGTTCTTAAACAATGCATGCAGATTATTCAATAAATCACTTGCTTGCACCCAGAATATTATACCAGCATGATAAGATCCACCAAAACTAACTAGTTGTGCTGAAATATTTCTCGCCATACTATCTTGTATCGTATAGACTGTTACTTCAACTTCATATAATTGATTTTTATTGACTTAGCCATATGAACTAAATGCGGCGAATGCCCCAATAAAGCAAGTCCACGAGGAATACGATAGACAGTAGAAAAATATAAGAGCAACAAATAAACACATACGAGATTATTTTACCTGAGGTGGCCTCTTGTTTAAACGTAAACCAACAGCTTCCAGTTCTTTTGTTAGTATTTGACGATGACCCTCACTCTGTAAGAATATGATGATCAGCCAAATATTATAGCAAAATATATATTTAATTAACAGATATTAAAAGGAAAAAATGCTCCTGCTACACTAAATAAATGCAAATGCAGCTCATGAGCATTTCGTATTCTGAACCAAAAAAAGATACAAGAAACAAGATTATCTTCCAAGTGCCCTCACCCTATTAACTTGCTCAACCTTTTGCATGTGAGCTTGTGCAAGTGTTTCTTGTGTGTATTAGTGTCTGTACCTGTGGGAATGTGTGGGTGTCTGTGTGCACATACATGTGTGCTTTATCCTTCGTGAATGTGTGCTTTGTCTGTGTATGAGCATGTGGGAGTCATGTGCTGTATGTTTGTGCAAGTACACATGGTATGGCTGCGATGGTATGGATGGGGGTTGTATGCACAGGTAGGATGTGCACATCCTTATTAAAATAAAATAGTGCGGGTGCATTTATCTTACTCCAATGAAAATATGATGTAAAATGGAGACCAACAATAACTAGAAATATATACATAAATAACTGGAATCAAGGTTTATTCTCCCTAAAGATAGCAGTTTCCAGTAGCAGGTCGCTTGTATATCTTTTTTTCTGAAAATATGGTAGGCATCTTACCTCAATTTTATTAAAATGAAGAGAATGACCAATTACAAAGAAAACAAAAGGACAAGAAAACATAGTTCACAACAAGGCAACTCCTGGCCAGGACACTGTAGAAGAGGTGTCTACATGGACACCAACCCCGGAGAAGCACAAAAGCACCTCGCTACTCTTCAAATCACAACCCCTTCCCCCCCCCCCCCCACCCTCTCCAGAATACACCAGCCCGCTTGTATACCTTACATAAATCATAGAATAATTAGGCTCAACATTTATGCCCTCAGATTATTTTTTATGACCAGATCTGTCCTTGTGTGAGGTATCGACAGCCTAAATTCCCATCAACATGTATCTGAAATAGATCTTTTTTTGGGGTATTGGCTCAAATTGAGGCATCTTTTGATTGCAAATATCCTTGTTGATCACTGAGCTGCGAGTCTGACACCTAAAACGAATCCCCATCTAGATGTTCATATTTTTATCCAAGACTGTCATTAATTGTTGTGAAGAGGGCCCCCATCAAGAATATATGTTAGCAAAATGAAAATGAAGATGAAAAATATGGAATTATCTTTAATTCATTGAACTAAGTGGCCAACTTTGGCATGTGAAAGCAATAGTTCTATACAAATTTACAACGAAATAAGGAGCAAACATTTTAAAGGAAATAAATCTCAAACATTTTAAGGAAAAAAATCTTACTTTAGATGCATCAAGAACCATCAAAACAATGTCGGAGGACTTGGAAACAGCAATAACCTGGTAATGAGACAAACATCATATTTCAAAACTTGGATTTATATTGTGTGCATACAGAACAAATAAATATACTACAATAACTCTGTCATTGTTATCCTCAAATAGGGGAAAAAACTTCAAAACCACATGCATGTCATTTCTCAAGAAAAAATTGACCATGTCTTCTACTGAGAACTCATTGAATCCTGTAAAATTAGTTCAAAAGGCAACACATTATTGATTTACCTAGCCTTTTACGTTAATTAAAATTTGTTTGATAAAATATCAATGAGGATGAGAAGCTTAGGCTCTTCATAAATCTAGAGATTTTTTTATTTTTTATTTTTGATAGCAAGTAATAGATTTGGCAAGAGTTGAGACATGCACATAACTATCAAGTTTGTTAGTTGGGTGTCAATTCTGAAAACATGATCATCAAGGATGTCAAAAATACTCAATCAAGGTTGTCAAAACATCAAGGATGTCCAAAATACTCCATATCTTGAGTAAAATATTAAAGAGAGGGCATAGCATCATATCACTCTGTTTCTGGTAAATGTTGCAATCCAACTCCAGTACGAGATCAGATTAGCATAAGTGGTGTCTCAGCAATGATGCCATCTATTCTATGGTCAAAGATAAGCACTAAAAATGATCAACACAGCAACCAATGGATGAAAATGTAATCAGATAGACTAGAAATAATGAAGCATAAAAAGCATAAGAGGAAATTAGAGAAGTACCTGCCTACCACGTCCCTTGCCTTCTGAAGCACCCTCAATGATTCCAGGGAGATCAAGAAGTTGAATCTTACAGTCATTGTAATGAATAATCCCAGGAATGCAAGTGAGTGTTGTGAACTCATAAGATGCAGCTTCCGAGTGAGTTCCCGTCAACAAAGTTAGAAGTGTAGACTTTCCAACACTAACCACAAAAAACACCAAAATAATTAAACATTTTCAATGCAGAATAAAAGGGCATACAAAGCATAGAGGAAAATTAACTTCTAAATATGTTCAAGTAAAGTATAAAATTCTACAATTAAATGATAGATGAGATAACAAATTTACACTCCAGTTTCTCCTTTCTAATACACTAAATAAAGTGATGGATTACCTCTAACTAGGAGGAGTTGGGTAAAACAGAAGGGTGTTTTGTCAAAATAGTTTTCAAAATTCTTTTTTTCCAGAATAGTTATAAAATATATTTGCCAAACTAACCTATCTGACCAATCAACCACTGCCACATCAACGAGCCAGCAGTTTTATTGCTTTTCTATTTAGCAGAGCTGAAAACACCAATGATAAGAAGACAACAGAAGACAGGTATTTAAAATTTCCATAGAAGACAAGCATGACTATGATATTCTCAATGGAGATTGAAAAAATAAACCGTACACTTGAGAACATCCTTAACAACAAGCTCTTCTGCGGAGATGACCAACAAAAAAAAACAAGTGCACTTTAAGACGTTCTTGCCAATGACATAACCGAAGGGAACCTTCATCCTAAGAAACTGCAGCTAGTTCCCCATCAATTCCTTCGGAGAGAGCAGTGCTCTCTCTTCACCTTCCCGGGTGGGGATGCCCCAAGGAAGAAAGCCCTTCGTTCCCCTGGATTGTGGACCCCCAATTCAGGAGTGACTTCTTTGTGCCATGTCAATGAAAAATGGGCAAAACAGGTTGGGGCCACCAGGTCTATCCCACTAGGACCAGGCCAAATTGGGGCCCATCAACCCACATCTGAACTAGCAATCCAAGTCAAAGTGAGCCATGACGGAAGCAAGCACATGGGCCAAAGGATGGAAACTAGGAGCTCGGGCTGCCCCAGATTCATATGCGGAGGTAGGTGTGTCAAGATTTTCCATGGAGGATCCCCTTGTGCCTTAGGTATCATGCTCGCATCCACCATCTCCGAGAATGGAGGGAATCCACCAAACTCAGGCATCGCATCCGCCACGTTGGGACTCGGGACCAAGAATGTACTCCCCATACTCGGGTATTAAGTCCACCAACCCCACCAACTGCAAATTGCCATATGCCACATAGAGTCCCTGGCTTTTCATCGCAAGGCAATCCCGTCAAATGGTGGTTTCTTGTGGAAGTGGGTTTCCCTCCTTGTAGACGTCGCTAAGACCATATCTCCACCAACGGGCAAAGGAAGCAACCTCCGAGTCCTTGGCAAAACGTGTCGAGGGGACAGTTTGGCCAAGTCATGCTGAGTTTCCTTCCTAGTCTCTTCACGATCATTGGTCTCGCGCACCTCATCGAGTTGATCCCTGCCGACTATGCACCCCAAGAACGTCCCTGGCCTGATGGACCACCTCTACTTCCACCACAACCTTTAAGTGGTTTCAGTCGTGACCCACGATGATAGAATACAAGAACTATGTGACTGGCGGCCGCCGCCACCACCTATTTGGTCATGAATCCGTTCTAGTCCATGTTTTGATCTAACAATCTTCACCAGTGTTTGCATATTGCAGAATGCGATT
Organism: Acorus calamus; assembly: GCA_030737845.1. Lineage (NCBI taxonomy): Eukaryota > Viridiplantae > Streptophyta > Magnoliopsida > Acorales > Acoraceae > Acorus > Acorus calamus. The sequence goes on from CM060879.1 coordinate 15,012,692, forward strand.
TGCGTGCAGCTGGGGTACCGCACATAATATATGCAATATGTAAGAATATATGCGGTTATGTAATTTTTTTTATTAATAGAAAATGATTCTCTGGTGACGGCAAGATAAATTTTGAAGATATCACAACTATACCTAATTTTTGTAATGTTTTTAGTCACACATTATAACATTAATATTATGAACAACAATTCATAATATATTCAAAAACAACTTTAAAAAAAAATGTTCAGAAACCATTTTTTTTATATATACAGGGATACTTGTGATTGTGGATAAGCACAAACCCATGTGTACTAATTATATAAATAGTGTCACTTTAACACATTAACATATAAACAAAACATGGTTATATATGTTCAAGGTTGATCTCTCTCTCAACCCATGTATTACATTTCCATAATAAAAAAAACCCAATGTATCACTTCTCCATTAATAAAAAGACACGTGTCAATCACTTCTTAAGAAAAAAAAAAACACGTGTCACACTGTCACTTTTTTTAAAGTGGTGCTCGACCATACCTGTGCACCAGCTTAAGCAGGCGCACAAGCGGAAACGGCCCACATATGCAGGCCGTGACCGCATATCACCCAATTAGCACTTACGAGAAGGAAGTGGTATCGTCCCAAATTCCAGAGTCCACCGGCGAATGCGGAAGAATCTGTCGTGGCCAACTAGACCAGAGGATTCTATCCTTCAATCGAGCCATTTGGGACACTTATCACGAAGGAACTCCCCCCAATAATCGCACATGTAGAGCGGCACCATTTCCCCAAAGAGCTGGGAAAGCCCGCTTAACCTCCATAAGAGACGATTCCAGCGCACCACTTTCACCACCACACTTTCGCAGAAATGCCTCTTCCACCCAAGGATCGAAGGAAGCCAGGAGTCCAGCGAAAGGGAGATGAGAGGTGATTTGAGCAACTCATTGTTCATCTATTGTTGGGGCTCCCCTTTGGGAGATTGCCTCTCGATAACTCACACCATAGCAAGAGCGGGAAATCAGAGGCTCTTGACAGTTCTTGCTCCAATGCCTCGGCTAGAGGCATCGGTAGCAATTGTCGTTCATACACATCTCACGGTCATGCCCTACCCCCTTCATCAGGCCTCAAGAGGCACTGCCCAGTGGGCACTTTATTTTCACAATTTACCATCAATGTTCTTTTTCCCCACATACCTCTCATCAATCTACGTTGCCTTCTCTACACCTCGCCATTCACCTCACCATTTATCACTTTCCATTCTATATTTTTGTCTTTTGATTTAAAAAAAAAACCGTTTAATGCATTAAAATGCAAGAAGCTCACAAACATTAAAATCCTATATTGCAAAATGGTCATAAGAAAAATTGTCAGTTAAAAACCTCTCCTTAAAAAGCCTAGAAAAGCTCATTATAATAAAGCTATTAACATGAAAAATTGATCAAATTGTAGCTACTATCTAATGAACTAAAAGACAAGAATGAGCAAACCTTGGAAACCCTATTAGTGCAACACGACCATGGCCAAATTTTGTCACTTCAAAACCCTCTCCAGCTCCACTCGAACCCTGATCCAAAAAAATTATATGCAAGTCTAGCAAATAAGGCATATAATAGAGATTTAGAAGAACCTGTAATGCATGCATTTATGATAATAAGATAAGGGTACAGGGATATAAAAAGGTTCTAGTACATTGATCCTCCACATTCAAAAACTTGGGTACGATGAGTATCAAATGTTTATCTAAACTAATTTCGTGTAAATGGAGAATATAATATAGATATTAGATGATCAAATTAAATATTGTGTGTGAAAATGGATGCATATATCCTACATCCTTAACGACAATATGGATATGACAATACAGGTAAAAGACATTAAGATAGTAGGATATAGCCATGATGCATTTAGTGCATATCATAACCTTATCCTAGTATCAGGTATCAAACAATGATACATTAGAATTTGAGAAGAATCAAAGTAACATATCATAAAACTACAGTCAACAAGGAAATTATTGCAGTATTTTTCCTATGTCTTATGTCTAGTCTTGAATGCTTGTACAAGCCTGAAATCCATAGCCACTAAAAAGAGTTTCCCCACCCGCATCAGGCCTCGTGAAAAACATGGCAAATTAGCAAGTACCTCTACCAATGGGCCACCCAGGAAATTTCAACCAACCACAACATTTGAGATCTCACTTTCCTAAAAGGAGATTTCTTCACCTTTTTAATGCACCATTGGGATTTATTAATCAGGATAACCTCAAATTGGGGCAGATGAGAAATCTGCTAGAAAACTAAAAAAAATATAAAAAAGAAAGAAAAAAAGACAAGAGAGAGCTTTCCCAGGCTCACCTAACATACAAATTTCCCTCCCTTAAAAGCCAAGGAACTCTGTCCCAATACAAAAATGCCCCAATCTATGATGAATTGTCATGATATTTATTTGCTTTATTTTACATGTTCAATTTAGCCCTTGAACAGTTGGTGGACGCACCCATGTGATTTCTTACTTGGAAGTCACTTAGTTAGTTTTGCAGTTTTCTCCTTCAACAAAATAATATTGTTCTCAGATAAAAAAAAGTCCTAAGCATGGTAAAGAGCAACGGCCCACCTCCATTACCCATGACACCTATTAAAAGTAATTGCATGGATGGAATGCATAAATACACAACATGAATCCAAAATAAAACATAAAGTAATGAAAAAAATGAAGGAGAAAACTGAAAATGCAATTTAGCTAAAAAAATCGTAGAAATAGTTCACATAAGAATTTAGGCATACATAGCCATGTATAACTTTCATCCATTAAAGTCAAAGACATATATGGGCGTAAGCATGCCATTTATTTTTGGTGATGAGAAACCCCAACAAGAGTTGGGAGCAAAACCATGCTTCTAGCTGGAAAGCCAACAACAAGTGGGCTCATAAATGTAATGTTTAGCCATAGAGAATAATAAGAACACAATTGTGTACCTTCGGGGGCTCCAACAACTGAGTCCTTAGCTTTGCTATCTTAGCCTTGAGCTGCCCAAGATGGTATTCTGTAGTTACAAAATGAAAATTTTGACTAAAACTAAATAAGGAATATACATAAAAAGATGAACTACTAAAAAAATTACAAGCATCCATGGCACAGAAGAAAACAGTGAACCAAATAATAATAAACACTACTTGACATATAGCAATAAGTCATGTAATTCAGTTTAAACGTACTACTGCGTAAAAAAAGAATCATTCAAAGAAATTTTGACATTTAAAAAAGAAACCCCAACCACACTTTTCCAAAGTATTAGGATATCAAACATGGATCCTAAGGCATGCAAGAACACTCAGAAGGAGAAAAAAAATTTTGTTATAATCTGCTCTGTATAGAGTCTTTAGACACTTTTTGGTGAAGGATGAATCATACCACCTTGATTTTATTAAAATTCGGGTAAAACCCAAAACAAATCAGTGGCAATGAACACATGCTGGATGTATTGTCATCATATGCTTATTAACTACTTACTATTCACCTAGTTAGTCATCAGGAGTTAATCGTCGTTGAGGAAAAGCATATTGAATAAAAAGAGAAGCTCTCTTTTCTTTGCCTTAATTTCACTCCCAATAGTCAATTTTCTTATAGACGGATGCCTTTGCAAAATCTTCAAGATTTACATTTTAGTTTAGCAATAATTACTTAGCTTCGACACTAATGGGTGCCTTAGAATAGAGTGGTGCACATTGTTGACAATTCTGTTTTATCATTGTTTGCAAAATTATTCACAGAAAAAAAAATTAAAAAGACAATGCCATAGGTATATTCATCTATTGCTACCTAAACAATTTTGTGTTCCAAAAAACTGGACAACGAATTCCAAACCCTACTTCAGGGTTTAACCAATTATGCTCTGAAATTTGATTCTCGTGCAAAAAAGATGATCTAATCAACTTTTTTGAAAATCTGATGAAAGAGATTCTCAATAAAAAAATATAATCAGCTTTTTTTTATAATTGTTTCAAACAAGAGCATTACTAGTACATTCAATAATGACCCAGATTCCGATTTCAAAGAATGAACGCGTCATGACCAAAAAATTCCACAAAAACCCACAAAAGAAATGGAATCAATTCAGAACTACAATCATTCGAAACCCATATCACAAAAATCACAAACTGAAAGACCTGTGGCTTTGTTCTTCTGCGTCCGCGCCATCTCGGCTTCAATTTCTTTAATCTTCTCTATGATACCCATCTTATCTTTCGATGAGTACCTTCACCACAATAGGACGGTTTTCTTCGAAAAACTGAAGCCTTTCCCTGTTAAAAAAGTTTGATGAATCGAATTAAAGCAAATCGAACCAACTTGAAAAACAAAGGGAAATCAAGATAGGGAGACGGAGGAGTTGGTGGAGAGGACGATCGGATTGCGAGTGAGATTACCGACGGTCAGAGATGGGCGAGCCGACTCAGAAGGGATGCAAAGAGAATGAGAGACTTGTGTATGGCTTCTCTGTTTGGAAGAGACGAGTGCTGTAATGGTGATGGTCTGAGGTCCATCTGATCTGGGGTGTTCAGACTGTTAGTTTTTATTTCCCATGGTGATCGGAGGATTTTTATTTATTATTATTTTAGAAAATGTTAGACTCACGTATTTTTAATGATCAAAACTCCGACCATACATGTTTTTATTTTTAAAAAAATAATAAACATTCAAGTATATATTTTAATAAAAAAATGTATATCATTTCATATTGATTTGAATGTAAGAAAATAGTTAGTGAGGTATATATATTATCTAACGATGCATATATGACTGTATTTTAGATTGAGAAAATAACTGAGTTTAACGCCGCCTTATTTTTTTATTTTCTAAAAATCTATTCATTCAACTCGAAATGGAATGATATACATTTTTTATCAAAGCATATATGTTTACTAATTTTTAGAAAATGAAAACATGTATGATCGGGGTTTTGAACGGTAAGAATGATTGAATCTAATAGGGGGTAGTCAATTAGAATTTTTATGGACAAATTGTTCATGTCTATGGATTTATAAATCTTGTATTTTTCAATCAGGACATTGGTTCGTAGACAAAAGTTCAGTGTTAATCAACTGAGACATTATTTTATGGACAAAAAATTCAGCGTTATTCGATTGAGACATTATTTCGTAGACAAAAAGTCAAGCGTTATTCGATCGAGACATTATTTCGTAGACATAAAGTTCAGTGTTATTCGACATTATTTCGTGGACAAAAAAGTCCAGCGTTATTCGATTGAGACTCCTTATAATAGACATTTTGTCATGTGTTATTCAATTTAAACAGGATTTGTGAAGACTTTCATAAGTGATGGGTTTTTATGGATTTTTGTGGACTTTAAAGAGAAATACAAAGGAAAAAATCATTTTAAAATCCCACCCAAATGAGTGGAATTCTCATGAACTTTTATTCTAGCATTGTGAATATTTCTTATTTTTTTCTTTTAACAAAACTCCTTTATGATTTTTATCACATGTCTTTCATATTTTTATTCACATTTTTTTCTTTATTTATCATCTTTTTTTTATGAATGTCCATTTGTAAATATTGTTATCACCTCACATGTTTAATGAATATATGAGAATGGTAGATTTGCTTGTGTTGCAATCAATCATTTCATTATTATATATTATATAATATATGTCTATATCATCCACAATTATTTTTTAAAATATAGATTTATCATATATTTATATATAATGTTTGATTTGATTTTCCTTGAAGATGTTTCTATTATTGTACAATATACATGCATATTTTTTTAAAAATGTTCAGACATATATAAAAATAAAAAGACATATTTAGGTATATGTATATATTGACTAAATATACTGATTGCTTTTATTTTATTTTTTATTTAAAGTAATATAATGACTAGTTTTATTTTATTTTATTTTAAGTAATATAATTTATGATTTTATATCATTATATTTGAAGAGATGTAATATATGATTTTTATATTATATATACATATATTCTTATTTTTTATTGTCTTCCTATAAAAGCTTATGAAATTTTCTCTCTATAACAAAAAAAAAGGTTAGCTCATTGTGAATTTTTCTCAATATAAGGTATTTTTTCTCTTTTTTTATATTTTAGATCGATTGTTTATAATGAAAAGAAATTTTTTATGAATGTAAATATGTATGAAATATTGATATTGATTCATATGTTTGATGAATGTAAGAATTATGGATTTGCTTGTGTTGCAATCAATTATTTTCATTACTTATTTTTATCATGACATTCTAGCAATATGCATTTATGATAAGTGAAGATTGATATTTATTATATTAAATTATATTTTATGTTAGATATGATGAGTTCTTTATTTGTTATTTAAAAATCCAGAAACATTATTGTGTTTATTAATAGAAATCCATATGTGAAAAAAGTCAATCTGTGAAAGTCTGCTAAAGTCTGTGAAAGTCTATAAAAGTCCATGAAAGTGATCTGTGAAAGTCTGCAAATGTCTGTGAAAGTCCATAAAAGTGATTTGTGAAAGTCTACAAATGTCTGTGAAAGTCTGTGAAAGTTCATGAGAGTCAATATGTGAAAGTCTGTAAAAGTCTGCAATATCTGTGAAAGTCTGTGAAAGTTCATGAGAGTCAATCTGTGAAAGTCTGTGAAAGTCTGCAAAAGTCTGTGAAAGTCTGCAAAGTCTACAAAAGTTCATCACTTAAACAATGTCCACAGAAATCCATAATATTTTCCTTTTGAGCAGGGATATTGCAACCACTCTCATTATTCTAGCCACCACCTTTATTTACACAATTGTCATCCATACACTTCTCATTATAAATGACTAAGAGCACCAACCTATAGCTGCCACCACCTATAAATTTGGCTTGAACACAGGGGAGGTACCACTCTTTCAGTGATGGGGTCAGCTCTATGAGAATCACCGCCTCGACGCTAAAGGGCAGAGAAAATGGAGTCTCCCCTGTAGCCCTTCATGCCGTAGTGACCCCATAAAAAATTTTATTTTAAAAAAAGAACAATACAACCACTATTTTTGACTCAGTGTTTGACCCATTACAATTATTTTACACAAACCAGCCCAACATCCATTACATTCAACAATCCAAAAATTACACAAGCCATGGCAATCCTTAAGATGCCAGTATACAATATTCATTCAATGTACAATCTAAGAATTTTCATAAATAGGGTCATTAAAGAAAATATATAAATTTCACAAAATTTATAAAAGATCTACTTTTATCATATATTTATCAAAATAATGTATCCTTTTCAATGTTATATTCTAACCAATTACCATATTTTTTAAACCAAACGGGATTAAATTGACACAAAACCACCAATATCTGTTTGAAGGAATTTGTGCTCAAAAGGTTGACTATGACCCTTTTGGATATATGCACTTTTTGATTTCGTCATGATCATTAGGATGATAAGCTAATTTTTTTTTCTTGCCTCTGGATCCGAAGGAAGAATGTTCTATCAACACAATTTTGCTTAGCACAACGATTTTGTTTTATAGTTGATTTTCTTTTAGAAAATTTATCCATTGAACAAATGACACAATCTATAAAATAAAATTTGTATGAACAAAATTAAACAATTAATCAACTAAAGACCCACCCCACCTTCAAAAAACACTCTTCATATGGGCCTACTTCCCCCTCCCCCCACAAGCATATATTAAATTATATTTAAATACACAGACAAGTGATTTAGTTTTTGATACATAGATAGGTGAAAAAAGGAGGTGTGTAATGTGAGAGATTTTGTTCATTATTTATACAAAATTATGTAGTGATAGGTGAAATTCGTATTAACATACGAAAATGGTGAAGAAAAAAAAAACCAAAACCAAATCCATGATTAGATACTTGAAGTAGAGTTTGAAGAGGAGATTAGGAACGTGACCAGGGATGATTGACGTGTTTGTCCGTCCGTTGATGATCTCGGCCCTTCCATCCATGTATAAGATTGTAGGTGATTGGCTATTCCTAGTTGAGGAGTCCCTGAGACTCGCCTTTTTTTTCTTCTAATGTGGTGATTATGTCCCACGTTTTCTATTTTTTCAAATGGGGCAATGGATGTTTATAATGGACTGGTTTGTTTTAACAATTTTGATGGGCTATTTTGTCTAAAAATATTGAAAAAAGATACGCACAGTCTATCACGTTTTTTTTTAAATCATACACTCACCTTTTGAAGTGCATGTTATTATATAAAATGAAGTATACACTGAGATACATTAGTGTATTTTTTTTATAATAAAAAAATGAAAAAAAAAATATTAGGTCATATATTATGATAAGACACATATTATGATAGTGCAGTATATACTACGTTATCATAGCATATGGAGCTGCAAAATGATATGCAAAAAGGACTGCGTGTATCAACGCTCAAAAATATTGTAATGGGTCAAAACACTGAGTAAAAAATAGTGGCCTTCTTTGTTTTATTTTTTTTCAAAATTTTGATGAGGTCATTTGACCACACCATTGAACGAGTGGTGCTGCCTCTGTGTATAGTTAGAATCAATCTAGGTATACTAATAAAAAAATCAAACTTCATCTCACCAACAATAATCACCAACATACAAATCTAAGATATGCATTCACATTTCACAAACAGTTCGTCTCACCAACACTAATCACCAACATACAAATCTAAGATATGCATTCACATTTCACAAACCGTTCGACCAATCCTACAAAACTAAAATTGATCAATACCCTACATTTCTCTTAAAAAAATTATATTTCTATGGAAATCCAAACTTTCTCTATCAAAACCCTAGCTTTCCCTATCAAAATCTATCAAAACCTTACTTTGTATAATAATAATAAGATCAACAAGAATATTGAACACATCAATAAAAAAAATTGATTTAAAGGAAAAACAAAAAATAAAACATATTTATTCACATGTCTTTCTTCTTTATGTTTTATTTTTGGTGGATCGAGAGGGAGTGCACAAGAAGGCGTCGTGCGATGACCGACTGAAGCAAGCGTCTCGTGGGGATGACGTCACGGTGGTTCTGACGACGGCACGAGAGAGAGGGAGGAATGGGAGGAGAGAAAGCTGAGAGAAGGGAGAGGGAAAGTGTAGAAAACTGTGAGGTGTTAGTTGTGATGTTTCTCTTGAGAAGTATTTATATGGTGGTGTGTTTGGTAGAAAATAAAAAACTAGAATTATTTGCTGTATTCAATTAGTTTGATAGTATATTAGTAAACTAGAATAATTATTTTAGTCTTTTTTAATTAGTAATATTATGGGAATTTGGTTTCATATAAAATGAATAATGTTAACTTCAATCCATTTTTCAGTCACAATTCCAATCCACACACGTTTTGATTTAAAAATATAGTATATCTTATCTAATGAGTTATATTATTTTTCTTAAAAACAAAAGGAGGTATATATTCCATTAAAAAATGTGAATTTTTTAACAATGTATATATATTATTGGTTAATGTGAGTATATGATTGTTTATAAAGAATGTATTGTCTACACAATTAAATGTAAAAATCTTCAAGGGTATTTTTGTCTTTTAATGGAACCAATTTGTGTTTATGATTGTTTATACGAACTCCAATCTCTACACAATTAAATGTAAAAATCCATTAGGGGTTATTCTGTCATTTACGTGGATTCATTTGTCTTTACGATGTTTATAGGGACTGCAATGTCTACAGAATTATATGTGATGGAATATTCTTGAAATATTCCATTAAGTTTGGATGAAAATTTAACTCATAGATAATATTCGGGTTTTTGCGAGTTTTCAGAGATTCGTGTGTCTACCTCAACTTTGACAGGGATTTATATGGGATTATCCATGTTTGTATGGACTTAGATATCTTTAACCCTTTTTATTTTATGAGTCCTGCTACACAGGCCCCATTCACAAGCCCCATGAGGTGTCATTCCCTCATTGGTTGCTTGTTTAATTTTTAAAAAAAGATTAAAAAGGTAAAATACAATATTGCTCTCATTTAAAACCCACGAATTTCTCCCACATTAAATCCATCTCCACAGTTTTTGAAAAACATATCAACATAGTCCATTCATTTCAAGAAACCTATTATTTAAAAACCAATAAAAAAAGAAATAATTAATTACATTGATGAAAATAGAATTTAAATCCTCTAGGGTTTCTTAAAAAGAAACTGAAAAACGAAATCATTAAAAAAAACCAATTTTATCAAAAACACCAAAACACCAAAAAAGTCCAAATTTTTGTTTGTGGCCTCTCATTCAACTAGAAAACAATGGCAATAAGGAATAATCAACTTTTTTTTTAAAATACTGTTGGTAATTTGTAGTTTTTCGATTCCAATCATCAAACAAAGTATTTTGTGATTCATGCAATTTTTTCAATAAATGCATAAATGAAACATAAATCACAGTATAAAATTAGAGTTCAGAATAAAATTCAGTTACATTTATAAAATGTAACTTAATTTTAAAAATAAATTGTATTAGAAATCAGTTATATTTATAAATGTAATTGACTTCATTTATATAAAACAATTAAAAGTTAACTACATTCCATAATGTAACTGACTTCCAGATATCATTGTTAAATAATTTAAAGATCAAATGCCCCAGATTTAACATCTAGCACCAAATTCAATAACAAAATTGTAATAAATGCAAAACAAATAAAAATTAAAAGGCCGCACCTGAATTGACAAACATTGGAAATGACATACAATCGTTCAATTATGATTTCCGATATAATTGAAGGCTGAAAAGTCCTCCGAAAAACAAATCAATGCTTGAAAACCTCCACTCCGAATAAAAAATTAGTGCTTGAAAAACTTTTAGTCCTCCAAAAACCAAATCAATGCTTGAAAAAAGCCCAAAACAACCTTCAGATTTTGTTATATGTGTTCTTAAAAAAAATGTTGTAAAAGAGTTATCGAATTTAACATTTAGCATCAAATTCAATAATAAAAATTGTAACAAATACAAAACAAGGAATGTGACCTAAATACAATTTTTATTTTAGATGGAGAAGAAAAAGAAGTCGTAGATGGACAAATAGACAGATCATGGTTTTTTTATCTTATAAAGTAAAAGAGAGAAGATTATTAATTACCATAAATTATGGGATTTGATCATCCAAACAAATTCAAAAAATCATGACACATCAGCCATTATAACCAACTCATTGATTATGGTGAGTAATTATTGAAAAAGATAGAAATGATAAAATAAGTATCAACACTTGTGCCACCTCATAGGGCATATATGGGGCCTGTAAAATAGGGCCTGTGAATTATTATTGGTTATTAAACGGGTTGGGTAGTTTGGCCCACCTGACTTTTTTTTGTCAAAACTTGTGCGCCCGCATATGAGTGCCTTTTGCCCGAGGCAGTTCGATCGACCAATTGAACCGCATGTGCAGTTGCATGTGTGGCCGTACATGACACATATCAAAACACTGGTTACAATTAATAACCAAACCTCATCTTAGTAGGATGGTAGATGTAACCCTTTTTAGTGAGGGGACATGGGCCACTCTTGTTTTTTAAGAGAACTCTTGTTTACAGATTTTTTAAGAGAGAACTCTTGTTTACAGCAAAATATAAAATTTAGAATCCTTAATTTTGATTGAAATTATAAAAAATACATAGTAACCATAACAAACTAACTAACTATAAGTCACACTGCAACTTATTTGTTCACTAGTGTTCAACTAAAGATGAAAATCTGTTTACCAAAAAACAAAACTAAAGATGAAAATCTGAAATCACCCAAAATCCAAAAAAACATACCTGGCGGTAAACGATAAAATTAGTTATTCTGATCAACAATTCCAACTAAACATGTCTTATCATAAAAAAACCTATATTGCATCACATCAAAACCAAAGCAAATAGAACCAGAATAAAAACATACTAATAAAGAATTTTAATATTCAATTAAAGGATAAAAATATCTTCATCTTTATGTAACCCTAAACAAATATAGTAAAAAATAAAAAATAAACACTTCCTTCATTGTGTATGGAAGATGTATTGCCTGTTTCTTTGAATGCACCAATCATTTCACCTGATATAATCATTAAAAAATAAAAACAAGCCAATAAAATATATCATTGAAAAAATAACCCTATATAAATATGCATAAATCTATACTTACTATAAAAAGTACGAGTTCGGGGGAAATTTTTTTTTATTTTACCCATTAAAATTAATAAAAAATACAATTATATCCATCAATAAATCTTATCTATATTTTCATACATTAGTTATATCTCATAAATTTAATTTTATCTCAGATATATGATTTTGAAAAATAAATACTACAACTATATCTATCATCAACAAATCTTATCGATATTTTTCATACATTAGATTCTATCTCATAAATTAGATTTTATCTCAAACATATGATTTTGAAAAATAAATACTACAACTATATCCATCATCAACAAATCTTATCTATACTTCATACATTAGATTTTATCTCATAAATTAAATTTTATGTCAAAGAAATGCATTAGATTCTATCTCACAAATTAGATTTTATCTAAAAAATATGATTTTCAAAATTATAAAATATGGAATATTTTTAATTATATATATAATCCATATTATACTAGATTTTATTTGAAAAATATAGTAAAAATTATTTGAATTTATATTTATTAATTATTAATTTCAAAATAGTTTTTATCTTAATTTTAAATTTATTTGAAGTGATAATAGCTAATTTCTAGTCAATATTAGTTTCAAAGTTTGATCTCATTGTACATTGTAAATAGTCATTTTTGATAAACATCTATTTCACAGTTATAAGTATATATCTAATATATCTTTCAAATGAGCTTTTAATCACCCTAATTGGAGTTATAGGTTAAAGTAATGGATTTTTAAATAATTTCAGAAATATTAATTTAATTGTTATAAATTTGGAAAAAATTAAATATTGGTAATTTTAAGATATATAAATAGAATTTGTTATGATTTGCTAATATAACCGGAATTGCACAGGTATCATGCCTATAAATAACCTAGGATCCCCTATCATTCACAAAAGCTCTTAGGCTCGGTTTGGTTTTTGTCATTCTGCGATAAAATTTTATTGCATGTGAGATTATCAAAAAAGTATATAAAATTCAGTGTTAAGTTGGTGGTAATCTTGATAATAATTTTGGGCCCCACTAGAATTAAAATTCGTGCATATGGAAAAATATGATAGAATCAGATTCCAACCCTTTGTGGTGGTAATATCAAATTCCACTAAGAATCCAAAATTAGATTACTGTTATACCTTTTACAAATTAATGAAATTACTATATACATAATTTCTAAAATAAATAACCTCCTCTTTTTTATTTTTTAACCGACCACCCATATAATAGATTTATATACTCATTTTGATTTTTTAAGTAAAAAATTCTGTTATAATTTTGATATGTGATGTGAAAAATCTTAACAGTATATTATATATTAATGTATGTTTTTAAATTTAATTTTTATTTTTATATGTGATGGGTTTAAATATTATTATTATGATAGGTATAATATTCAACTGATTTGAGAAGATTACTATTGTTATATGTTTAATTATATAATCATTTATTTTATTTTACATTCATTAAATATTTGTAAAAAATATATATAAAATTACACATTTTTTTTCTGATACGGGTAAATAAATAAATTTTGAAAGTATATATAATAGTGGGGGTATTTTAAATATTTAACTCAAATTCCTTATCATTTTCCATATATGAATATGGGAAAATGATTCTATAGAGAAATCCACTAGCTAACCAAACAGTCTGATGAAATTATGATTCTTCGTAAAATAATTTATGGTAAACAGATTCTTGGTAAAGTAATTCCACTCAAAACATGACACGAACCAAACATGGCCTTAATATCTAAAGAACTTTTTTTGGGTGAGAAATTTTAAGATGGAAAATTTTCATTATTTATTTATTTATTCATTATTTTTAGATGTTCATCATATCTAAAATGTTTGATATCTTTTGGATTTAGATATCAGCAAAATCATAATTGAATTTTCAATCATTTATTTTTGAAGACAAAATATACATAGATACATAAAAGGTATGTACATTAATTTGTGTTCTATTGTTTATTTATTTATATATTTATTTTCTCAATTTTCCAAATGTTAATCATGTTTAATATCTTCTTATTTTAACTTTACATTAAAAAAATATTAGAATTTTGACTAGATATTTTTTTAAGAATTTTGATTCAAAAAACATAGAGACGGATGTTTTATTATATTAAATTGTGGTTTTGCTCATTTATTTATTTTATATTTGCCCAATTTCCTATATGTTAACGATATTTATTATCCTTTTAGGTAAAATTAATATTAAATTTTAAAGTTTATCTTATTTTGAATTTATTTTAAGTTATATAAATAGCCAAAAATATTAGTTTCAATGTTTGATCTTATTTTGAATCGGGAAATTACCATTTATGAGAAACATCTATTTCACATACATAAATATATATAAAAAATAAGATGTTGATCAACCCAATCGGAGTTATACATAAAAATTATAAGTTTTTAAATAATTTCAAAAATGATTTATGTAAACTATTAACAAATATAATCCATTTTATATTATTTTTATCTAACAAAATATAAAATAATTTGTTTAAATTTACCTTCATTTGCATATTAATTTTAAAAAATGTTTTTCTTTTTTTGAATTTATTTAGTAATAAATAGGTAATTTTGTATCAAATATGAGTTTCAATTTTCATCCTATTTTATAACATGAAATAGTCATTTTTGAGAAAACTCTATTTCATAATCACAAGTATATATATATATATATCGAAATGAGCTTTCCAACGAGCTATTGAACAACCCAATCCTAGTTATTTTTTAAAAGATATGAATTTTTAAATAATTTTAGAAATAATTTAATAGTTGGTAAGTTTAAAATCTAAACATAAGTTGGTATGGCTTGATATTATATTTGAAATTTCATGTTTATCAAATTACATGCCAATAAATAATCTAGGATCCTTCAATCATTCTTAAAAGCTCTAATATCTAAAGTTAAATATTGAAAAAAAATTTAGTGAGAAATTTTAAGATTAAGGTATTTGATTATTTTCTTAGTTATTTGTTATTCATTTACATTTAGATGTTAACAATATCTAAAACATTATACGATTTTTCATTGTAGTTATCACTTAAGACAAAACCATAATTAAATTTTCAATACTTTAATTTTGAAGCGGAAAAATACACAGAGAAATAAGAAGTACACATATTAAATTATGTTTATTTTTTATTTCCTTATTTACTCTATTTTTTATATGTTAACAAAGTTTTAATATCATCTTAGTTTTATTTAATGTTGAATTTTTTTTAGAATTTTAAGAGAATTTGTTTTTTGAAAAATTTTAAAATTTGACCAAAAAGAGTTTTTTTTATAATTTTATTTTTTTTAAAAGTGATAAATAGCTAATTGTAGGTCAAATATAAGTTTCGATGTTTAATATCATTTTTTATCATGAAATAGCTTTTTTTTTATTAAAATCTATATCTATACTATCTATATCTATATTACTATATGAGTATGAGTTGAGATGGAAAATTTATCCGATTTTGTATTTTAAAATTAATTAAAAATACAACAGTATTCATCAACAAATTTTATTTATATTTTTAATATACTAGATATTATCTAACAGACAAATATATGATTTTGAAAAAAAGAAGAGTATTATTTGTATAATCCATTAACAAATCAGTTCAAATTTATATTCATTTTGATTATTAATTTTAAAAATAGTTTCTTATCTTATTTAGAATATTTTTTTAATTTATAAATAGCTAATTTCGGTTCAACATAAGTATATGATGATTTCATTTTTCAAAATCAAAATAATCATTTTTGGGAAATGTCTATTTCTCAATCATAATTATATATCGAAAATCTAATTCCAATGAGCTATTGATAACCCCAATCGGAGTTATGTTTGAAAAGTTATGATTTTTTAAAATATTTTAAAAATATTTTAATTATTGATAAATTTAAGATCTAAAAGAACTGATAAGTTACAAGTAAATAAGATATAATAAGATAATTAATTTGAATATTGATAATTGATTTAAAATTTTAATTAACTCATATAATATATTTTTTTAAGACAAACATGAGCTTGACATTTTGAATGCTCACAATATGAAAATAAAAATATCTAGTGAGATCATGAGACAAAAAACAATTGGTTTTACAAACTTCAAGGGGTGTACATGCAATTTACTCTTAAAAAAATGGATAAAAAAACGAACACTCGCGACGCGATCCTTCCGGACAAGAATGTATAAATACCTTCCGACGGCATACGTCACTCTTGCGAACCTTCCTTTTCCCTTCTTTAGGGTTTCATCAACGGGTTGAGTCTAGACCCAATTATACGTGTAGTATACCCATCTGACCCGATTTGAATCCAATCCAGTGATCCGAATATACAAATGGGTCGGGTCTAGGTCCACCACGCCCCGACCCGTTGGACCTGAGACCCGACTGTTTTATTAGTATTTGCTCATATATTGCAAGACTATTAATATTAATTGACCCATAATTTTGTTTTTTATTTATCAAGTTACAAGTATAAGTTTTAACTCATTTTTATATCCATGACTTCATAACCAAACGCATAAATTATTACCCATAACCAACCAAACTCACCCGTTTAGTTTATTAGCTTTTGAATTTGTATAATTAATTGATTTGTTGCATGATTTATATTTATTATTTAGGTTAATATGTTAGTGTTTATTGTTTTGAATGTTGTTAAGATTAATATGTAGTGTCTATTGTTTTGAAAGTTTACTTTGTGATACAAATAACCATTAGCTCTCTATTTTAGTTCATTGTTATATTGTTAAATTTTTGTTTACTTTTGTTATGTCTGTGTCACTTTTTGGCTGTTAAATGTTGGATTGTATTTATTCTTATAGTTTGGGCATTCAATTTCAAAATCTAACTGCATATCTATTCTCCTGGTACTGGCATTGGCCTACCTATAAATTTTCGTCGCATTCTGACGTTTTTGGAATTATGCAGTTTTGATTTGGTATTCGGATTTGGTTTTGTTAAAATTCAAGATGAAAAGCTAAAAATCCGATTTTATTATGAGATGTTCAGTTTTGAGATAGCTTCCATATAGAAGTAGAATTGGAACAACTGGATTCGTATATTAAAAGTTATGGGTATTTTTCCGAGTATACCCCGAAGTTGAGAAATCCAGGCAGCAGCCCTGTAAGATGTTTAGCCTAGATTTCGGAATAGCTGGAGAGGTTATTTGATCTGGGTGTAAACATGAAAGCTGTAGATAATCTTCTTAGCTTTCCAATGCCACTGGAATCACGCAATTCCGAGCTGTATTGAGGAAGTTATGGTCGTTTAAGTGAAGGTTGCGCAGAGGTTTTAAATCCGAGGACAACTTGGTCATTCCCCCTCTTTTGTCTATTTAACCTCCCCCAATTGTGCACGACCTGGGGTCTCTCCTCCTCTCTATTTCTGGTCCAGCCCCCCTCTTATGTGTGTTTTGGGTGGAGGAAGTGAAGGTGATGGAGAAGAAGAAGCTCAAGAGAGAGTGTAAGAATGTGTGTATAGTGAGTTGTGTATGTTGTGTTGATGTTTCTCCTCCTTCTCCTCCTCTCCCCTAGCTGATCCAATGTTTTTCCCTCCTCTTTGGATCAGCACCCCTCATGTGTTTGTGGAAATGCCACAATGAGTGGGAGAAGGAGAAGATGGTGGAGCAAGGAGAAGAAGAAGATCATGGTGTATGTGAGTGCTTATGTGTTGTTGTTGATGTTTATCCTTCCTCTCCTCCTCCTCTAGCTGATCCCCTGTTTTGCCCTCCCCTTTTGGTCCAGCCAAGTAGAAGGTGTGCTGTGAAGGAGATGGTGGTGATGGTGGGTGTGTGTGTGTGGTGTCATTGTGAGCCCAACACCTTCCCTTCTCCTCCCCATCTTTTGGTAATCCTCTACCCCTACTTTTATGCTTGCTAGGATGTTGTAGAGGGCATGCATGAGAGTGTTGTTATGAGTAATTGATGCTGCACATAGGATGGTTGTGTTAATGTATGAATGGGGTGGCTTTGTGTTGTAAGACAGATTTTCTGTCTCCTCAAGATTCTTGTGTTTGGGGTATTTAGAGGCATATTTTGAGACCTATGTCTTCATTTCATATGATCATCTATGTGTCTACATGTTACATATGAAATTTGGTGTCGTTTGGTTACCTGTATTGAAAGTTATAGCCTAATGTTCATGGCCTGTCCAGATTCGCGTAGAAATAGACCTGTTTCTGAAAATAATTTATTTCGGGTATTTCAAGGTTAAATCAGGATTTGATGTCTTCACGGATTATGATCCTAACATATCAGAGTATGCACATGATTTATTTCAGAATTTTTGGATGTGTATTCTATGCCGTGGAGACCAATGTTTGGGGCTGATTGCTGTAGATGGACTAGTCTTGTATAAATATGTGTCAAAGAGCTATTATGCATGGTGTGGACAATATCAGGAGTTGTGGTCTTCATGAAATAGGCTTATATATAGGTGCCAAGAAACTTCATGTTGATTTGATAATCATTGGTTGTGTTTTGCAGCTTTCGTTGGCGGAACTCGCAATGAATGGGTTTTTGGTGAGTGGTTCGATCCACCCCTTTTGGGAAGCGCTCGATGCATGTGATTGTGCGTCGCGTACCCATGGGGTTCTATAGCCATACTCATTATTGATTTTCAAATAATATTGCTATTATCACTTTGTAGCTTTTATATATATAGCATGGAATGTTGGATATGTTATACTAAAGGTGTCCTTGCGTAGTATTGCCTTCGTGTTGGTAGATGCCTAGTGTGGTTAATTCTTGAATGCTAGGTTCCTTGGACATGTGGTCTATGCACTCTTGTTGTGATAGGAACTCTCATGTGATAATTGTGTGTATGTTTAATTGTTTGGCCTTATCTGTGATAGGTATATCTATGATCTATTGTTTATCAGGAGCATACTTGTTTTAGTGGGCAATATAGTAGCTATCTTGCCTGCATCCAAGTGATGCAACTCTATGGGAATTCATGAGAATTCATTGTTGTATTGATGTTTGTTATCTGATAGCTATGATGATAGAATGTCAGGCCTATCTGTGTTAGACGCGTGTATGACAGCCCTTAGGATCATGTCCTATCCTGATTGAGTGCAAGGACTTATTTCCCACGTCGAGAGATGCATCCGTGTGGGAATTCATAAGAATTCATTAGCAATGGTATTAGTTAGATGATAGTAGTTGATCCAGGAGGATCGTCATGCGAGCATGGAGTACCCCCTCCCTATATCATCGTGCGTCGAAGCTACCCAGCGTTGGAGCTACCCTGTGTGGTGCCACCGTGCCACCGGAAGGCCGCCAGGGAGAGGGCTACCTGGGAGAGGGCTACCGGATGATATCGCGAGCGTGGAGTACTGTTTCCCTACATCGTCGTGCGTAGAAGCTACTCGGTGTTTGTTACCCGATAGCTATGAAAATGGTATGTTAGGCCTACCTGTGTTAGGCGTGTGCATGACCCGCCTTCAGGATCATGTCTTGTCATAATTGAGTGCGAGTGTTTAGCTTCTTTCCCCTGCATCCAAGTGATGCATCTGTGCGGGAATTCAAGAGAATTCTGTATATCAATTGATAATTGCTAGATGATAGTAGTTGATTCGGGAGGATCGTCTTGCGAACATGGTGTACCCCCTCCATATATCATCGTGCGTCGAAGCTACCCAGCGTTGGAGCTACCCTGCGTGGTGCCACTGTGCCACCGGAAGGCCGCCAGGGATAGGGCTACCTGGGAGAGGGCTACCGGATGATATTACGAGCGTGGAGTACTGTTTCTCTATATCATCGTGCGTCGAAGCTACCCAGCGTTGGAGCTACCCTGTGTGGTGCCACCGTGCCACCGGAAGGCCGCCAGGGAGAGGGCTACCTGGGAGAGGGCTACCGGATGATATTACGAAAGTGGAGTACTGTTTCTCTACATCATCGTGCGTAGAGGCTATTCGGTGTTTGTTACTTGATAGCTATGACAATAGTATGTTAGGCCTACCTGTGTTAAGCGTGTGTGGATCGTATTGCGAGCACGAAGTGCTTCCTCCACATATCATCGTGCGTCGAAGCTACCCAGCGTTGGAGCTGCCCTGCATGGTGCCGCCGTGCCATCGGACGGCCGCCAGGGAGAGGGCTACCTGGGAGAGGACTACCGGATGATATTGCGAACGTGGAGTACTGTTTCCCTACATCATCGTGCGTCGAAGCTACCCGGGGTTGAGTCTGTCCTGCATTGTGCCATAATATCGTTAGGAATGCCTAGAGTTGATGTGACTATCATACGAGGCTAGGAGTACCGACCACGGGTGATGCCGTATCGTCGGGAATGCTCAGAGTATAACGTCACTAACATACGAGGCTTGAGTACCGACCACGGATAAATCCATATTGTTGGGAATGCCTAGAGTTTGATGTGACTATCATACGAGGCTAGGAGTACCGACCACGGGTGATGCCGTATCGTCGGGAATGCTCAGAGTATGACGTCACTAACATACGAGGCTTGAGTACCGACAATGGGTGAATCCATATCGTGGGGAATGCCCAGAGTATGATGCCACCATCGTACAAGGCTTGAGTACTGACCATGGATGGCCCTTAGGATGAGGATTACCCGGGAGAGGGCTACCGGATGATGCGAGGGATTGATATGTATTTATCTAGATGTGGAGAATCTTTGTAGCTTGGTACTAGTTTCTGTTATAACTCGTTAGTGTTAATGGATTAGTTGTTTCCCAAAAGTCCCAACAGTTTTTCCCCCTTCGGGGTGAGGGTGAGGGTGATATGTGGTCACGACTCTACGTGACATTTATATATGTCGGTGTTCTCCCATCCATATCTTTCCTTGAAAGGAAAATATGTTAGTGTTATATTATTATTCTTGAGTTGGATTCTTGCCACTCACTGAGCTTGTAGCTCACCACTCGTGTGTTGTTTTCCGGCAGGGACAGTGGGGCGTGGAGGTGGAGCATCCCTCTAGCGTAGTTCGCGCGTGGCGTGTCTCAGCTTCCGGTTGGCAAGTGTGGGGCTATCAGTAATCTTATTTTTGTGTATGTATTAGTAATTGTGCGTGTCGCACATATTGTTGTATTTGGACTAGACTTGGGCTCTCACAGGACGGTAATTGTGTATTCGAGTCTGTAATAATGTTTTTGATTTACAGACTTAATTATATATTATACTTCCGCATCATTTCTTTTTATTGGCTACCACTTCCCTGTAGCCTTGTTATCTTATTTGATCCTTTTGATTATTGTTTGATCGGTAACGCTTCGGGGACGGTCGCAGTGGGGCGTAACAACTTTAAATGTTATATGTTAGTGTTTATTGTTTTGAATTATACAAAAATATGTTCAAATATAATGTTAGGACATCTGTTTAGAAAGCTCAAAACTAATGTTTTATACAAAATTTTCCTAATAGAATGATAAGACAAATAAATTCATGAGCTCTTCCTTTTTTTATTAATCATATTCGGGTCGGGTCGGACCTGGACCTGACCTGGGTCCGAGTCCACATTTCCAATAACCCGCCGGGTCTTACCACCGATCGGGTCCGGGTCGGCCCGGACCGGACCCGTTGACAGACCTAGTTTTATCATGTGTAATATGTAACAAATTAAAAGTATAAAAATAAGAGACATATCTGTCAGAAGGTTAGTACCTAAGGGTGCGTTTGGTTGCGCGATTGCGCTGCGATTGCGATTACAGGAAGCTGCGTTTGCAATCGCGCAACCAAACAGTTTTGTAATCGCAATTTTAAACCCAGCGATTGCAGGCAAATAGTGCCCAAAAGCTGCGATTTCAAAAAGCTGAGAAAGTGAGCTTCCTGCAGAATCATGTTTGCAATTGCAGATTCCTGCAGAATCAGTTTTGCAATCGCGCAACCAAACGCACCCTAAGACTACGATCCCTCACTTCTTCATATTTTGATTTTAGTTCCCAGATTTAGAGGATATATTCTTTTTTAGTTCATTCCAGAGACTAAAAAGAAAATCAAATAATTTAGGGATATGTCATTCCCAGGGACTAAAAAGGAACATATCATTTAAATCTGGGGCTTAAAACCAAAATATGAAGAAGTGAGAGATCAATCACTAAATCATATGGTTTATGGGAACTTACAAATAAAAAATCCTTTCTATAATGAATCATATGTATTAGTTTCATTTCTTCGTCCAAATTAAGTCAAATTATGGTATGGATAAGTACTAAAACTCAATCAAATTAGAAGAGAAGACTTGCATATACTGAATTGAAGTAAATGAGGTCGGTTAGACACAGAAGACATCGTCTATATCGAATTCGTAAGGTGAGTTAAATACAATTTTTTTTATTTAAATATAAACATGGTAGATAGAATAATTTATGGGGTGGCTATAACCGTCCCCTTAATTATAAAGTATGATCTGGGATGTTTATAATTAAATAGAGGGTGAATTTCCCATATACTCTTAGACCGATCCCCTTATTTTTTTATGCCCCTGCAGCTTTGTCTAATTTTCTAATTACCCCTTCACAGAAGACCAAAAAACAATCACATACGCACCATGTGCTCACACAGAGCCATCCACTATTTAAATCTGTTTCAACAACTATTATTTAGTGGGGACCGGATCCCTTCACGATCGTAACACCATCAATCCATCAGCGTCCAATGGACACTTGACACGTGGACTAACAAAACAAAAACGAAAACCCCTCTTTGAACTTTAACGGTGCACCTTTTTATCATTTTTTTTCTTCTTTCCATCCTTTTTCTTTGTTTTTTCTCTTCATTCATACTTCTTTTCTTTTATAGATGGGTCTTAAAATTTTTTATTTTGCTAATTTTTTTTGTAATATAGGGATAAAAATAAAAATTTATTCATTTACTTTTTGGATTCTAACAGAGTGATAAAAATAAAAAATTTAAAAATAAAAAATTCAATTAAAATAGAAAAAAGAAGAAACACAAATAATAACTATAAAAAAAGATTTCTTTAAAAAAAAGAAAAACAAAAAAAGCAGAAAACGTAAAATTTAAAACAAAAAAAACCAAAAATGAAAAAAAATAAAAATCTTCTGAAGGTATAAAAACCATTAAAATTCCTTAAATGATGAGATTTACTCTTATCTACTAATATGTTAAAAAAAACCGAAAGTAAAACAAAAATAAAAAAAATAAAATTCAGTTTACCTTCCTCTTCTTTTCGTACGGATATAAAAGAATAAAAACCATAAAATTCATTAAATCATGGGATTTATTCTGATATACTAATATGTTAATTAAAGAAAATAATTTTACTTAAAAAAAATAAAATAACTAAATCCAATACAAAAGAAGACAAATAAATAACAAAAACAAAATAAAATAAAATGAAACAAAAATATAGAAGGATATATGTTGTTTAAAGAAGGAAAATAAAAAATATGAAAAAGTAAAATTTACATCAATTAACGTGACAACCAAGAATGATATGACAACTAAAAAAAATTGTGATAAAAAATCATATGAATTTTAATTTTAAAAAACTGATTTTTTATATTTATTTATTAATTATTTTAGGATATAGGGCCCTAGGCGGTTGCTTATTCTATCATCCCAGGACTACATGCATATTAGTGTTGTATGAAGTTCTAGTTTTTTTCTTGGACATGTCTTGTTTAATTCAATTCATGAGCATAACAGTTTGATTGATTAACAGTTTAGTTCGATTAATTAGTTCAATTTGATTCAATACTTTTAGATAGCTGGACTGATCAAAGTTAGTCCTGACTGGATCCAAACAATTTAAGGAATTTTTATGGTATTTATCATTTCTTGATATCCATGTGAAAAGAAGAGTAAAATCAAACCAAGTTTTATTTTTATTTCATTTTTCTGTTTTGGTTTTAAATTTGTATTTTTTTTTGTTATTCTTTTTTTTTAACATATTAGTAGATAAGAATAAATCTCATAATTTAAAATTTTTTAATGATATTTATTCCTTCAAAAGATTTTTATTTTTTGTTTCATTTTTGCTTTTTGTTTTATTTTTTTAAAACACATTTTTTTTATTTGTTATAGTTATCTTTTGCGTTTCTTTTTTTTTTCTATCTTAATTGAATTTAAAATATATATATATATATATGATAGATGAATAAACCATTCATGAATACTTTGTTTAGAAGAAAAAAAACAAACTTACATGCCTTTGAAATATTTTTGATGGAGATTTTGGGGGTGAAAGAGGGAAAGAAAATAAAGGGGGGTGAATCTGAAAAAGGGTGATGTTTATAGGGGTTTGACGGTGTCCAGGTGGGTAACGTGAGTGTTAAAAGAGGGGTGTTTTTTGTTGGTTTTGTTAGTCCACGTGTCAATTGTTAATTGGACACTGATGGAATGATGATGTTTGTGTCCTGAGGGGATCTGGTCCCTATTTGTGTCGGCACAATTTGTTTCAACAGCCTGGCTTCCTTGACAGAAAAATCAACAAATCCGAATACTACATTATTGTATCACTCTATAAAAAGATTGATATTGGAGCACATGAATAAAGTGATTTTTGTTTTTGTTTAGTTTTGTTTTGAATTATTCTCGTCAGGGAACATAATAATAAAATTTTTGTTGTTTAGATTTAATGTGAATAAGGTGTGGATAAAAATTTATAAAAGGTAAAAAAATGATCATAATTGATTTATAAGTGGTGACAGTAAGCCTACATATTTTTTTGAGTTGAATAATCAGAAATAATTTAAATTCAGAAATTAGCTGAAACTTATATACTAATTTATAACGGTTAATTCTAATATATAAATTCTCATTTATTTTAATTTTTAGACTATTCTAATATATAAATTAACTTATATACTATTTTAAATGGTTTCATTTATTTCGTTCCCTAAACGGGCCGAAGGGTTTATGCATTGATAATCCGTGCACTTGTAATCAAGTCGCTTTGGCCAATTCTCTAATTATCGGTTCCATAGCGTGCACGTTTTCAAGGAGGCAATAAATGAGCTTACTTTAATGATGGAGAGAGAGAGAGAGAGAGAGAGAGAGAGAGAGAGGTCATTGAAGCTGTGAAGTTTAAACAAGGAGGGAGATTGAGAGAACAAGTAGAGTGATCATTTTAAGTGCTTTGTTGTTGTTGACAGTGTTTTGACTTGAGAGAGGGAGATGGGAGAACTCTTTCTCAAGATCCTCTTCTGCCTCTTTTTTCTAAGATCTTCCCAAGGTGGGTGTTTTTTTTCTTTTTCCTTCTTCATTTATTTACTTGTAGATGGTGCTTCTTTTCTTTGTTTCCTTTCTTCCTGGTGCAGGGTTTGTTCATTGTTAATGTATAATGTCTATGTTTTTTTTATGGTAAATAAGCTTATAAATTTAGCTGGAATATATTATGAGGATAATGTAGAATTGCGTAAATTTTTTTGAGGATATGGCTTTTCAAATGCTCTGTTCATGATTTTTTTTTTCTTTTTATCAGGGGTTTGTATGAGTTTTTATAAAAAAAAATAAGGGATCAATGTGAATATGAACTTT
This sequence comes from Acorus calamus, assembly GCA_030737845.1. Lineage (NCBI taxonomy): Eukaryota > Viridiplantae > Streptophyta > Magnoliopsida > Acorales > Acoraceae > Acorus > Acorus calamus. The sequence goes on from CM060879.1 coordinate 15,038,309, forward strand.
AAGGGGGCTATATTCATTTTTTCCTTTTTTTGTTTTGTTTTTTATTCCTTCCTTCTTTGCTAAATTATACCAAGGGAAAGGGTTATGTCCGTCAAGTAACTCAAAATGAGATAAATTTTTGACGTAAGTTAATAAATACACAATAAGATGACATGTCTCTTTTTTTAATATTAAAAATTTAGTCAAAGTTGTTTTATTAGTATTGGACTAAACAATACAAGAGACTAATTTCATCCTCTAATCTTGTGGCATCAATGTTGCCAGTAGGTTAGAGTAATGAATGGAGATGACCTTATATCATAACTTTTTTTTTTTCGATGTTTTTTTTTTTTTTTGGTAGATAGCCCAGTGGATCAAGGACATCCGGATTCACCGCTTAACAGCGGGTACACACAACTACCTCGCTAACTAGGGGAGGTGTATGTTTCCATGTTGTCCTTATGTCTCTCAACAAAAAAAAAACAGAAGCCTTAAATTGGTTCCGTAGGTATCATGACATTGTAATGCTTGGTCCACCCGCCAATGCCACGACAGTAACAAGTCCAAAGCTAGATGATTTTGTTTTATAGAAATGATTAAACTTAATCTCTCAAATTATTACAGTTGAAGAAATCGAAAAAACATATCTATACTGTATTATGGGGGTGCTGATACACGCAGTCCTTTTTGCAGTCCGGTTTGTAGTCTCATACGTTAAGATAACGTAGTTATCATAGCATATGGGTCCTAACATAGTATATGACTCAAATTTTTTTTTATTATTATGAAAAAAATACACTAATATATCTTAGTATATATTTCATTTCATATAATAGCATTCACTTCAAAAGATGAGTGTATGATTTTAAAAAAATCATGTACTGCAAAACGGGTTACAATTGAGATTGTATGTTTCTTTTTCCTATTATTATTATTATTATTATTATTATCTAACATATATATATACATTCTAATGCACGACTGTTCGAATGGAGACAAATCATTTTCGCCCGGACGCACACGTTAATTGGCAAAATTGCATATAGATCCCTGAATATCTCGTATTTCTAAGGAGATCCCTGAAACACTTTAACTGCCATTCCACGTGCCTTCTTAGATTTGCAGATAGATCCATTCGGACATATTGATAATGGATCTTTTCATATAGACCCCCATATTTTGTACATTTTACAAACGAACCCCACACGTGTTATAAACAAGTCCCTCATATTTACAATTAGGCCCCTAACAAAAACGGCTAATTTTGTCTTTTCCTGGGCTTTCTGCAGATCCACCCCCATGTTCTACCAGTTTCACAACTAGACCCTATCTGTGTTATAAACATGTCCCTCATTCAAATTCTAAGATTTATAAGCAGATTCATAATCTCAAAATATGATTTTTTGGATTTCAAATTTCATGGAACTTATTCAAAGATTTTTTAGACCACTAAGATATTCATAAAATTATAAAATATAAATATTTTAGTTACATTAATAAATAAACCAATTAAGATACCAATAAAATTATAAAATATAAATATTTTAGTCATATTAATACATACAAAAATTACAAATAGAATCGGACCTATTTACACTCATAAAATTATAAATGGATGTCTTGCTTTTAAATTTAAAACTTGTTCTTTTTTTTCTTTTTTTTTTAATTGATTTTGGATTTATATGTATCAATTTTTTATAGATGTAAAAATAAGTATTTTTTTAGTTTTTCTATGGCAGTGTTTTTTTATATATTAGTAATATATGATGGATTTCATAAATGTAGGTAATTTGTTTTTGTCAAATCACATAATTTTTCATCTCATATAATTATGATTTTGCTTTCATTTTTTTTACTTTTGATTCGTCTTTAATGTATAACAAATTGATTAGTTTATCGTGTTTATTTATTAATTGTTATCTTGTTTAATATTTTATTTTGAATCGTTAACAATGATCATTTGTTCTATTCGTTTTTATTTATTAAAAAAATTATATTTATTCAATTCTTTTTCTTGGTGTTGTTTGATTGTTATCTTGTTTAATATTTTATTTTGAATTGTTAACAATAGTGTGTTCCATTCGTTTTTATTTATTAAAAAAATTATATTTATTCAATTCTTTTTCTTAGTCTTGTTTGATCAAATGATTGACTCGTTTACATGTAATCTTGTTGGATGAAAGCTTAATTTTATTCCAATATTTTTATAATGGCTCATAATTTTTGGGTCCGACAATGTTCCTCATATTCTTATCAAGTTACTGCTATTTTTTATATCGAAAAGTTAATACTACTTATTCATGTTTGTTATTACACGCATTGCGTGTACCTTGACTAGTATTATGTAATGCACCACAATGCGTCCAAAATGCGCCCAATGGACCTACTCAATGAGAAAGTTGAGTTGGGCAATTTTCAAATAGACCCCCAGATTCTATAAGTTTTACAAAAGGACACCTATATGCGCTATGAACAAGTCCCCAATGTAGATTCTAAGATTTATAAGCAGGTCCTTAATCACAAAACATGACTTCTCAGACTTCAAATTTCATGAAGTTTCATCTATCAAGTACTTTTTTAGGCCATTAAGATACTCATAAAATTATAAGCATGTCCCAAATCCCAAAACATGACTTCTCGAACTTCAAATTTCATGAAATTTCACCTATTCAGTGATTTTTCAGGCCATTAAAATACTCAAAATTATAAAATATAAGTAATCGGATCCAATTGAGCTTGTAAAAATATTGATGGATGAATTTAAAATTTGTTATTTCTTTTTTGGATCTATATATATCAATTTTTCTTCAAATAAGTGTTTTTTTGGTTGATTAGATTGTTTTTGTTTTTGTTTTAGAAGAATTGTTTATAATAATAGTCTATTGTTTATCTTTCAATTATAATATAAAATAACTTATATAATTCAATTACGTAGATACGCATACATCCAACTAGCAGGGCCATATTTGTAATTTGTATAGAACTCAATACTACGCACAAAGTGCATACACCAAAACTAGTATTAGTTATAAATTACAAAGATGAAGAATTTCAAGAATTTAACAAATATATGTTTTTTTGTGAATCTAATTTCAAAAACAATTTTGGATTAAAAAAAATGCCCCTTTTCAAAACCATTTCCACAACCTAAAAATCACCCAAACCTCTATATCATAAATCCAGTTATGACATATCAAAGAATGAACACAAGAATTTTAGATGCAATTTTTATGGATATTTCAACAAAATAAGAATGAGAATGTACGTGATCCTAAATCACAATTCAATTCGAAATTCAAAAGTTATTTTTGGGATTCAAGATATGGACTCAGACAAAACCTCATCACTAGTTTTCTTTTCTTAGAACAACTCAAAAACTCAAAGATGAAATGTAGGGGGGAGTCCATACATGGGATACAAGGAGGCGAGCTCGTTCGCCACCACGGCGTCACCGGGGGGCTATGACTACATAATTGTGGGAGGCGGCACAGCGGGGTGTCCGTTGGCAGCGACATTGTCGAAGAAATACAGTGTATTGTTGCTGGAGAGAGGTGGCTCCCCCTATGGAAACATCAACATATCAAGGTTTGAGAATTTTAAGATTTCACTCACCGACACCTCCCCCGGTTCACCATCTCAGGCTTTCATCTCCACCGACGGCGTCATCAATGCAAGAGCTCGTGTGCTTGGCGGTGGCACGTGCCTCAATGCCGGATTCTATAGCAGAGCTAGTCCCAGGTACGTATGTATGTATTCAGATGTAAGTACTATACCCCATCTGAGGAGATTTGATTTTTGAGTTTTGCCGCTTACTGAGAGGTGAAGATTTGACAAAAAAGACTTAAATTCAAATACATAATATAGATAGAATTTAAATTCAATTATATGATATAAATATATTATAAGAAATATGAATTAAAATTTATAAACTCATATACATGATATATTCTAGTTTTACATTCTTAAATTACCCCTTAACAAAAAATTAAATATAATACATGGTATAGATAAAATTTAAAATCAAATGCATGATATAGATGGATTATGAAAAATAAAAAATCACATCACAATATCGTTAACTTACATTAATCCTTGCTATTGATTCTGATTTTATTTTAAATATAACTAATTATAATGTCTTAAAACTTCATAAAACATTACCATATTTTAAATTTCCTCAAGACCGTTCAGGTTTTCATCTAGTTAAAATTATTTTGAATTTGTTAATGATTAATTGTATTTTTTATTCATATAATTATATATACACATATATATATTTATAGACCATGTGCGTTAAACTAGTAATTTTTTAATTGACAACATTTTGTTTTAGATTTTTTAAAGGCTGCTGTGCAGATTTTGAGGATGGCATTCTCTTTTTATTTTATGTTATTTTTATTTTTTGAGTAAGAGAGGAGAGTTTTGGGGGTGCAACACTATTTTTCTATGCTATTATTTAGATAATTAATAATAATATACATATTTGTTGCATATATCCTCATAATTCCTCGTACATTTTATACTCTCTGTCTAAATTTTTATTTATTTATAGTAATATGGTGAAAATCTTCTGATCTTCATCTCCAATCATATACCAAACATATACTCAAATTAAATTTGAGTAAAAGTCACCCAAAAACCTCTCAAACCATTTACTCATACCCATACCAAATAAGCTTTTACTCAAATCTTTACCCAACTTCAAGGAGATTCAAATCTTTACACAAATTTTCAATAACTCTTTTTTTTTTCTTTTATCTCAACATTTTATTTGAACATTGCTTTTATTTTTCTACTCCACCTTCAACTTCCAATGAATTAAATTAAATCCCACCCCACCCCCCAAATTTCTGGCATCTCTTAAAACCCAGAGGAAGAAGAAAAAAAACTTTATAAAACCATGTGGTCTTCTTTCTTCCGTCTTCATCTTTGTTTTTTAACTTTTTATTTTATTTTAAATGGATTATTATGACTTTTATTTTTGAATATCTTGAACGGAAGAAACATTGAGTGACAAATATATTGAAGGAACGACTTTGGAAATGTTTATAGAAAATAATTCGGAGATGATGAAATTTTTTTGAAAGAATTGAGTAAAACACAAAATGATGGTTGAAGATACACCATATTAAATCATGTTTTTACTCAAATTTTAAGTGAAATTTGGGTATAAATTTGAATAAGTGGTGGATATGGTCTTAAAAAAATGTTACATATATACAACCCATTTTCCAAGCGTAGGATCTTCTTTGATTAACAATAGGAAAGTTTCATGTAGCAACCAATAAATACACGCCATGTGGAAGGGAAAAAAAATTAACCCCCACTTATCCACACCCATATGTAGGACTCGTTCACTGGCTCGCCATCCCAACCGGCCCTCCTCATGTATCTGTACATATGTAAGAGAATGTGTTAGGTCCAATGCTAATTGAACAATTTGATTGTTCAACGAGCATTCATGACATTTCACAAAAAGATAGATGGAGGGGTAGAAAATAGCGATCTGGATTCGGGTCGATAGGATCCGTCTGCTTTGCTTCTCTTGATGGCTTCCACTTTGTCACCGGTGATTTCCCTCTCGAGCTTCGTCGAAAACAAAGTTGGGGGTGACATGTAAAAGACCATTTGTCGCTCAAGTCAGCACAATGAACAATTTAGGGTTGTTGTAAAAAGAATTTTCATATACCTCAATAGGGAGAACTGATTTTCTATTTACAATATTCAGATGAAACCTAGAATCCTCTGTGGATCCTCCTCCCCATCCAACCGATGGGAGGGGATCCCAAATTTTAGAGAATTGGTTATGCATTATTTGAGGGATTTGCAGAATCTGCAACCATTATCCCTCGGTAAATACACATAATTTGTTGAGATCTTGTGAATCAATTAGTGATTTATTCTAAATTTAGGATATATTATTGTGATATTAAAGAATTAGTATAATTATAGCTCTAGATATAATATATCCTTGTAGATTTAGAGAATCAACAGTTGATAATTCTTAATTTAAAAATTGAATTATGAATATACTAACTTGAATTAGTGCTCGCTCATCGAGTATGGAGGATCCAACGGGTCATATCCACATGCGGTGAGCTATTCGGGTCGTGGGCCCTCGCTAATCGGGTCATGGGTCTCTGGTACGAGGAGCATAGTTTGTGGACCTGATTTTTGGACCCTACAGATGTCCCCCTTTTTTCCATTTGATTGGGATCGAAGATCCACCTGTTGGTTGAGAAAAACATATCTGAGGCGACACGTGCCAAACAGTGTAGGTCCGATGGTGAAGAATGCTTGTGGATCCTCATGCACCCTTCTTATTTGCAGCGACTTGTACGGTTTTGAGAGACCTAACACTTGTAGTGTCGAGATCCGCCTGTTAGTCAAGGCAAGATTTCCCAAGCGGAATCAACGTTTCACTACCTCATCGAGGTTTCCAACCATCAAATGGGACGCATGCTTTTGTGGTCAGTTTCGTGAGATGAAGAGGCAGCGCTTCGGGAGATTAAACTGACAGGTTCTAAGGTGAGTTAACTCTGGTTGAGCATTAATGGCTATGTCTCACGACATGGTTGACTCCGAGGATTGAAACGTCGGTCGTGGGCCTATAAATAGGCTATGAGATGGGACGTCGATCTATCTCTCCCTTCTACCTCCACTGCATCTCCTTGTTCAAATCAGTTGAAGGAATGGCGGCAATACCACGAGGGATTTCGATGAGGACGATGGACCCCGACCTGGACGCCACGAACGGTGATGACCTCGGCCTTGGGGAGATGTACATGTCTCTGCTTTCCATTGCATCCACTCATTCCCTACTTTTTTTGCACTGTTCGGGTTGGCGCCGCTGCAAATCCATTCGAAGGTCTTTCGTATCCTCCATGCCACGTTGATCTCAACGCGACTGCGGGCGACTAAAAACAGCCTTGTGATGTCCATCCCCTACTGCGTGAAGGGCCAGGGGACCGTGAGGGCATGCAGGTCTTTGGCAGGGAGATGGATGAGGGGAGCATGAAGTTCAAGAATGGTGAAACTCTTCAAGAAGAGTGGTCGCCACATGATCCCTCGTGAACCTCTTCCATGTGTGGCTTGGTCTCAACCAGGCTGAGGCACTTCAAGAATGGGCCGTCGACATTGCAACGGTACAACACCTCATTGATTACAGAGTACCTCGCCAAATGATGTATGAGCTTTAGGGCTTCGTTCAGTTTCGTCGACATGGTGTTGTCGCGGATGAAGGCCTCGATGGATCCATCCAGCAGGGAGACTCCCTCTCAATCGCGCACACGTCAGGGATGGGGTTGATGGATGGTCATTCGAGCACGTCTGAGGGAACCCATCGCCCGATGTTATCGGTGGCGCTGGTGGCGAGAGAGTCTGCTGTGGCATTGTCATCTCTGGGGAGGTAGAGTATCTCGAAGCCGAAGAACCCCTTAGAGAGTTCGGTCACCAGATACGAGTAATTTTCCATCCTTTGATCTTTGGCATTATAGGTTCCTTCGACCTGTAAGACCACCAATTGATAATATCGCAATATACACCCAAGTACCCGATGTGGAGTGCCTTAGCGAGCCTGAGGCCAGCGAGCAACGCTTCGTACTCCGCCACATTGTTGGAAGCTGTGAAAGCGAGCCGGACTGATTGTTTGAGCTGGGTCCTGTCGGGGGTGTAGATGAAGAATCCAGCGCCGTGCCCACTAGTGTTGGACACGCCGTCGACGTGCAAGGTCCACCACTCTAGGAAGTATGTGGGGTCATCGACGGTCGTTTACAGATTGTCCTCCTGGGACATCTCAATGCTGAAGCGAGTGAGATTATCCTTCTGTCGTTTGCCCTTGGCATGTTTCATTCCGAACAGTTTCGTCTCCCTGTTCTGGGGGGCTGTCGAGCAAGTTGCGGAGACGTTCGTTTTCGCGTTGCATTTCGTCCATGGCGCGACGGAGCTCCTTTGCCTCGGCTTGGCGTTGTGCTGCCTGAAGTTCATCTTCGTTGATGCAGTTTTGGGCCTCAACATCGTCAGGCTGCTGGTTCACCCTGGGAAGCTCCCTGGCTCGGACGAGGCGTTCCATTGTGCAGACCGGATCACAGGCGGCAGAAGAGTTGGATGATTTTTCTTGGAAGGCATGATCACGAATCGGGGTTCGTGTTCAACGTGTGTCCCCCATCTAGGCACCAAGCTGGAGGGGTAGAAAATAGGGATCCGTAATCGAGTCGATAGGATCCATTTGCTCCGCTTCTCCCGATGGCTTCCGCTTCGTCGCCAGCGATTTTCCTATCGAGCGTCGTCGAAAACAGGGTTGGGGCTGACCTGGAAAAGACCCTCCGACGCTCAAGTTAGCACAAAATTTAGGGTTTCAAAAAGAATTTTCACATATCTCAATAGGGAGAATTGGTTCCCTATTTATAGTACTCAGATGAAACCCTAGAATCCTTTGTGGATTCTCCTCCCATCGGACGGATGGGAGGGGATCCTAGATTTTATGGAATTGGTTATGTGTTATTTGAGGTTTTTGCAGAATTTGCAGTCAATATCCCTTTGTAAATACACATAATTTGTTTGGATATTATTAATCAATTGGTGATTTACTCTCAATCTAGGATAAATTATTGTGATATCAGAGAATCAATTAAATGATAGCTCTAAATTTAATATATTCGTGTAGATTTAGAGAATCAACAGTTGATGATCCTTAATTTAAAAATTGAATTTTGAATATACTAACTTGAATTGATGCTCGGTCGTCGGGTATGGAGGGTCCGATGGGCCGAATCCACATACCGTGGGTCATCCAGGTCATGGGCCCTCACTAACCAGGTCATGGGTCGTCATTTCGTGGAGCATAGTTTGTGGGCCTGATTTTTGGCCCCGACATATGCCCCTTTTTTCATCCGATTAGGATCAAAGATCCTCCTCTCGGGTGGGAAAAACATACCTGAGGTGATATGTGCCAAGCAGAACAAGTCTGATGCTGAAGAATGCTTGTGGATCCTCATGCGCCCTTTTTATTTGTTGTGGCTTGTACGGTTTTGAGGAACCTGACACTTGAAGTATGGAGATCCGCTCGTCAGTCGATGCGAGATTTCTTGAAGGGAATTAATGTTCGGCTACCTTGTTGAGGTTTCCAACTGTTAGATGGGGCGCGTGCTTTCATGGTTGGTTTCATGAGACAAGGAGGTGGCACTTCGGGAGATTAAGCCGATAGGTTCCGAGGTGAGTTAGCTCCGGTTGAGCATTAATGGCCACGTCTCGAGATGTGGTTGACTCCAAGGATCGAAGCGTCAGTCGTGGGCCTATAAATAGGCTATGTAAATAGGCTATGAGACGGGACGTCGATCTATTTCTCTCTTCTACCTCCACTACATCTACTCATTCAAATCAGTCGAAGGAATGGCAGCGCTACCACGAGGGATTTCGACAAGGAAGGTGGACCGTGACCTGGACATCACAGACGGTGATGGCCTTGACCCTGAGGAGGTGTACATGTCCTCTTTCCAGTGTTCTGAAAGGCGGTTCATGCGGCCGCATATGCGGCCGCATGAGCGGTTCGGTCAGGTGACCGAACCGATTGTCGGCAAATGCGGGAGTATACGGGGAAGGCCCGCATATGCGGGCCGTTTCCGTTTATACGCCCGCTTAATCGGGCGCACGGGCTCTGTTGGGTAACCAAAAAAAAAAAAAATAACGCACGCCGGCCCTAACCGTGGCTCCTCTGACCTCTCTCTTTTCTTCTTCTTTGACACATTGAAACGAGGATAAAAACCAACACAAATCGTACCTTCTCGTCGTCGGATCCGACGACATCCGACCGCGCATCCGCATCACCGCCGTCACTTTCCGCCACGTAATCATCATCACATCTTCTTCATCGTCGATCCTCCTCTTCTTATTCCTCCTTCCCCGACGATCCCGACCGTCCGTCCCGCGCTCCTCCTCCGATTCCTCCGACGACGGAGAGGATCTCCTCCTCCTGCTCGTCTGATCGAGCTTCAGCACCAACTTCAGCTTTTCTCTCCCCTAAACAGCTGGCAATTGCTTTAGTTTTTTTTTCTTTTTTTTTGTTACACGTGGGTTTCACATGTGAGGGAGGTGTGGGACAGTGGGAGTGACTAGTGAGTGGTCTTGTCATGTAAGATTAGTAACGTGTAAGTGTAAGATTAGTAATGTTAGTAGACTCAGTTACTCAGTTTTAAATAATCACTCACAATATCAAGCAAACAAAATTATTCATGTGTTAATTGTTCTGGAATAGGTATATATATACAATTAGTTGAGTATATTTCTATAAAAAAATGATGTACATAGATAGTAAATTAAATGCATACTAAAAAATATAAAATTTGATTTAATATATATACTCACCTAAACAAATAAATAAATAAATATATATATAAATATATAAATGATTCAATATTGAGCACATGCACCAATTAAATTGTGTTTTTCATTGTATTATATCATATAAATCATTTTTATTAATAAAAATATTACAGAACCGCATATACTCCCGCATATACTCCCGCATACCGCATATACTCTGTGCGTTACCCTAGCCGCATGTAAACCGCATCCCGCCTTCCTGAACATTGCCTCTTTCCACCTCTCGGTGATCTGCTTTCCGTTGCACCGACTCATTCCCTACTTCTTGGCGTTATTTGGGTTGGCACCGCTACAGGTCCACCTGAATGTCTTCCGTTTCGGGATATTATGATTTCGGGTTTTCCGAGATCAGTAAGTTTTACATTGTCAACATCTTTTTAATTTCGTTTTTAAAGGTACACTTGTCTATATACCTTGAAAAACACAGAATATAAAATTAATGTTCATCTTCTTATACTTTTTACGTAAAACATACTATATTAAAACAAAGTATATATCATAGAATATTGACCGCATAATGTGTAACGATTGAGTGTATACCAAGATAGTAAACATATGGCTGACATAATTATCTCATATAAAAGGATTCCATCTAACTGAAAATATATCGAGGGGGGTAAAATATAAGTATTTATTCTATTACCAGTAATAATAAATAATGCTTACAAGAGGAATAAGTGCTCTAAACCAAAAGTCTTAAATATGATAAATCAAATCGGACGGTCTAGAACAAGCAACTGATGAATCATGAAAGGCCCACGGCCCATATTGCCCCATCATTTATACATGAGTGTTGCTACACTCAGTTTTATTCTCAGTCCAAAACATACTCTATATACCTCGTTACAGATTTAATTAATCATATACCTCGTTAGATGATGTATATACCTCATTGAATTTTTTCTTACACTTGTTAAAATTGAATTCATTTAATTTGAAATGGAGCGATATGCACTTTTTATCAAAGCATATACCTCATTAGATAATGTTTACTATTTTTTTAAAAATAAAAATATTTGAGGTCTGAATTTTGATTGATGAATGTGACTTGTGTATCATTTTCCTTTATACATCGTAGTTGGACAAATTAGAGAGGAGTGGGGTCCATGTTCCAGCAGTACTTAGTAAGTACTGGTATAGACATTTCTTTTTTCAACCCTAATCTCAATCCCATTTGCTTTGATAGAAAATCACCGGAATATATATATATATTCACATTAACACATTAACGATGTATATATTCCAATAGTTTTTTTTATATTTTCAATAAATACATCAATACAATTTATCAGAGTATATGTTCAGATATGTAAGGAGGGCCGGTTGGGATAGCGAGCTAGTGAACGAGTCTTATCCATGGGTGGAGAGGCAGATCGTCCACTGGCCTGTTCTCGCACCATGGCAGAAGGCATTGAGGGATGGGCTCCTAGCAGCCGGGGTCACACCCATCAATGGCTACACCTATGACCACGTCTATGGTACCAAAGTTGGCGGCACCACCTTCGATAGGGATGGTTTTCGCCACACTGCCGCTGACCTCCTCTCATCTGGCGACCCCGACAACCTCCACGTCCTCATCCATGCCTCCGTCCAACGTATCCTCTTTGACACTACTAAAGGTACGACAAGTGTACGTATTTGTTAAAACATATAAGCTGGCTTTTAGTTTAAAATAAACAGTTGTTGCATGTTTGTTTGATTAAATGGTAAAATAAATTTGGACCCCAAAGTCTTTGAAACATGCATAAACACCCCCCTGCAGTTCGAAAACATGCACAAACACCCCCTGTAGTTAGATTTTCGGTTAAAATGGAACAAGAATGTGATTTTACCTTTTTAAATAAATCATTATCGAGTTTCATCTTTTAATTAACTGTTGTGTGAGTTAAATTTCACAATAAATGCATCCAAATGTATTTAAAGAGTTAATTATTATATTAATTAAAATTCACAAAGCATATCCAAAGTTAATTCATTGACTTTTTTTAATACTCACAAATTTAATTAAAGGGTAAAATAGTAATTTTGTTGTATTTTTATCCTATTTTAACTGAAAATCTAGCAGTAAGGGGTCTAAGTGCATATTTTTGTATTTCACATGGTGCTTCTATAGGTTCAAAAACATCAGAGGTTCCAAATGAAACTTATTAGAACTTATTTAACTTAAAATAATCAAATCTCTAGACTAGGCAAAGAGTGTTTTTCAGATTATAGCTTATGTATTATTTTAAACAAAAATTGTTTTGAACACGAATAACTAAATATTTTACAGTTTTGGAATGTAATATTTGAAAATTATTGTAGTGAATTTTAACTTTTATTATGTAAAATTAATTTGCCTTTTTAAATATCCATATAACTAATTTTATAAGTAAAACCATCTTATTTTATCAAACAAAAAATTAAATTTAGCTTCCATATTTGAAAGAAATATTTTTGATAATTAAACTGTAAAAAATTATTTTCTAATTTATTTTAATAAACATGAACTACTGCTTATTCTTTGTTTATGAACAACTACAACAAACATATCTATTGTCTATTAGGTTAATTAAAATCTATAATCTATAAATTATTCTATAATTCATAAATTAAAGCTTTAACAAACATCTCCTCACACCAACATGCACAACTAACAACACAAGTTAGTATGTGCATTTACTTACATGAGGTGGGTGACGATGCAGGCGATAGGCCAAAGGCTGTAGGAGTCCTATTCAAGGATGAGAATGGCGACCGGCACCGAGCCAGTCTCTCATCAAGTGGGTGCGGAGACGTCATCCTCTCCGCGGGAGCAATCGGGAGCCCACAGCTCCTCCTCCTGAGCGGCATTGGCCCGCGCGGGACCTCGAAAAGATCGGCCTCCCGATTGTCTTGGACAACGCTTTCGTCGGCAAAGGAATGGCCGACAACCCCATGAACTCCGTCTTCATCCCCATCAAGCGCCCCATCAACAAGTCCCTCATCCAGACCGTCGGCATAACTAAGATGGGGGCGTTCATCGAGGCGTCTAGCGGCTTCAGTCATTCCTGTGAAAGCATTAATTGCCAACACGGTATCATGTCTGCTGAGGTACGTACAATATAATGTGCATCCCCCCACATACATACACACGCGCTTGCATTAGGGGTGTAATTTGGTCAGTTTGGTTATGTTTATTGGAAATCCATTTAATCCGCAAATCAGATCGAACCGAAAATTGAAACTAAAAACCAAACTGAACCGAATTGTTAAAGAATTATCTATTTTTTTTTAACTTCCCATCAATTTGGGTGGGTGGGTTATATTTTTTTTGTGACTCGTTTACAACTTTATATAAATATTCAAAACATAGGTTATGATTGATGATATAAATTAGTATCATTCTTTTATGAATATTAATGGTATAACAACAACATAATTTTTAATATAAAAAGAATGATATAAATTAATATTAATTATGAATAATCATGTGTTTAAATTTAATTAGTTCAGTTTGATTATTTCATTTTTTAAAAAGTGTAATCAAACTCAAAATAAAATTAAATCGATTTATTAATTTTTAAATCCATATCTAAACCAAACCAAACAATTATTAGCCCAACCAATAAGGGCTAGTTTGTTAAATGGATAAAAGTTTATGATAAATTAGCCTAATTTATGAGGATAAAAAATCATTATTTTTATCCATATTTACAATTGGTAATACATTTTGTTATCCCCATTTTTTTGTGTTCTTAACCTTAACTTTGCATTTGAATCACATGATGTAAAATATAAGATAATTTCAAAAAAAAAATTAAACATACGAAGTCTACCCTTATTATTAAAGGGGCATTAATATTGTTGATTTTTGTTTTATGAAGTTTATTATTTTTGTGTTTTTAGGAAAGGCAGTCATTAATGTTGTTCATGTTTGATAAAATGTGGTTAAAAAATGAGGATAAAGTCGATTCCAACTTTTACCTAAAACAAAATATCCTTATTTTTTCTCTCAAACACATGGACAATTGCCATGCTTTATGTTTTTTTTTTCATTTCATATAGGATGACATGTAATTTAATCCAATTATTTTCTTATCCCAACCTCTTATCCCAATTTCAAATAGGCATAAAAATATAAGTTTGGATCAATTTGAATTCAATTTAATCAACCAAAGTTGCACCCAAAGTCAGACATATTCTCGCATGCTAACGCACGTACCCGCGCATTGTAATGGCACCCAGATTGGGCAGCTCTCAACAGTGCCGCCGAAGCAGCGCACGCTGGAGATGGCGCGTGCATACGCGGAGTCAAAGGCGACCCTTCCCAAAGAGTGTTGCCGAGGTGGGTTTGGTCTCCTGATCGCTTTCTTCGGTAGAAACCTTTTCGGCTCTTGGGGGCGCTTCGTGACCTATTTCGATGTTTTTGTTTTATTCTGTATTTTTATATTCTAATCTCCTCCTTCCGAACTTCTGGAGAAATAGAATTTGATCAGGATTTTATTTTTATTTTTTTAAAGGTGGGTCCATACTAGCGAAGATCAAAGGACCTCTATCCACAGGGGAGCTGAGGCTGCTCAACCTAGACGCCGATGAGGGGCCGTCGGTGACCTTCAATTACTTCAACAACCCACTCGACCTGCAGCGGTGCGTCTATGGCGTACGAACGATAGAGAAGATCGTGCGTTCCGGGAGCTTCGCGGGCCTCATCGATGACGGTGCGTACTCGATGGAGGCATTGCTGAACATGAGCGTGAGAGCGAATGTGAATTTGATACCGAAGCACACCAATGACACGAAGTCAGTCGAGCAGTTCTGCAAGGACACCGTGGTCACTATATGGCACTACCATGGTGGGTGCCAAGTAGGGAAGGTTGTTGGGAAGGACTACCGGGTTGTCGGCGTCGATGGGCTCAGGGTGGTGGATGGGTCTACGTTCATCGGTTCTCCGGGGACTAACCCGCAGGCGACGGTAATGATGTTGGGAAGGTAAGGGACTTTTGCCCCCGTTTGATTTGAGAATATGGTCCGAAATAAATGAGAATTAGTCGAAATAGTCTTAATATGAATGTTTGAAAAATTGAAATAATAAAAATCTGTATGTCCGAATTAACTAATATAAAGTGAAATATGGATTACAAAAAACCCCTAAAATTAAGTTATTCTAGGTTATTAAACCCAAAATAATATATGAGTTCACTGTCAAATCAACTTTCATCACATTTTATAAATTAATTATCAAATCAATTATCATCATTTTTTCACTTTTTATAAATAATTATCCGCACCTTATTCACATTTTATCCAAACAATAAAAAATTTATTATTACGTTTTTAAACTAGAATAATTCAACACACAATCAAATAAAAAATCACTTTATCCTTATTTATATTAGAATAATTATAAACCTTATAATAACTTATTTCTCTATCCAAATGAGGGCACAGAGACAGTTCATTCCATGGTATATGAATAATGTATTCAGTTTGATATTAGTAGTGAGTTTTTTTTTTTTTTTTTTTTTTTTTTTTTTTTTTTTTTTTGTGTTAATGTGTGCAGGTATGTCGGAGTGAAGATTTTGAGGGAGGGACTGGGAAATGAAGCTGAGATTTGATGAAGCATTTGGAGGGAGTTTATGTTGGAGATGTTGTGCTTGTGTTATAGTTTGCCATTTATCAACAGAATGTTTAGTTATTGATTCTCCAGGCTGAATGAAAGGAAGATGAGCAGAGATATGAGCCGCCATTGTTATATGTGATGTTGATTTTCAAATTAGTATTAATGTATTATTAGTGAAAGTGTCATCCAACATGTGCGAGACCCCAACCATGTCTCACCATGAAAAGGGTCAAATCCAGTGCTAATAAAAAATGGAAGTAGTCACTAGGTATGGTGTGAGAATTGATTGAGCTGAGGACTAAACACACAGTAACCATTTCAGCACAGACTAATAATGTTCCAACAATTGCAGAGTCCATGGCGATGCTGCCACCGAATGGTCCTATATATGCTGCATCACTTCTACGTGAGCTGATGAACCGTGTTATGTTTCTAGAGTTGGGAGATGAAGAACAGAGAGCCCGCTGGATTTGGCTCGAGTACCAAATGACCATGGGAAGTAGAGGCCATTATTCTTTGTTTATCAATGTTATTAAAACACAATCAATTTATATTTTATACATATGTGTCGTTGTTGTTTATTCAGGCCTAAAAAAAATAAGTTTGGATCAATTTGAATTCGCTTTAATCAACCAAATTTGCACCCCAAAGTCAGACATATTCTCGCATACTAACGCACGTACTCGCGCATTGTAATGGCACCCAGATTGGGCAGCTCTCAACGGTGCCGCCGAAACAGCGCACGCTGGAGATGGCGCGTGCATACGCAGAGTCAAAGGCGACCCTTCCCAAAGAGGCGTTCCAAGGTGGGTTTGGTCTCCTGATCGCTTTCTTCGGTAGAAACCTTTTCGACGACCTTCTTCATGACCTATTTCGATGTTTTTGGTTTACCCTGTATTTTTATAGTCTAATCTCCTCCTTCCGAACTTCTGGAGAAATAGAATTGTTCAGGATTTTTTTTTTTTTTTTTAAAGGTGGGTCCATACTAGAGAAGATCAAAGGACCTCTATCCACAGGGGAGCTGAGGCTGCTCAACCTGGACGCCGATGAGGGGCCGTCCGTGACCTTCAATTACTTCAACAACCCACTCGACCTGCAGCGGTGCGTCTATGGCGTACGCACGATAGAGAAGATCGTGCGTTCTGGGAGCTTCGCGGGCCTCATCGATGACGGTGCGTACTCGATGGAGGCATTGCTGAACATGAGCGTGAGAGCGAATGTGAATTGATACCGAAGCACACCAATGACACGAAGTCAGTCGAGAAGTTCTGCAAGGACACCGTGGTCACTATATGGCACTACCATGGTGGGTGCCAAGTAGGGAAGGTTGTTGGGAAGGACTACCGGGTTGTCGGCGTCGATGGGCTAAGGGTGGTGGATGGGTCTACGTTCATCGGTTCTCCGGGGACTAACCCGCAGGCGACGGTAATGATGTTGGGAAGGTAAGGGACTTTTGCCCCCGTTTGATTTGAGAATATGGTCCGAAATAAATGAGAATTAGTCAAAATAGTCTTAATATGAATGTTTGAAAATTTGAAATAAATAAAAATCTGTATGTCCGAATTAACTGGTACATAATAATATATGAATTACAGTCAATCTCTAAAATTAAGTTATTACAAGTTATTTAATCCAAAAGAATATATGAACTCACTGTCAAATCAACTGTTATCACATTTTATAAATTAACTGTCAAATCAAATGTCATCATTTTTTTATTTTTTTATAAATTTTTATTCATATCTTATTCACATTTTATCCAAATAACAAAAACATTATTATTATGTTTTACAACGAGAATAATTTAAAACACAATAAATAAAAATTACTTTATCCTTATTTATATTAGAATAGTCATAAACCGAATATCTTAATTCTCTATCCAAACCAGGGCTTAGGGACAGTTCATTCCATAGTACATGAATATTGTGTTCAGTTTGATATCAGTAGTGAAAGTGATTTTTTTTTTTTTTGGTAAATGTGTGCAGGTATGTCGGAGTGAAGATTTTGAGAGAGACTAGGAAATGAATCTGAGATTTGATGAAGCATTTGGGAGGAGTTTATGATGGAGGTGTTGTGCTTGTGTTAGTTTGCCATTACAAAATGTTTAGTTATTGATTCTCCTGGCTGAATGAAAGGAAGATGACCAGAGATATGAGCCGCCATTGTTATATGTGATGTTGATTTTCAAATTAGTATTAGTACTGAAAGTATCATTCAATAAATTTCACCTCTCAAATTAGTATTATTTGTGAAAGTGTCATCCAACAAGTAGGAGACCCCAACCATATCTCACCATGAAAAGGATCGAATCCAGTGCTAACCAAAAATGGAAGAAATCACTAGATACGGTGTGAGAATTGATTGAGCTGAGGACTAAACAAACAATGACCATTTCAACACATACTAATAATGTTCCAACCATTGCAAAGTCCATGGTGATGTTGCATGACATTAACATCATTCTCCTAATTAACAATATTTATTTATTAATTGGGAGATTACTTAGGGAGGAAGTTATTTATTTTTATAAATATCCTTTACGGTTTCATGGCAAGATTTGGCAAGGCATTATAATGTAGAGATCCTAAGGAAAAGTTGAGAGGGTTCTAAGAGAGGGTAACGTTATGAGAGAGTTTGTGAATCTTTTAATGTATCTCAACTATCAAACTTGATTATCTATTTTTTACCCCATGGATGTAGGTCTAGGCCGAACCACGTATATCTTGTGTTCTTCATGTGATGTGGTGTTTCATTCTTGTATTTGATCTCATGTTTACTATTGACTTCTCGAATTGTCTTCCTAACAATTAACATCATTCCCCTACATGCCACTGAATGGTCCTATATATGCTGCATCACTTCTACATGAGCTGATGAACCGTGTCATGTTTCTAGAGTTGGGAGATGAAGAACAGAGAGCCCGCTGCATTTGGCTTGAGTACCAAATGGCCATGGGAAGTAGAGGCCATTAGGCCATGTGGTCTTATCTTTTTTTGTTTACCAATGTTATTACAACACTATCAATTTATATAATGTGTTGACTAGTTGAATGTGAGCTATAAACAAAAGTGGAGTCACATATAATATGCTGATCTGCATCACACTCCAAAAGATTACACCACAATGGGTATAAAGATCTATCGGAAGAGTTGTAATCCACATCATAAACTGAACAAGTCACATATATATTCATAACATCACAACCATACCCACCAGTTTTCTAGCACCATGGGTTTGCTCCCATTGTCACGTGTTTGATTCTCACCCTCGACTTACCCAGGTGTTCGTAGGGAATATTCCAAGTGGATCAGTGTGGACACCTGAAGGATTAGTCATTGCCTCAAAGGGTTTGGGCCTCCAATAATTAAAAAACTAAAAACAAATAGAGAACTCAAAGATTGATTTCCTTAATCTGCAGAAAGAGTTTTAATAAGTTTCATACATAAACAGCAGTGACACATAATTTATCAATGATATGATGCACTGATTTATGTGACTCTTATGAGCTTTGTTGTTCTATTGGTCAGATCTAGTATTGCATATTGTCATAGAATCTACAAGGGCTGATATGTAAGTACCTAACCTTTATTCCAATTACACTGCCCATAACATGATAACACCATTTCTTTCTTTCATCATATTGAATCAAATGTTATACTTTTCTCTTTCCTTTAGGTCTGACATCGAGGAAATGGATGACATTGAGATTGATATACTGTTGCTAATGGTATTAGGTAGATTGGGATAATATCATGCAACCTACCTGAATAAGTGATGTAGCGCGCGATCATAGACCATTTGATCGACATTGAAGACCACCAAATGGATGATAACGATTGATTTAAAATTTTAATATTTTTTTTAGTTTGTTAGGATTTTATGCATTTGTTATGATTTACTATATTTAGATTTGAATTTCAAATATTAGTTGGAATTCGAATTTGAATATTAGTTAGGATTAAATGAAGATGTATTAGTTATATTTACAGATTACATAATCTTTAAGATCATGTTAAGTTTAGATTGGAATAATTAGTTGAGATTTAAGGATTCTCTTCTATAAATATAATAGACATGTAACCCAATTGATTATGGAGATTATTGATTATTTGATGTTTAGTTACTTTCTCTATTGTATTTTGTTAGGAGTACGTACTAACATTTACATAGAACCACAAAATATTTGGCATTTCATCGGAAATCAACAAATCTTTGAAGCCCAACATCCCTGGCATCCTTCTATTGAAGAATCAACACGTTGTTGGAGCTTGTAGACCTCGCATCCTGAAGGTTGATCGAGTCAGTAGTAGAGTGTGATCTTCACGCTTCATCAGTTGGTATCAGAGCCTCGTCGATTAGTTGAGGTAATTCATACCAAAATCCCCAATTTTCTATACCATTTTATCCCGTCCGTACAAAAAAATATCTCCAACCAACTCATGCCTCCCACCGTTTACATCACCTTTTCAAATTAAAAAAAAAAGAAAAAAGGGAAAAATTTCATTTAAACCCTCACACCCAATTTTTCATTCCATATACCCAACCCCACATATCATTCTTTTCATTTCAGTCCACAAAAAAAAGAGAGAATATGCAGCCGAGAAGATGTCCTCTTAGCGACGCCTACGACCGTGAGGAGCAACAATAGACCATCACAGCAGCTACAGCTGCAATTAATAGGCACATGGACAAAAAAATTAGAGGCAATCACGCGACAGATAGAGGTGATGATGGCGTTTATGCAACGCCATGAGCGATCTCCAACTTCACGACCTCGATTGCCACATCAAGAACGATCGACAACTCCACAATTTGTGGAGGAGGAGCCTATTGATGGTGCTTTCGACAATTCGTTCGAAAAGGCGAATCTTTTACCTATCTTTGACGAAGAAATTGAAGATGCGAACCTTCACCTATCTTCGATGAAGAGATTAAAGTGGTGAACCTTCCACCTATCTTTGATGAGGAGATTGAAGAGGTGATTATTCCACCAATCTTTGATGAAGAAATCGAGGAAACATACATTCCATAGATCTTCGATGAAGAGATGGAGGAGTCCAAGCCCAAGAACTCTGCTCAAATATTTGATCTCATTCAATTCACACAAGAAACATTTCACACGTGCGACCATCATTTTGAGGATCCATTCTTTTCAGAAAACATGATTACAGCTTCTCGATTATCTACATCAAAATCGTACAAGGAGCGTTCGCCACAAGCGCTCGAGGTGGAACTAGTTGTATAAAAGTCGGTGAATCACATCATCAAATGCTTGGACTAGATCACAACTCCTTCAATCAAACTCGAGGTCGAGTTTTTCTTAAGAGGGAGGGAATGATGTAGCGCGACCATGGACCGTTCGATCGACATTGAAGACCACCAAATGGATGATGATGATTGATTTATAATTTTAATAATTTTTTTTAGTTTGTTAGGATTTTATGCATTTGTTAGGATTTACTATATTTAGATTTGAATTTCAAATATTAGTTGGAATTCGAATTTTAATATTAGTTAGGATTAATGAAGATGTATTAGTTATCTTTACAGATTTACATAATCTGTTAAGATCATGTTTAGTTTAGATTGAAATAATCAATTGAGATCCTAATTTGTTAAGAATTCTCTTATATAAATCGGCATGTAATCCAATTGATTATGGAGATTATTGATTATTTGAAGTTTATTTATTTTCTCTATTGTATTTTGTTAGGAGTACTAACATTTACATATAACCACCAAATATCTGGTATTTCATCAGAAATCAACAGATCTTTGAAGTCCAACATCCCTAGCATCCTTCTATTGAAGAATCAACAGTGTTGTTGGAGCCTGCAGACCTCACATCCGTGAAGGTTAATCAAGTCAGCAGAAGAGCGTGATCTTCACGCTTCATCAATAAGTCACCTGTCCATGACCAAACATACACGGGGAATTAGGTGGTGCTTGACATTATACACGGGCATTGGTGTGTCTGTTTTAACATGTGCTGTTTGATGCCCCTAGTTTTCATGAGATTGTGTCAGATAATGAGGGATGAGGAGCTAGTAAGAAGTTCTAGGAATGTGTCTATAGAGGAACAATTTAGGATATTGTTAAAAATGATAGGACACAATGATAGGAACAGATTGACGTAAGACACCCTTAAGGACTCTTGTGAGACTATTAGCAGGTGGTTTAACAAGATTTTGACTATGATTTGCATTTGGGCACCTGAAATAATTAAGCCAAAAGAACCCTTAGACAATATCCCAAGACATATACTTGTATATGGAGGTGGTAAGTATTACACTTTCTTCAAAGACGGTGCGGGAGCGAGTTATCCCAACAGAAAGGGATTCCTTGCCCCATATCGCAATATAAGATATCACATTCCTGATTTTCAAAATGGTGCACTCCTCTTTGAGGAACATTATCGAGTGGTCTTTTGGGGTTTGAAGAATAGGTGGTCCATCTTGGAGAGAATGCCAAATTATACAGTTAGAAGATTTAAGTCAAAATTGTCATTGCGGCCATTGCCACACAATTTTATAATTAAACAACGCATATCCAATTAGGTGCCCAATGAATTTAGTAATGCTAATTTGAATGGGTATAAAGATCTATTGGTTGAACCCCTTTGTGTTTCATGCAAACTTTATTACTTAAAAAATCTGAACTAATTACTACTTTGGTTTAATTTGATTTACAGGTTTGAAGAAGAGGTGGCCCAATGCAACTGGTGTGAACTTCACAGATCCCGGACAGTCTAGACATTCACATTTTTGTTGGTCTTATGCAAATTTTGTTTTCATGTAATTGTTTATACTTGTTCAATTAGCAAGATGTTTTCATACTTTTTACTTCATGTGTGGATTAACATGTGGTTTCATTGTCAATCTTCATATTTGGCGAATTATAATACATTTCATAAGAGTATTGTTTTTTTTTTGGTGGGTAAAAAAGAATGATTTCATTAGCTTTCTATAGAGGGTTACAAAAAACTTGTATATTTACATACTAGTCAAAGCTTATAACTCAAAATAATAGGAGTCACAACTCCAGTTAACTCTGACTTAGAAGGAACAGTAGAAGGAGCTTCCACTCTTTCACCCTGTCAGGGACGTTAGACTTTCCGCATTCGAGTGAATACCGTGCCTGCTGTGTCTTGCGCAATGCATAAGAGTATTGTTGGTGTTACACAGTTTCATTCTTTTTGTTTATTGGGGTGTTGGTGTGCCCCCCCTTTTTTTTTTTTTTTTTTTGAATGAATGAAAGGCCATCTTCCTTTAGTTGTTAAAATATCAAGAGACTATCAGGTATTGATTTGATTAGAGATCCTTGGTTTTCGCATGTGCCTTTCTCAAGGATTCTTATGCCGATCAATATGAACATTGTTAATTTAGGATTTCACCTGCCCGATATAATATCAGAAGGGTCTTATTGAGTGGATGTAATCCATCATATTTTTCACCCATTTGGGTCTGATTTGATTACACAATCTCCTCCTCCAAAATGTACGCAAGATCGAATTACTCGCTAGAGATGGGAACCTGCTCTTTCGAAAATTAAAATTTTTCTTTGGAAACTAATGTGGAATAGACTGCTGACTCGTGCTCATTTGGATTCCATTGGGATGTAAATGGATGCTACATGCTCCCTATGCTCCTATGAACTGGAAACGTCGAGGCATTTATTTGGAGATTGTGACTATGCTGCTGCTTGCTAGAGTCATATTCCGATCCGATGAAGACTGTCATCAATGATATGGATTGCCGTGTCTTGGCTAGACATGTTTGAACAAAAATACCAGATTTCAGCGCAGAACAAAACAGCCTCTCAAGTTTTACTTGCATCAATGTTGTGGTCCATATGGAAAGCATTCTTGTAATTCACACAACTTTAATACATAGCTTATTAATTTATCATTTCATTACCTTTAACTTCCTTTTTCCCTGACTGAATGTTTAAGATAAGATCGATTTCATCTTTTGTGATCTTCATAGGCTTCCCATGGGTCTTCTGATCATAAGTTTGGATGATCCAAAGTATATCATCATCCATTTTCTTTGTTTGATGGGAGTCATATGACTTGTCCAACAAACTCTTGAAAAGATTCCTGAAAAGTGTTCTTTTAAGCATCTCTACATGCCTATTTTTAAGTATAAGTTCTGAAAAATTTCAAAAATCTTTGGTAGTGAAACTCTAACGTGTGGGTAATATTTTTTTCCCTCTCCTCTGTTTGGGTTCTCTATTTTTCTTGGACCTGCAGTGATTGTTATTTGTAACTGACTAATGTAATCATTATATATAATGATTACATACGCCAATCTTTCAATTACATTTGATGCATACTGAAACATACATACTAAAAACTCATTCAAATACATATCCTAAGCCCCCGTTTGGATGTAGAATAGGATTTATTCTTGAGTATATATTGTTCTGAGCATAAGTGTGTATAAATAAGGATAAATTGATTTTGTGTTTGGTTGTGTTTTGAATTACTCTCGTTGGGAATCGTAAGAATAAATGTTTTGTTGTTTGGTTCACCTTGTAAAATGTGAATAAAGTATGGATAAGAATTTATACTTTTTAAAGGTAAAAAGTAATGATAGTTGATTTGACAGGTGATTTATAAGAGGTGATGACAGTTGATTTGACAGTGGACCCATTTATTCTTTGGGTGGAATAACCTAGGATAACTTTTATTCTAGGGGTTGATTGGAATCCGTATACCACTTTATACCAGTTTATTCTAGCACACTTTGTCCGATAATAGTTATCAGGTTATCCAAGCTTTCCAAACACATATTCTGGTCAAAAAAATTATCCGGAGTTATCCGGGGTTATCCGGAGCTTATCCGGTATCCAAACGAGGGGTAAGGGTCCGTTTGGCTATAGGAATAGAAGGAGGATAAACAGGAATAGGCAAAAAAGGGCGTTTGGATGAGGGGAATAAGGGGGAATCTGTATGCCGAAATAACCAAGAATTATGGGGTATAGTAATCTCTTATTTCACATGGAATTAGTCTATTCCAACAACAATCATAAGTGGATCCCATAAATTTTATTATTATTATTTCAAATCACTTGTCATCACCTTTTATATATCAATGGGGCTCACATGTCAAATCAATTTTTTACACCTTATTCAAATCTTATTCTTTATCAATCAAACACTCCAACCTTTATTATTACATTTCCCAATGAGAATAACTGAAAACACAACCAAACATAAAATCTCTTATTCCATTGATAAAGTCAACAATTCCTGGAATTGTATAAACCCCATAATAGTTTATATGTCTATCCAAACGGACCCTAAATGACTAACCATGAGATGCACATACCAACCTTTTATAATAGTTAGATACATTTATTAACAGTTAGTTATATATTCAACATACAATAGCAAAACTTAATAGGGAATCTGAAAGCTCACAATATGATAGTTATATTGTGTATATTAGAATCTGTCTTATTCATATGAACTAATTAGTTAGTTACATAATCATTTTTTGTTTGGAATGGCATACTTCCAAAGATACATCACGACAAACAAATCCAACATTTATAATTGTTAGTCAACTGCAATAATAATAGTTGGTTACATTGTCACAAACATACAACAGCACAACATTTTTAGGAACTTACATGACACACAAACATAATTACATTGTGCCCTTAAGTATTGTCCAAATCATACACAATAAGTAAGTTACATTTTCCACTGATTGATAAGGAATCCTGACAACACTATTCCATTTACACCAGGACATACATACACATTTCAAGAAAATAAATATAATTGTTAGTTACATTAATCAATTTTTTTAGACGTATTACTCATACATTTTACGATTCACATATGTAACTGAAATACAAAAACACATGAATGTCTGTCAACAGTTCTTCAATTTTTTATTTTTTCTCTCTAAAGAACGATGAAATACACCACGGATTCATTTTTAAAAGAAGGCAATAAATAACCAAAAAAAATTTCATACCCATTTTCGCCAGGGTTTAAATCCACCGGATAACAAATTTGACAATTAACAATTTATTGGTGATCCAGCAGTCGAGATTTAGGGTTTTCAAATGTTTTTAGACGGAAGGGAAACAAATTGATGGAGTGATTTCGAACAATATTTCATTTTAGAAAATCCTAGATTTTGAAATATGGTTTTAGCTCTCCAAGAGAATCAGGAAGACGAAGCACAAAAACGTAAAAAAATGGGAAAATCGCGTGAGAAGGTGTGGTTTATGAATAGGGATACTTCAATCCTTTTCTTTTTTACCCTTTTGTAAAATTAAACCAAACAACCAATGAAAAGTTGACACAACATGAGACTTATGAGTGAGGCTTATATTTTGGGGCTGTATAGCAGAATTGAATCAGATTATACTATAATGCGGAGGACCCATAAACCATTTGTAAATCATATCACAGTCCAGTGGATTCACAATGAGGCTCTAGGATAACAGTATTAGAAACTGGATTAAGCCAGTTATGTCAGTTTATACTCGTATAGATCAGGCTAAATCACATGAATCATGTATTTTGGGTTATTCTGTATAGTTTTCCATTTTAACTAAAATAAATTTAAACATGGGGATTTCTACTAAAAAAGAAGAAAAAAAAATACTGACAGCCGTATTGGTTGCAAATCTGGATGCTACCACTGCTATATCACATCCTATACTTTGTAGAAGACACTTCAAAATTTTGCTTTACAATATCATTTGACAAAGAAAAGAGGAAAAAGAGACACCCACTACTTGAGTCCATCTCGCATGGTTGGCTGTTGTATATAGGCCCGTCAACGAGTCGGGTCCGGGTCGGGTCGGGGTGGATCCGGACCCGACCCGTTTGATTGTCGGGTCCTTCAGGTCGGGTCCACATCGGGTCTCGGATCGGGTCGGGTCGGGTCGACCCATTAACAAAAGTAGGTCAGACAAAGAGAGATTGATAAACTTCTTAAAGGCCTACAATGGCTTCATTTTTATTTCTTTTTAATAGAGTGTAATATATTATAAATAGTTTTTCACTATTTTGATTTTTTAATGTTTAATAAGATGACATTTGGAATACGGTTTAGATTATTACGCTTTTACGTGAAGTCAAAAGATTGTAAAAATATTTCAAATGCTTAAAATTTTAAATGAGTATTCAATATTTAGTTATAAATGTTGGATTGGATCATAAATGTTGGGTTGAATCATAAATAAATAAAATCATAAAATATTTGGGTTGGGTCAATCGGGTCCATAGGATCGGGTCGGGGTGGACTCAGACCCGACCCGTTTTTATTGTCGGGTCCTTCGGATTGGGTATTTATGCCTTCTATCGGGTCGCGTCCGGGTCGCGTCCGGGTCGACCCGCGACTCGTTGACAGGCCTAGTTGTATATCATTGAGTACTAGAATTGTCATTTTCATTATTTTGTACAGGCTGCTAGTAACCCATGCAATGTGGACATGGAAATTGATAGGAGGTTTGTTTGTGTATTGACCATGTACAACAATCACAAGAGGGAAGAAAGCATATACAATCATGTTATATAATTGGGAAAATCCATATAACCCTATGAAATCTTGCCTAAATCCATATAATCCCCTGCAATCTTCATATATCCATATAACCCCCTGTAATCATACCTAAAATCCATATAACCCCATCCGTCCACTTTCCGTCAGCCGAGGTAACGGCGAAATTGAAAAAAATCCATATAACCCCTTGCAATCTGACCTAAATCCATATAACCCCCCTGAAATATTGCCTAAATCCATATAATCCCCTGCAATATTCAAATATCCATATAACCCACTGTAATTTTAGGAAAAATCCATATAACCCGTTGTAATCTGAAAAAAAATATTTCTAAAAATTTAAAAATAAAAAATAATTTTTTTTAATTAACAATAGAGTAATTTTTTTTATTTCTAATTTTTTAATTATAAATGACATGTGATTCCATAACCAGTACCCCGACATATTAATAATAGAGTACATTAACATTTACATGCATTAACATCTAATGGATTGTAAATCTTTATTTTGTTGTATTTCTATTATTCTCATTAGGAAACGTAAAATTGATATTTTTTTGTTTGATTCACCTTAAATAAAATAAGGATAAATGATAAATAAGAGATGTATAAGAGTTTATGACTTTTTAAATGACATTTATACCCCCACATAAATTATTTGTGTTTGAGAATAAATATGAAAGATGTATGTGTGATATGATAGATGTGATAGTTTTTGAAAAAAAAAATTTAAAAATTCAAAAATGTCAAGAGGAATTTTTTTTATTTTATTATTTTTGAATTTTTAGAAATATTTTTTTTATTACATGGGGTTATATGAATTTTTTCCAAGATTGCAGGGGGCTATATGGATATATGAAGATTGCAGGGGATTATATAGATATATGAAGATTGCAAGGGGTTATATGGATTTAGAACATATTACAGGGGGCTATGAATTTTTTTCAATGAATTTTTTTCAACTTCTCCGTTAACTCGACTGATGGAAAATAGACGGAGGAGGGTGTTATATGGATTTTAGGTATGATTACATGGGGGTTATATATGGATATATGAAGGTTGCAGGGGTTATATGGATTTATACAAGATTTCAGGGGGTTATATGGATTTTTCCCTATATAATTTGTAGGACATTTTATTATGATAATGAAGAAATGAACATCTGATTGAATAGATAGTGGTTGAGAAGCCCCAATGCAATACAGGATAAACCATGTGGCTACAAACCTGTTACCAGATTGATAATGAGCATGACATTGCTACACAGATTTTCATAAGCTTAAGGGTACATATATACACACCATAATATCATGAAATTGTCCTTTCACAAAAACGACAACCAAAAAAAGGGAATAAGAACACACTGTTGACAGCCCCTGCAAAATGTAATCCACATCAAATAAAAACTAAGAAAAGGGGATAAGAACACAATCTGGACAGCCCCTGCAAAATGTTAACCACATAAACTTTAGTTGATCAAACCTGCAAGCACAAATATTTGTAACCTTCAATGCCCAATCAATACCAAAGAATTCAAAGCATGATAATGCCATCAAATATGAAGCAATTCTTGGATGCATGAACATAGTTGAAATCCAAATATTGTTTTGCAGAGCACAAATATTAGCAACCTTAAATGCCCATTCAATACAGAAGAATTCAAAGCATGATAATGCCATCGAATATGAAGCAATTCTCAAATGCATGAACATAATTGAAAATCAAATATTGGTTTAATTTTCATGGAACATAGTTGGAGTGAGTCAGTAGTACTACGATGACCTAGTGATTTCATACAAAATATGTATTATAAAAGTGAAACTTTTAAGCTGTGTACTTCCGTGCTTCACACATTCAAACATGATTACACAGACAAAGGTTGCATGTCATGAATTACTAGAACCTCCATGTTCTTCATTTTATAATTGTTATTTCTAGGTGGAATATATTATGTGTGGCCACCTCTGCAAGTGACCCTTTTCCAAACTACATCGACATCGATTTTGAAAACAAAGAAGGCAAAATTAAGACATTAAACATTATTCAAGTGAATTCTAGTATAAAGAGGCATAAAAAAGGTCACCTTGTAGCAAACCATTAATGCAAGCTTCATGCTCATAAACACAACCATACTCCAAAGAGTTTTTTGATGAACAGCATTGTTTCTTTGACCCTTTGCTACATATGGACTCCTTACAAGCACTTCCTGAAGATGCATCTTCATCCCCAAGTGAGTCATCATCACAAGCATCAACACCAATCTCTGCTTGGAGCTTTGTAGGTCTATCCCATTTCCTTTTTCCCTCATTTTGAACCTTCAGTGAGAGGATATCTTTTTCACATGCATATTGATCGAATATCTTCACCTTGAAATGCGTGATTCCATCGTATTTAAAAACCAGCAAATCAGACTCTTTTAAGGAGTGATCACTCACAAAGTCTGTCCAACCATCTATTATATACCAGTCATTGATAGCTTTGCATAATTTTATATCCCATACGCAACCTGTGGGACCCTGAAGGACTGCCCTTTTAGATGCTTTATCTGATAGAAAATGTACAACCTTTGGAGGAATGCGCTTCAAGTTATGAAAAGATAAAAAAAAGGGTCAGCACAATACAATTGGATATTGAGATTTTTAAACTGGGGAAACAGCAAGCCAACAAACGAATTCACTTTCAATAAAACTGCTAATCTTTATGAAACAAGAAATCAATATGGTAATGTTTTGCATTTTAAGGTGAATGTTCAGTCAAATTTTCCCCCTGATTTTGTATAGGACAAAAATATAATGTGACAATTTATATACACACATATATATGTATGCATATGTATATATATTTTTTTGAAGGATCTTCCTAAATTTCAACACCCCCCCCCCCCTCCTATTTATACAAACAACACTGAATGATCTTCTCTGAAGCAAAGGTATTTCTTTACTCAAAACCTCATCAAGTAAAACATTCTATATAATCCAAGAGGCAATGAGGAAAACAAATATCATCAAAAGCAAGGTTTTAGATGCTCAGTAGATTTTGGGTGCATCTGGTCAACAAGAAGATAGTCTGTTCTTTTATTTTCTTATAAACATATTTCCCATGTCACCCACATTTCATCCAGATCGCACATCAAACTATTAAAGATGACAACTGCATGATTAAGTTAGAGAATCTAAATGATTTACAAAAAAAAAGTTACTTTTTTGTGAGAGTAATATGATTCCTTCAACAATCTCTTTCTTTACGATAAAAAAAAAAATGGGACAATTAGTTCCAAGTATTATTTTAATCCCTCAACCTTTTTATGTCCCCCAACTTTTATTAACATACCAAAACATCCCTAAGTTAACAATTATATTTTTTCCAGACCCTTCTATCTAAATATCATCCATATGCATAAGTGCATAACAATGTACAAAATTGACATAACAATGTGTACATATTAACAACAATGAACAAGATTGACATAACAATTTGTATGAATTAACAACGTAACAAAGTTCATAACATACATAAGGAACCAAATGGAGTAAACAACAAAAAAGGAGACTAAAGAACCCAGAAAATTATAATCGCTAACTTGGGGGTTTTCTCATATGCTAAAAAAGTTATTAGCTAACTTAGGGTGTTATCATATGCTAAAAAGCCTAAGAATCTAGAAAAGGGGTTGAAAAAAAAAACTTGGAATAACTTCCCCAAAATACATAGTCAAAATCAAGTCATCAACCAAAGAAACAATGCTACAAAGATCCATCTTTATCTAACCACAAGCGTTTCTTTCAGAAATTAATTCTCGGAAAGATAATGCATATCAACCCTACAAACCACAATGAAAAAAACAAAGAAAAACACCATTAGGAGATCACAAAACCCAATCTTTACACTACAAAAAAAACAAACTTTGAAAGGACTCGTATACATCATATTCAAACCAAATAAAGAAAAAAAAACAAACTTGAAAAAAAAACAGATAAAAATAACATCACATAATAATCTGAAAAAAAATATCCTCATAAAAAAACAGTCCATGAAAAAGCCAACACAACTCACAAGCTTCTCTGAAAAATCCCCAATGAGTATCTTAAAAAACTGAACTTTCTTTCCCACCCGACGATCAATGCTTTGATTCATCTCTCTGTTTTTTTTTTTTTTTTTGACCACCCAAAACAAAAACCCTTGCTTTAAAGGGTCGGGAAGATGAACCATCAAAATAATATAAAAAAATCTTCAACTCGAAACACGTGTTCAAAGAACTGCATTTCTTTTCCCGCCAAAACTCACGTATCGGGCCGTCCGTCTCTGCTGCGGGTCGGGATTCGATAAGACGGTTTTGATTATTCTTATCAATATTAAACTGCACAACTCATGAATTGAACTACACAATCAATTATTACATACGGTGTTGAATATAGTCAAGCTTGGGATTGGTTGTACCATCAACATCCAATAGAATAGTGACACATATATTCAACAATCGGATGTGCAATTCAATTTATAAGTAATATAGTTCGATTAATAGGTTGTGCTATTCAATATTGATGGATTAACCAAAAGGTCTGACTGGATTTAGACTTTTGTCTCCGTTGCAGGTCCGGGTCCTAACAAGCCTCATTTGAGTTAGTACCATCAATACTCAATTGGGGCTTGACACGTGTATATAACATGTGATGTTCATGTGTAACAAGAAGAGGGGAGTGAAACGGCTCATAAACCCGGTTAGCTGTATCATCTCTGTTTCTTTTTTCACATCTCCTTATAAGACAAAATAGCAGAGATTCAACTAGAACAGGTTGAACCCAATCCAACCCAACATTTGGGCTGGTTTGGGTTGGGATTTTAATGTACGGGTTTAACTTGAACCCAAACAACCCGAACCTAATTCCGGTTAATTTGGATTGAAAGTTCGAAAACCCAAATCCAATCCAAACCCGAAGTAGAGATGATAAATTAAGTCACGTTTTAATTTTTAATTTTTTTATGAAATAAAATTTGAATTGTTTAATTTATTTTTATCTATATTTATCACTTCTATAGTTTCATTTCTTTTAATAGAAATATTCCTTAATTTTATTCTTCTTATTTTTTTCGTGCGAAATATTGACTTTTACAACATTCTAATTGTTTAGATTGACATATTTTAGAAGTCAAACCCGACCCGAGCTCAACCCGAACCCAATCCAATCCAAACTAAACTTGAACCTAACCCGAACCCGAATAAAACTCGACGGGTTGGGTTGGGTTTGGATTAGCCTCCTTCAACTTCATATTAAGTTCGATTGAACTCCAATTCGCCTGAGTTGCACCCATACAAAAAAAAAAAAACAATGATCAAAAGAAAAATTTTAGTTTTTCCTCACTTTCTTTCATTTTACCTTCACGCAAAAACACACCTTGAATAATGAAAAAGTGTCATTTTTTATATTAAGCATCAAGAATTATATTTCATATCATATTTGTTAGTGGGTAGCTTTTTTTAAATTTTTTTGGGGCTACAAAATGCTTTAAGATGTGTTTTTTTTTTTCATTGATGTGTTTTTTTTTTATAAAAAAATCGTTTATATTTGAGTGTAAAAATATCATATAAGTTGTGAAAATGTGTAATTTTTATTCAGCATGAAGATATCATAATTTAAGTGGGTGGTGTTTTCTAAATCTTTGAACTACAAATGCCTTTAGGTTGAATACAATGACTGATGTGTCTTTTTTTCCTTGGAAAAATTCATTTTTTTGTTGGATAAATATCATACTTTGTTATCTTCTTAAGAGGGAAATCTGAGCATAAAACCCTTTGATTTTAAGATTTTTAAAATATTCCAAAAAAGAGAGCAACAACATTTTAAAGGTAGCCACTCCTCTTTGTTGCACTGGTGCAGAATCTTCTTTCATCAATTCTTGAACATCTGGTGACAGCTCTTCATATTTATAATTCAACATGAAGAATTTACAATTTTAAGTGGTTAAGTGGCTCTAACTTATATTTTTTTGTTAAAAAATTCATTTTAAAATAACTGCATGTAAATTGTGCATCATCTTTGAGCTCTTTTATGCTTAAACTAAACAAAATATGATATATTTTGTTTAGTGATTCCAAAATTGCTATTCACTTATTAAATACCAGCTCCCTAGTGTCATGGAGGGTGCGACGCTTACATGGATCCATCAAGCATGACTGCAATCTATTCTCATCGGGAAGGAAATGGTCATGTGGACTTGCTCGCTAGTTGGAGATCCACTCTTGGAGAATCATGCTTCCAGCCACTGCAAATATGGCCTGAACTGCAAGCGAATCTAGACAGGGATATTTGTGGTTCCCCTTTCTTAAGAGAAAAACTCAAATAGGCAAGGCTATCTCACTTTTTTCAACTAGTTTAAAATGCTCAATCATATGTAAGTTAGGGAATTTGTTGGCAAATTCTAAATACTTGTTGGATAGAGGTGAAGTGGATGCACAGCGCCTGTTCACAGACAATGTTTCCTCACAACATCTCTTTTCTATTGCTATTAAGGTATTGTTTACTTGTTTTGTATCTCTACTCATTTTGTACATTTGTTCCATATTGTAAGAAATACAAAATTTGGCTTTACCGACAAAAAAAAAACTAAACAAAATATATATTATTTGTGCAGATAAAAATAACAAAAAAGAAAGCGTGATGGGTCTAAGAAAGAAAGTGAATTTGCACCTAAGCTGATAAGTAGATCTACTATGAAGACAAACAAAGTAATCATCAAAGAAGATGAAGAGGATTGGAAAAGCTCTCGATTTCATTTATGAATTCGAATTATAAACTTTGAAATGAGGAAGAATAGATAATTAAAAATGTGTCATGGAATGTTGAGACTCGAATGAAGTTTAATGTGTCAAAATTGGAGAATTTTGTCAGATTAGAATTGCATAATTTTTTCAGTTTAAATGGGTCAATGAACTGAACAAAATAATTAGTTAATCAAATTAAATTACTATTTAATTGAACTGAACAATGTATTAATTGAATTGAATTGCAATCGAACGGAATAATGTTTTAATTGAACTGAAGTACTTAATCGAACTAAACAATGAAAGAGTAAAAGTGAAGTATTTATAATGAGACTAAACAACAAAGAAATCAAACTAAAGACTCATGAATCAAACTAAACAATGAATGACTTGAACTGTACAACTCTTGTATCGAACTGAACAATGAATAAATCGATTTGAACAATGTATGAAATGAATTGAAATATTCAATAAATCACCCAAACAGTGAATGAGTCAAACATAAATATTTATGATTCAAAATAAATATATATACAACATGTGAACCGATAAACTGAAATGTATATATATCATATGAATCAAACTGCACAACATTTGAATCAAACCATTAAATATAATAATCGAATAACACAATCTTTTAATTGAACGCTACAATTGAATTATATTATCTATGAATCAAACTGAACAACAAATGAATCAATTGCTTGCAACTTTCTTTCGTCATGTTTAATGAATTAATATAGCAAAGAAGAAAATAATGTTTGATCCTTCATTAATCCATTCATCAATTTTATCCAACCTAATCGATTGTTTAACCTAGATGTTCTCTTTCCCCAAAAAAAAATTTAAGAGAAAATATGTCAACATCTTTTCCCCTAAACAAAAGACACATGAGGAGAGAGAGGGAGGCAAAGGACACTTTTTTTGGGAAGGAAACAATGAACTCTTCTCATGAGCTGTTGTCTAGGGGTTTTCCAAGATGGTGAAAGATGGATTTTTTAGGGTTCTAAATATTTGTAGAGATAGTGAGATTTAAAGAGGGTGAGAAAGAGAGATGTGAAGATCTTGAAATGAGAAGGCACAGAACGGAGCGAGAAAAATCAGATTGACTGAACGAAAGAGAGAGAGAGAACCAAAGATAAAAGAAAAGAAGAAAGAAAAGAAAAAGAGGTGCTACAATTAAAGAAGTTAATGAGCTGTTTCACTCTCCTCGTCTCGTCACATGTGAACATCACGTGTTGTGTGCACACGTCAACCCCAATTAGATACTGATGGTACTGACCTAAATGAGACCTGATAGGATCTAGAGTTCTAACCAATCATACTAGAGTCTGAATGCAGTCATGCCTAGCTTTGGTTAGTTGATCAGCATCAGAGCCATAGTGGATACGGAAGACCTGATACTATCAGTATCTGATCTGAATTTGTATCTGAAAATCCAAAAACATCCGATATTCGAAAAACCCGTATTCGAAAAAATTATCCGTATCTGAAAATTTTCAGATCGGATACGAATATGCCGATATCCAATCTGAAAAAAATCGATATCCGACTCATTGGGGGGTTTTTCAGAGAAGCTTGTGAGTTTTCTTTGATCCTATTTGTCTTTTTTAGGAGTTGTGTTGGCTTTTGATGGACTTTTTCTTTATGAGAATTTTTTTTTTCAGATTATTATGTGATTGTATTTTTATCTGATCTTTTTTAGTGTAAAGATTGGGTTTTATGATCTTCTAATGGTGTTTTTCTTTGTTTTTCATTGTTTTTTGTAGGGTTGATATACATTGTCTTTCCGAGAATTAATTTATGAAAGAAATGATTGTGGTTAGGAAAAAATGTGGAAACGGGTTCGGCAGCTTTTGGGTCTGCAGGAAGTAATTTTTCCCAAACCCGTTTTCAAATAGAAAAACTAGGGTCAAAAGCTGTAGACAGATTTTTAAAAAAAAAAGTTCAAAACTTAAGTTTTCTAGAAGTTCTGGAAAGGTTCCTGAAAAATCATTTTTAAACTCAGTTTTTGTTTAAAATCTGTTTTACAATCGTGCAACCAAACGCAGACAACCTTGTTTCTTTGGTTGATGCCTTAATATTGACTATGCATAAGTTATTCCAAGTTATGTTTTTTCAACCCCTTTTTTAGATTCTTGGGCTTTTTTGGCATATGAAAACACCTCAAGTTAGCATATGAAAACACCCCCACGTTAGCGGTTATTTTTTTTATCTGGGTTATCCGGTCTCCTTTTCGTTGTTTACTCCGTTTGGATTCCTTATGTATGTTATGAAGTTGTGTATGTTGTTAATTCATACAAATTGTTATGTCAATCTTATACATTGTTGATAATTCATACACATTGTCATGTCAATCTTGTAGATTGTTATGCATACTATACGGATGATATTTAGATACAAGGGTATGAAAATAATATAACCGTTAACTTAGAGAAGTTTGGGTATGTTAATAAAATTGGAGGGACATAAAAAGTTAATGGATTAAAAAAAATACTTGGAACTAATTGTCCCATTTTTTTTAGTAAAGAAATATATTGTTGAAAGAATCATATTACTCTTACAAAAAAGTAACTTTTTTTTTAGATTTGTCTAACTAAATCATGCAATTGTCGTCTTTGATGTGTGATTTGGACGAATTTGGGTGACATGGGAAATTTGTTATAAGAAAATAAAAGAACAAACTATCTTCCATGTTGACCAGATACACCCAAAATCGACCGAGCATCTAAAACCTTGCTTTTGATGATATTTTTTATACTTTTCTTTTCCTTATTGTCTTGTGGATTATATAGCATGTTATACCTGATGAGGTCTTGAGTAAAGAAATACCTTTGCTTCAGAGAAGATCATTCAGTGTTGTTTTTATAAAAAAATTTGGACATTTAGGAAGATCCATCATAAAAAGTAATAATAATAATAAATAAAAATAATATATATTTATATTTATATCGTCACATTATCTTTTGGTCCTGTACAAAATCAGTGGCAAATTTGACTTAACATTTACCAATCACCATAAAATACTACACTGGTTTACCATGTTGATTTCTTGTTTCATAAATATTAGCAGTTTTATTAAAAGTGAATTCTTTTATTTTGGCTTGCTGTTTCCCCAGTTCAAAAAACTTAATATTCAGTTTTATTGTGCTGACACTTGTTTTTTCTTTTCCATAACTTGAAGCACATTCCTCGGAAGGTTATAAATTTTCTATCAGATAAAGCATCTAAAAGGGCAGTCCTTCAGGGTCCCACAGGTTGCATATGGCATATAAAATTAGGCAAAGATACCAATGGCTGGTATATAATAGATGGTTGGACAGACTTTGTGAATGATCACTCCTTAAAAGAGTCTGATTTGCTGTTTTTTAAATGTGATGGAATCACGCATTTCAAGGTGAAGATATTCGATCAAAGCGCATGTGAAAATAATATCCTCTCACCAAAGGTTCGAAAAGGGAAACGGGAAAGGCCAACAGAGCACCAAGCAGAGGTTGGTGGTGATGTTTGTGATGACTTACTTGGGGATGAAGATGCATTTTCAGGAAATGCTTGTAAGGAGTCCATATGTAGCAAAGGGTCAAAGAAACAACGCTGTTCATCAAAAAAACTCTTTGGAGTATGGTTGTGTTTATGAGCATGAAGCTTGCATTAATAGTTTGCTACAAGGTGACCTTTTTAATGCCTCGTTATACTAGAATTCATTTGAATAATGTCTTAATGTCTTAAGTTTGAGTTTTTCGTTTCCAAAACTGATGTCAATGTAGTTGGAAAAGAGTCACTTGCAGAGGTGGCCACACATCATATAATCCACCTAGAAATAACAATTATCAAATCAAGAACATGTAGGTTCTAGTAATTCATGACATGCAACCTTTATCTTTGTAATCATGTTTGTGTGTGTGAAGCACACAGCTTAAATGTTTCACTTTTATAATACATATTTTGTATGAAATCACTAGGTCATCATAGTAGTACTGACGCCCTCCAACGGTGTTCAATGAAAATTAAACCAATATTTGATTTTCAATTATGTTCATGCATCCAAGAATTGCTTCATATTCGATGGCATTATCATGCTTTGAATTCTTCTGTATTAAATGGGCATTTAAGGTTACTAATATTTGTGCTCTGCAGGCAAATGTATTCCTTCGACTCACTCTCCTACAAAAACTGGCAAATGTTCACCACCTCCTACACCATCTCCTAAATGGCCTGCAAAATGTACTTCTCCATCTTCACCGTCTACTTGGAAGGTTATTGAAAAGATTTGCTTATGCTGTTTCTTGTTTACTGATGTGCAGAGGATACCAACCAGATTCATTGGACATCTCCCTCCTCAGATGCCAAGATGATTCTATGGGACTCGATGGGATGCTCTTGGACGGTGAATTACATCCTGAGCAAGGATGATAACTTGCTATCAGGGGGTTGGATGGCCTTCATGCAAGCGACTAATCTCAAGGTTGGGGACCTCTGCTTGTTCGAACTCATCAAACCTTTAGAGATAAAGTGCACATCTTTAAGCATTCAAAATGATCCACAGAACTGACTATGGTTTAAGACTTTGATGCTGCACATTTTCTCCGTTTTATGCCCATATGGACTGGTGGCCTGGGATTTTTTTTTTTTTTTGGATGCATGTGCATGTGACACCTCTCAGTTTTTTTGGCACTGCAAATATTGGTTCATGACTTGGGACTCAGATTTTGTTATATCTACTCAAAGGAAAAATTTCAAATCACCTGTGGTTTTTATGTTTTTGGGGTGTTATTTGTATGCAATGATATTGTAATTAATCGAGAGTTGTCATGGTAATTTATGTTACATTAGATTTGTTCATGCAGGTTGCCTCTGCATAGAAATTACAGTCTCACTAGGTGTACAAGAGACGGGAGATTTCTTCTGATTTTTGCCCATACTACTATGTAAAAGGCTCTTATGTAAAAGTCATTTGATCATTTTATCCCTATCAATCTATTCAATTCCATGACAATCCTTTCACATCACTTTAGTCATTGTCAACTCCCATGACAATCTATTCAAAGTGATTATTATTCCAACACATACATTTATTTAGTTTTAAATTTGATTAAATTAATGTGTGGTCACCACTACATCAATGAAGAAAGAAAAATGAATAGTCATATTAACATTGAAATTCCAATTGAATTTATTTAGTTTTATGGACAATGACACATAATCCTAAACATGGCCGCCCCAACAACCAAAATAAAACTTTTATTTGAATCTTTATATCAACAAATCATGTATTTACCTCAATATCAGATTTGATCCAACTCAACCCCAACGTTAGATGAAATCATTAGAACCTCATTTCGATCACATAAAAAAGGCATTCAAACACATCTTATACATGATTAAAGCAAAAACATGCGAGCGATCAAAAACATGTTTAATTAAATGGTTAAATAGAAATAAGACTTGATCATTAAAAACACGTTACAATAAAAAAAAACATATCAAATATTCACATAATCTTGATTATGCAATTGCAAAATATATTATGACGGTAGATTATATATGTAAAATATATTGTCAACAAATCCAATTTGATGATCAATATGCTAAAAAATAATAATCCAATGAAATATTTATATCTGTACTACCTTAAAAAGTCTCTTCACATGAAAAACTTTTATTTTCCAATCCCAGACACATCATGATATTCAATGTTATGTTAACTTTTAATTCATTTACCATTCTAGATGCCCAAACATTACTACTATTCTTTTACAATAACCCTTCTCAATCAGGCCAGTCCAGAGCATAGGCGAACAAGGTGGTCGCCAAAGGCCCCACATTGGGAGGGTCCAAAATTCTAAAAAAAATTGTTATTTATCCTTATTTGGATTTTATTTTGTTTTGGATTTAATTTTAATTTTAAATTCTTTTTCATATTCTTTTTCCTATTTTATTGGGATTTATTGTATTTGTTATTTGATCTGCATAGAAGAAACTATGTTCAAGTGTTTTTTTCCATATTTTATTTATTTTCGGTATATATGTTATTATTATTTTTAATTGTTATCTTCTTTTTTATTTTCTATTTATTTTATCCCTACTGGGATTTTGTGTTTGGTTGGGTAAAATCCATTTGTTAGAATTTATTTTAATTATTAGGGGAAATTGATTAAGGGTCCATGTGATCACTCATCTATTATTTTTAGGCCCCTCAAATTTTTTTTTAGGTCTCTAAGACGTTGAAAAACTATATTTAGGTCTCTCCAGCCGGATATTATTCAATAATACCGAAAATGCTCTCACCCAATTATGTGAATGCTAACAATGTACTTGATATACTTAACAATGTATTGAGGAGTGTTTACAGCGTAATGAAATAATTGGGCAGGGGCATTCTATGCGAATGTTAACAATGTACTGGAGAATATTAATAGTGTACTTGAGATACTTAACAATGTACTAGAGAGTATTTACAGTGTACTGAAACGATTGGACAAAAACATTCTATGTGAATGTTAACAATGTATTTGGGAGTATTAACAGTGTACTTGAGATATTTAACAATGTACTAGGGAGTATTAAAAAAGTACTAAAATAATTGTGCGGAGGACATTTTTGATATTTTTAAAAATTATTTGTCTGGAGGAACCCAAAGATAATTTTTCACCGCCTTAAAAATCTAAATAACACTTGAAAAATTATAGGGATCTAAAAATATGGATGACCACATGGACCCCTAATTAATTTCCCTTAATTATTATTTGATACATAAAGAACAAAACACTATTGGATCACACACACAGTTATTGGTGTGATTGTGTATTGGATTTGTTATTAGAAATTTCAAAGGAATTGAACTTTCAGCTTAATGAATTGCATAGGTTCTTTCTTACGAGAAAAGTTGATGCTAGTAGATTAGATGATGATGATGATGATGATAGAATGGATGTCTGGATTGAAATCATATAATTAACAAAGTTTTCAATAGATTAAACAAGCAATTTTTTTTTAACGTGTGGGTATCCAGGCATAATTATTTTTGAAGTCTAAAAAGATTAGTAGTGGTTGAAGTATTTTTAACAATGTTAAAAAATAATAATATTTAATATCTTTAAAAAAGTATGTTTTCTCCATTTCAACAAAACATCAAAATAATATTCAGCACTTATAAAATGGACTGAAATACTCTTCCAATAAGCACATATGTCAACTGGTTAACCAAACACATTTATTTAAAATACTGCTTAATATTTTTCATTGAACCAAACGTTTTTTTTCCTAAAACTCTTAAAGATTATCATAATTCATCTTTCTGCACTTAACAATCAGCATTTAAAATCCGCTTTCCGCCGCTGCCAAACAGCCCCTTATTGTTTTTTGTGTTATTTTTGAATTATTTTATTTAATTTTAAAAAAACTTAATTGTTAGTTTGTTAGTTTTATTTGTTCCTTTTTATTAAGCTTAATTGTTTCACAAACTTAAAATTAAAATTTTAAAAACTATTTAATTTTTTATAATAATAAAAATAGAAAAAAATTTAAGTAAATTTAGGAGCTCTTTTTACAAGCACTCCTATGCCCAGAACCCATTTCTTTTTGTGGGTCCGACCTCTTTACAATAAGGAAAATGATATTTCCAGTCTCTCGTGCAACTTCAATTGCAGGTCATGTCAGTCTTTTTGTTTTTTTATACTCTCATTGAAGTTCATGATATTACATGAAATGAAGTTTATGTGTATAATTTTTTCACTTTTATAATTTTTTTATATCCCCGTACATTATAATAGCGTAATATATATACTATGCTATGAGGTTGTGCAAAACGTACAATAACCCTCTTCAACTTCTTTCATATTCCTCATTTGAATATTTTCCTCCTCAGACATTTTTCCTCGCTCCCTCCGTGTTCAATCGATCTCCCTCTCCCTCTCAAAATCAACACTGTTTCCCCTCTCTGTATATGGTGGCATTACCACGTGATGGTCTTGGAACACCTTTGGCACTAAACAGATTTTACAGGAACTTTTTTTATTTTTTTTTAAGAACTTTTGAGCATATCTATCAAATTTGCAACTATAGGTGAAACCTTTTACAAGTTCTTAGAGAGTTATATTGTAAATATAGTTGAAATTTGCATGTGGGGACCCCTTCCTGTGAAGCCTGCTTGTAATAATATTGATCCCTGCTTGTAATAATTTTGATGTGATGAAACTTATAGTGATTTATTGATGAGAGAGATGATTTGGATCTCGTTCAAACTTTGTTTTTATGGGTTCGTCATATTTTCTTATTAAGGTCTTTCAAACATATAGATATTGTTTTTGTATCTTTTGTTGCTTCGTTATATCATTTATTTTAACTTATTATTTTTAAAAAATATTTTTTCAATATTTTTTAATATGATTTTTTTCAATATGATTATGTGATATTTATACTGAAAAATTGTTTTCTTATAGAATTTTATATTTTTTTATAATATAATGCATCTTAAAAATAAAATCAAATTTATTCAATTATTATGTATATATCAATTCAACTTAATTACGTTGCATTCAATGCATCTCAAAATGTTAGAAATCTTTCATGTGCATTTGTACACACACAATGACCAGTGAATATCTATATGATTCAAATATCTTAAAATCCTATATTCAAAATAAAAATTATATACTAATATCTGAATATGTAATTTTTTTAATAATAATTATCTAATATAAAATATAAAATTATATGTATACACAGAAAATATTACACTGTCCAATGTAAAATAACAATAAAAAGACTCATACTTATCCTAAAATATAAATGTATTAATATTTATATTATAATATAATTAAAGTATATGTTTCATTTTTTTATAAAAATACTAACTTATTAGATTGCTTATACTATTTTTAAAAAATTCTAAATACTTATAAACTGAAT
Organism: Acorus calamus; assembly: GCA_030737845.1. Lineage (NCBI taxonomy): Eukaryota > Viridiplantae > Streptophyta > Magnoliopsida > Acorales > Acoraceae > Acorus > Acorus calamus. The sequence goes on from CM060879.1 coordinate 15,081,450, forward strand.
TTAAAGTTGAAAAATGGACCGGATGTACTCAAATGGATCGGTGGACTAACCCAACCCATATTTAGAAAGAACCAGCTAATTCAAATTTATATCAGTTGCTTATTCAGTAAGTAATCCACCTATGTTGAAAATATTTCCAATTTCAGACCAAGTCAAAAAAATAACCGTTGGAAGCCCTAGAACATCATGCGCACATAAATACACCCCCCCCCCCCATCAAATCACAAACGAAACAAAGCTTTCTCACAATCGCTCAATCTCTCTCTCCCTTCAAATTCGTGCACATAAGAAGAAGAATCTCTCTTCACTGATCCTCACAATCGCTCAATCTTTCTCTCTCACATTGTTTTGATTCTAATTTTGTTTCTTTTGTGGATCTAACCCCCTTTGTTTTGCTGATTCTGTATCTGGGTTCTATTGCTATAACCATTTGTTTTGCAGGTTTTGATTATTGGGTTATTAGATATTTTTTGTGTTTGTGTTTTTTGGGTTTTGTTTGACATCATGGATGCAGGGTCTCGCCGTCCCCTTCGGAAACATATCCTCCTTCGAAACCCCCCTTCAAGACAGAACGTGAGTCCTCAAATTCTTCTCTTGATTGATTCTGGTCTTGTTATATGTGATCCATGATATGTGTTCTTCATTTTCTCTAGTTTGCCACCTTATTTTGTTGTTCTGTGATTCTGTTTTGGGTTTGAATCCACATTGGGCCATCTGAACATTCTCTCTGCTTCTTATTTTTATTTTTATTTTTATTGGGTCCTCTGATCTGATCCCTCATTTATTACAAATTTTACATCTTTTTGTGCCTTCTTTGGGTTTCTCATTTTCTTCTTGTTCAGGAATCTTTATGTTCATATTTTTCTTTATGTGATTCATGATATGGGTTCTCTTCATTTTTTTTTCTAGATTTCCACCTAATTTTGTTATTCTGTGATTTTTTTTTTGCATGACTCGACATTGGTTTCCCTTTTTGCCATCTGTTTCATTGATTTTTCTGAAATCACATCATATGTTTTCTCTTATTGGTTTTCTCATTTAAAATTTACATTTTTTGGGATTCACTTCTTCTTCATGTCCTGTAATTCTAATGTTCATACTTCCCTGGTTCTTGCAGAGCGATCGCTTCATCCCCAACCGATCTTCCATGGACTTTGACATGGCCCACTACTTGCTAACAGAGGGAAGAAGGAAAGAAAAAGAGAACTCTTCGATGCGTTCGCCATCAAAAGAGGCCTATCGCAAGTGCCTCGCTGAGACCCTCTTGAACAACCAGACTCGCATCCTCGCCTTCAAGAGCAAGCCCTCCACATCCACTCAGGGGATGATCTTCAACGAAGTCTGCTCGGACGCCACTGCTTCTCATCTTCCCAAGTCCTCAGCCAAGCCCCACCGATGCATTCCTAAAGTAAGTACTCAATTTAACTATCCATTAATGTTAATTTGTTTCTTTAGTACCACCTCCATTGATAGAATTGAACAACCTTTGCTAGTCTGCGGAGAGGACACTAGACGCACCGGACCTCATCGACGACTACTACTTGAACTTGTTAGATTGGGGGAGCGACAACCTGTTGTCAATCGCGCTAGGAAACACGGTCTGCTTGTGGGACGCATTGGACGGTTCGACATCTGAGCTGCTGAGCGTCGACGAGGAGACCGGACCAGTCACCAGCGTGAGCTGGGCACCGGACGGGAGGCACATCGCGGTCGGGCTGAACAACTCCGAAGTACAGCTTTGGGACTCTGCAGCGACACGCCTCTTGAGGACACTCCACAGCGGGCACCGGTCACGTGTGGGCGCGCTCGCGTGGAACAACCACATCCTCACGACGGGCGGGATGGATGGGCTGATCGTCAACAACGATATTCGGGTCCGGTCATGCGTCGTCGAGACATACAGGGGGCACCAGGAGGAGGTGTGTGGGCTCAAGTGGTCGAGCTCGGGCCGACACCTTGCAAGCGGAGGCAATGACAATTTGATTCACATATGGGACCGGTCTTTGTCGGGCGGGCCGAACCAGTGGTTGCACCGGTTCGGGAACCACACGGCGGCGGTGAAGGCGCTCGCGTGGTGCCCGTTCCAGAGCAACCTATTGGCGTCGGGAGGGGGAAGCGGGGACCAGTGCATAAAGTTCTGGAACACGCAGACGGGGGCGTGCCTGAACTCGGTGGATACGGGGTCCCAGGTGTGCGCGCTGCTTTGGAACAAGAAGGAGCGGGAGCTGCTGAGCTCGCACGGGTTCGCGCAGAACCAGCTCACACTGTGGAAGTACCCTTCCATGGTTAAGGTCGCGGAGCTCACCGGACACACTTCGCGAGTGCTCTTCATGGCCCAGGTGAGCCCCCCACACCCATGACTACTCTGCATGGCCCTGATTCGATTGGATTTCTTCTATTCATAGAATTTTGCATTTAGTATCTTCATAATCTTGATATTCATGGTTTACGACACATTTTTCATATTCTAAAATACTAATTCTAATTGTTGTATTTCATGTATTTTACACATTGTTACTGACCCCTGTCATCACCATTGAAATTCTCATCCGCCCAAAACTGAGGGAATATTTGATAAATTATATCATGTCTCTAATGACGAAAGCCTTACAAAATATTTGATGTACACAAACTTTGTTATTGTGGTCACAAGAATTAGAATTGAATTGTTGACTGTTCTTGACATGGTTTTGATCAAAATTTGCAGAGCCCAGATGGGTGTACAGTGGCATCGGCGGCGGGGGACGAGACGCTGAAGTTCTGGAACGTTTTCGGGACACCGGAGCCGCCAAAGCCTGCGTCGAAGGTTTCGGCTAACGTGGGTCCGTTCACTCGTGTTTGTCGGATCAGGTGAAAGGGAGGGACTCCAAAAAAAATTTATCACTACAACAATTCTCTGATGTCTTCCGCGCGAAGGATAGATCGGTGTCTGTCGTTATGAATTCTTTTGGAGGACTTTTATTGAGGTGGTTTGAATTTTTTGTTGTTTTTAATACAGTTTTTTTTTTTTTTTTTGATGGGTTTATGTTTAGTTAGTTATTCACTGTGATTGTGTTTCTTTTTTCATGTACTCGAAATCTTGGTGGAGGTGATTTTAGTGGGGCCGCACGAGGAGCAGAGCATGCGATGTCTTGGCTCGGTTTTTTTTTAATAATTTATTTTTTTAAATTGGTTTTCAATTTTTTAGATATAATCTTATACATTTCTTTTTTGAAAAAATGACTAAAAAAATCTTTGAAAAGTTACAAATATCTAAATCAGTCACTTTTTAAAATTATACTAAAAAAAATTGCATTTTACAAAATCTACCCTTACACAATTAAATCTTTAATACATTCTATATCTCTTAACTTTGTTAAAATATTTCACCCTCTTAATTTTATTAATGTATTTTACACAATTTCATGTTGATCAATTTTTCTTTTATTGTAAATTCTTTGTGATTAGGTGAATTTTGTATAATATGTACTAATATAATTTGAGTTTTTTTTATGATCAATTCCATTAAATATGAATGATTTTTTTTAAAGGATATCATAAAAATATGTAAATATCTAAAAAATAAAAAATATGAATGATTTTAAAAAAAATGAATATGTAATAATGGATATCATAAAAATATGTAAATAGCTAAAAAATAAAAAATGTAAATAAAGATTTAGAATACTAAAATATCATCTGTTGCATTGGGGCATAATACAGATTTAAATTACATGTTATGATTATACATGATGAAAAAAGATAAACAATATCATGTAAGATATATATAAGAAACACACAACATGATATGTAATAACAAAACCTATAAGAGAATTGATTTTCATCATGTATGAAGAGATTGTTGTTTTGTAGGAAAAGTAGGTTTTTAGTGTGGAAAAAAGAGGGATATTAAATATTTAATTAGATAATGGAAAATTAATCTTTTGTGTCTATGAAATGATATATTTTTAGGTATAATTTTAAAAAATGGTTGATTTGGGTATTTCAAACTCTTATAAGATTTTTTTTTTGTCATTTTCCTTTTTTTTGTATATTTTTTAAAATGATTTTCTCTATATTGTATTCTTATATAGCTTATATGTATATATGTATATTATCATAGTATAGGAAACTTGCAAGGATTTTTTAAGGAACAGAAAAAAAGGGAAAAAAACCCTTGATTTCATGTTGATTTGATTGTGTTCTTTTTTAAAAAATTCATTGTTTTTAATGGTTTACTTTTTCTAAACACTTCGCAAGTGCTTTTCTGTTTTTTATTTTAGTATAGCTAATACTATTCTTCCCACGCAAGTGTGTAATAAATTTTTTTTTTTTTATTTTTTATCACTACAACAATTCTCTGATGTCTTCCGCGCGAAGGAGAGATCGGTGTCTGTCGTTATGAATTCTTTTGGAGGACTTTTATTGAGGTGGTTTGAATTTTTTGTTGTTTTTATTACAGTTTTTTTTTATTTTGTTTGTTTTGATGGGTTTATGTTTAGTTAGTTATTCACTGTGATTGTGTTTCTTTTTTCATGTACTCGAAATCTTGGTGGAGGAGATTTTAGTGGGGCCGCACGAGGAGCAGAGCATGCGATGTCTTGGCTCGTTTTTTTTTTATAATTTATTTTTTTAAATTGGTTTTCTATTACATTAAAAATAATCTTATACATTTCTTTTTTTGTATATTTTTTAAAATGATTTCTCTTTGTAGTATTTTTAATATAGCTTATATGTATATTATCATAGTATAGGAAACTTGCAAGGATTTTTTTAAGGAACAGACAAAAAAAGGGAAAAAAAAACCCTTGATTTCATGTTAATTTGATTGTGTTTTTAATGATTTTCTTTTTTTAAACACTTGGCAAGTGTTTTTCTGTTTTTCATTTTAGTACAGCTTAGTATTTCCCACGCACTAATAAAAATAAAAAAAAAACTGACAATCAACCCCCTCAATTTTTTTTTCAATTCATGTATATACAATATAATGTATCGTGTTATATATACATAAATAATATTTATGAAAATTTTAATAATGATTAATTAAATTGTTTTTAAAATGTATTATCAAATTACACATAAAAGAGATAAAGTATAATTGAAATTTATTGTGGTGATTAATAGCTTATTAGAAAAAGTTTTTCTCAAAAATGGCTATTTCATTATGATCAGTGATATATTATATGAATATCTCATTCTAAATCTAATAAAAAATAATAATAAAATATAATGATATAACACGATCACCACCGTTCATTTAATATATCTTTAAAAAAATTATTAGTGTTATGAAATTGAAAACATTATTAGTAATATAGACAAATGTTAGATTACTTAGACTGGGGTTCTAACAAAAAATCATAATTGAGAAACAAAAAAAAATGCAAAACCCTACTCCCACGACTTGGAAGTAAAATAATCAAAATATATTAAAAAAAAGACTGATATCATATTTTGAATAATATTAATTCACACTATTATAATAATTTGTGGATTTGAAGAAGATAGATTTGGTGAATATTTCATTTTACCCTTAGTTTTTTTTTAATATAATATTATATTGATACCATAAAAAAGATTTGTGAATTGGACATATACAAAAGAACCAGAAGATTCTTTTGCTCGATGATAGTTTTTACCGCATGATTTGTGGATTGTCATTTTAATGAGACAATATTCTCGTCGTTAGGGGGAGGGAAGAATGTACCTGAAGTACGATATGTTCCTAAAGAACGACGAGAATTATCGTGAATTCATCCACTCTGTCTCATCTAGACTCACGTACCACTCAACGTGAAAATCAAATTCCTAATGCACACCAGAAGCGTGATAGATCAATAGGTTCAAAAGATTCAGCTCCCCAGAAGTGGAGATTAAATGAAAAATCATGCTCTAATCATGCTCCAGAAGAAGTTATACATAATGCTCCAGAAGAGATTATGAACAATAAATCTAATTTCTCTAAAACTCTAGAAGAGTATAATGTCCCTGAAGAGAAACGAGTTCCAGAAGTGACTACACAAACTCTTGAAGAGGAAAAGGTACCTAATAATATTGAGATCTTTGTATTTTATATGCATATAAGAGAAATGTGGAATCGCAAATAAATTATCATCGATGACATACTATTGAAATTTCAAAGGGCGATGATTACAATGAACTACACAGCATAAATGAATGTCGACAAAGAAATAATTGGCCAAAGTGGAAAGATGCTATTAAAGCAGAATTGAGTTTTCTTGAAAAGTGTGGTATATTCGAACCTATAATATATACCCCAAAAGATGTTAACCCTGAAGTTTACAAATGGGCGTTTGTAAGAAACTGAAATGAGAAAATAAAATTGCTAGATATAAGACACGTCTTGTGGCACAAGGTTTCTTGCAGAAACCTGTGATTTGACTGTGAATAAACATACTCATCAGTCATGAATACAAAAATGTTCCATTGACTAGAAAGTCTCGAAGTTTCTGAAAAACTTGATATGAGACTAATGGACGAAGTAACAACTTATCTATATGGGAATTTATATGAATCCCTGAAGGATATAAATTGCCTAAAACAAAAATGAAAGAGCATGTACTCAATAAAACTAAGACGTTCATTGTACAGCCTAACGCAGTAGGTACAACAGTCTTAGTGAATACTTGATGAAAGCAGGATATAAAACAATTTCATTTGCCCATGTGTCCTTATAAATATATCTAGTAAGGGATTTGCTATTTTGACAATTTATGTTGATAACATAAATTCAATTGAGACTCTGAAGAGCTCAACAATACTGCAGAATATCTTATGAATGCATTCGAAGTGAAAGACCTTGGGAAAACTAAATATTGTCTCGGCCTGCAGATCGAGCAGAGCTCAAGAGAGATATTTGTCCATCAAATAACATATATTGAAAAAGTTCTGAAACACTTTAATATGGACAAATGTCATCCATTAAGTACTCCTATGATTATCAGGTCACTTGACCCAAAATCTTCTGGTCCTGAAGTACCATATCTTTTTGCAGTTGATGATTTATTATATTTGATACAGTGTACTAAATCTGAAGTTGCATTTTTAGTTTAATTTATGGGCCAGATATAAATTTGCACCAATTTGAAGGCACTGACACGATGTTAAACACATTTTTCAATATATTTGTGGAACAACATATGTTGGTTTATTCTACTCAAAGAATTCCACAAGTGGTCTCTTGTTGAAAGAATATTTGTGCATATTTAAGATATTTTTTCAGATCATCACAAACAGGTTATATATCTATATGTGGTGCTACAACAATCTCTTGGAGTTTTATTTTACAGGTTGTTGGTAGCCACATCTTCTAATAATTGTGAAGCTTGTGAATGTGAAATCGATGTTCGACAAATTCAGTGGAAGGACATTCTCACCGATTTGTTCATTAAAGCATGCCCACATCAACATTTAAAAAGGTGGTATACGATATCGGACACAACATATTTGTAACTAATCTTTTTGGCCATATCATTATGAGGGGGAGTATATTTTTAGATGACATTTGCGTGCTGTACTCTTTTTCTTCGCCTAAGTTTTGTTCTATTGGGTTTTCATAGCAAGGTTTTAACGAGGCAATATTAAACGCATACACCATTATACGATTAAGTTACATTGTACTCTTTTTCCTTCGCTTTGATTTTTTCCCACTGGGTTTTTCAAGCAAGGTTTTAATAAGGCAATTATCTTAGCGTGGTGGTCATCCAAGGGGGAGTGCTGTGAATATAGTGGATACCCACCACTCCTCCTAGTTATAACCTCCCCCACTCTTCAACTCCATAACCCCTCTCATTCAACTCCATAACCCTCACTATTAATCACCCCACTATGTACCCCCTTACCTCTATGGACTTGTAACTTCTTACCTTTGAAATTCATCCATGCACCCTATAAATAGAGGGGTCTCTCATGTATTCCATAAAACAACAAGTGAAAAATAAGAAATCTCTCTACTTCTCTTCTCCATATGTCTTGTGTTTTGTTTATGTATTCTTATGTTCAAGTATTCTTCTTAGTTTACAACAAATTGAAATTTATTGTAGTTATTAATAGCGTATTAGAAAAATCTTTTTCTCAAAAATGGCTATTTCATTATGAAAAGTGATATTATATATGATTATCTCATTCTAAATCTAATAAAAATAATAACAAAAAATATGATGATTGTGACACGATCACCACCGTTCATTTAATATATCTTTAAAAAAATTATTAGTGTTATGAAGTTGAAAACATGATTAGTAATATAGATAGATGTTAGATTAATTAGAGCGTGATTCTAACAAAAAAACATAATTGAGAAAAAAAAATGCAAAACCCCACTCCCACGACTTGGAAGTAAAATAATCAAAACTATATAAAAAAAAGGCTGATATCATATTTTTAATAATATCAATTCACATTATTATAATAATTTGTGGATTTGAAGAAGATAGATTTGGTGAATATTTAATTTTACCCTTAGTTTTTTAATATAATATTATATTGATATCATAAAAAAGATTTGTGAATTTGAATAAGATAAATTTAGTAAATATATCACCATATCCTTTATTTTATTTTTCTATTCTTATTCCTTAATCCAAAAATAATTATCATAACAAATTAAGAGTAAAATCAGAATAAAAAGTGTTACAAAGAAACAGAGTTGAAAAACTTAAACACTTTTGCTTAGTTAATAGATAGATGAATATAATTTTACCAAAAAATAAGGCTTTCTAATGAAAAGAAAAAAAGGGAGATGAATATAAATTTGATTGTGTTCTTGTTCTAATGATATGGATGAAGTTTTTTTTTTTTTTAATTCTTTACCAGTATTTTCAATGTAACAACACATACCAACATGATGAGGAGGCTGAGACTCCAAGCCATCTATTTTGCTTTAAATACCTGGGCTTGGCCGTCCATTTCTTGGACCACCTGTCGGTCTCGGTTCTTAGACTGGTCGGCCCTGGAGATAGAAGCATCTGAGGCAACGTCCTGCTTTCCCATGTGCCGGCCGGCCAACCTTTGGGCAATTTGGTTTGGGAGGAACTATGCCCTCTTCCGTGGATCCAGCATCTCGGCGGAAGGTATATGGGAGTCGACGAGTTCCTTCATTTCGGCCTGGGATGCTTCTGTGTGGGTGCTGCCTCCGTGGGGATGTCGAGGGCTTCTCTTCAGATAGTGGCTTAGAGGTTTGTTTTTATTGATTTCTTTCTGGCTTGTATTAGAGATCTGTTTAAATCTTTTATACAATCTCTCTTGAGGCCTTTGAGACGTGTACTCTTTTTTTAATATCAATCCAGTTCATATTTTTCAACACATACCAACAATTATTTATGGTGCTTTTTTCCGTGGACATTCTCCATTGTTAAAAACAAATCTAAATATATATATATATATATATATATATATCTCCCTCTCTTTATGATTAGCTTGAAAAACCAATTATATTAAGGAAAATGTTAGACTCAATCACATTCACCAATAAAAATTCATACCTCACATGTTTTCATTTTAAAAAAAATAGTAAACATCATCTAATCAGCTTTAATAAAAATAGTCGCCTTCATCTAATCTTAATTCTCTCCTTGAAGAGAAATGACACACATGGAGATCATATTGTACCCAGTATAATCGAAGTATGTGGTAATAATGAAAAGGAAAAGAGGAGGTTTGATTCAATGTTTTAATGCATGTACAGGTTGTTCTCTATTGGATAGTTTGAGCTATGTTAAGGTCTATCCAACAGTCCGAGTTAGGCAGGATTTGAAAATGTGTTTAGATAGCTTTTGCAGAATCCAAACTCGTATTCATATGGCCCCAACAGAAAATGTGCTTCCTAGAAAGCTGTTTTGAAAAACTGTTTCAGTGAAAACCTTTTTTTTTTTCAAGCCAAACGCAACTTAGAAGATAAAACACAGCACCAAAAATTTGATCCAAATCATATTTCATCATTTTCAATGAGGGGTTTGTATCCTAATAACAGGACACAACAACAGAGATCAATTTTACAAGATCTGCACCATCCTGCATTAAAAAAAATCGAGGTAAAAAGGAGCTTCAGACACTTTTTTCACAGATAATGGAACCTGTGCACGGTGTATTTATATTTTGCAAACGACCCGCACCATCAAGGGAATTGCTGCCTGTTGTATGTGTCCTCGTGCACAAATATGGTGGTTCTTCATTGAAAAAAGCGCGACGTAATAGATGATACCTAAAGCGACACTCGCGAGAGACAGCTCGAGTCAGACTGACAGCCTCAAGGTCGTCCTCAAGCGCCCGGACCTCTCCTTCGAGCTCCAACACGCGTGTCTGCCACCGCGTTGCGGATCGGTGGAGTGAGTCCCGTTCTGCAGAAACTGATGAAAGTTCCAGGGCAGCTTGGAGAGTTGATTCCAACGCTCTGGCAACTGCCCCCGTCGTCATCGCTCTCAATGATAAGCCGACGCTTCCTTCGACGATCATCAACCTGATGTGTGCTTCCACCCGCTCGGCTGCTCTCCCGGCGAACGCACACCCCCACCAGCTCCGCCAGCATGAACCGGAGGGAAGAAACGATGCGTGCCCACAATCGCCATCAGCTCCCTCGCATCCGGGACAGGCGTGTCCATCGTGATCATGTCAAAAAAGGCATGCTCCCACATCAAGGTCTTCACCGCTTCAAGGATGGTGTCGGACAGGATGCGGATCTGGGACTCGGATAACCCCACAGTAGGATCGAGGTTCCCTGCGAACAGTAGCACGCAAGTTTAAAAATAATAATAATAATAATACACGATGATAACGCCAACTGAGAGCTCGACATACTGAGTTCGCCGAAGGACGTCCGAATAAGGAGCACGCCAGCAACGGGGCACTGCCAGGGCCCCCCGATCGCCACAGGCTCTTCCTTCCATCCCCGAATCCCGAGCATCAGGAACCGACTATCTCGCATCGCGAAATAGTACCTCTGTGAACTCCTTGGGCACCGGACGAACCAGTAAAAGAACATCACCTCACACACTCCGAGCCCATAGCCCCACGTCTCGTTAAGATAGAGAGCAGCGGCCAGGACTCAATAAACGTTCGGGTGAACCTGCATAGGTGCCAGCCCAAAAAAGGAGAGAAAAGTGGGAATGAAAGGGTGGAGCGGGAAAAAAGGGGGCATCTATCAAAGATTTCAAATATAATCACAATCGTTGTAGAACTATTTAAACTTGCCATATACACATGATTTGTGGGTGATAATGTGCATCGGGATTTTTCCAATGAACATCAAGTTCCTTGTCACACCATTTGGATTGGGTATCCAAATACATCCGTGAAAAAGAACTTTATTTGACAGAAATAAGAAATGTAGAGAAACTTCTACACCATGCCCACTTCTCCCTGCTTTCATTCTACATAAGATGTTGTGCTGCCACAACAGATGAGAATTTGATTTATTAATTTTTTTCTTTCGGTTTACTATGGTAAGATATTTACATTGAAGCTAATTCTGGCAAATGAGATCTGATCTGTGCTCTCCAATACATACTAGCTAGGATATTGAAATGAATGATTTTCTATATACCAGTGTTTCTTCAAGTGATTTCTAATTAGGTTTTATGGTTTTTTACCGCATAGTAAGAAGTTCTTGTAATTTGTTATGCAGTGTTAATGACTTCATGATGGACAATTAGAGTAAATTAAGCTATAGTTGCAAAACTTAATGACACTGCATTCCATTTCTCTACAAGAAAAGGACCAAAACATCAGTTGCCAATGGAACCATTTATGCTAAATTTTTGTTCATAACAATTCTTCTAGAAGATCCAATCCTCTTAAAATGAGGATCCCTATCATTCAATGTGAGTTATTTTGGGAGTAAATATCTAGGTAGATTTTCGTGAAAGAAGAAAAAGCTTGTTGTGCATCTATGTATAAATGACCTAACTGCAATGGCTGTCCCTTGAACATTTTTGGTAGTGTAACATCCACACACATCGTTTTCGAAAACTCGACATGCATTCGTGCTCTCGAAATGGAAACAAAGGGTGTGGTAGTTATCCGTATAAACAATAAGAATGAATGCTTCTTTACTATCTATTTGAATGCAACGAGCAGGTATGCCTCTATTAAACTTATTCTATTTTGAATAATTTGTCATGATAGATACGTGTTATGGCCATATGATAGGATGAGGAGGAAGCTCAAGCCCGAATTCATTGAGAAAGTCATGATCACCAGGAGGAAGCATTCCTACAGGAAGAGGGGAAACAGATTCACTACTAGAAATCTCCCCTGTTGCGGCGGTTTAAAACCACCTCCATAGCCTTGAAACCGCCTCCATAGTATAACGACGGTCGACCACCCGCCTGCTTAGTAGGGGTCGTATTGAAGAAAATGGATGAGATGTGCACACTATGTGATGTGGAGGTTTGAACCATCATCCACCTCACCGATCACAGGGTAAACTAGACAAGGCACAGGCTTCATACAACATCAGAAAGCATAACAAGGTGAACTGAGAGTTGGGACTGAAGGTGCTCATGGGCAAGATTTTGAACGGTGAGGCGCTCGATGGGAATTGCATAGATGATGTGAGAGACCTCAACAAGATGCTTGAGAAGAAGAGAGAGAAGGTCAAGGAGCAGCTCATGCTTCTCATGGTTAGGTCAGGTTGGGAAGGGTTAGATTTGTCGTAGTCCCTTTCATATTTTAATTGGGTTCGGAACCTCCAATCCGACTCCAAACTGTATGAGTTGCAGTCTAAACCATGATTCGTCAAAATAAACTCAAAGGGAAAAAAAATTTAGTGGTCTGAATGGATTTGTAGTTTTGTTTATTCATTTTCTTCCCAAATCTTGCAAGTGTTGATGTTATTGCAATTTGATTGGTCAATTTTATTTATACAATTTTTTTAACCACAAGGGTTATTATTTTAATATTTTATATTTTTGTCAAAAGAAAGATTGAATTTATTTCATGTCCTTGATGGTGATCCATGGGCAACAGAAAATCCATTTTTCATTCTCCAAAAAAAATGTTATTGGAAACCAGTTTATACATGCATTATACAATAACACGTCTCAACGATTATGTAACGTCACTAATTTAAAATGCATCTTAGTTTACTACAGCTGTGCTCACATATAAACACAAATGGATATGTAAAATAAGTTGTATGGGGTCTACCCGACCCAACTCATTAAGTAAACGGCCCAAGCCGGCCCACCATTTTAAAAAAAATAAAATTTAAAAAAAAAACTTAAAATTTACTTTTCTTAAATATTACTTACACAAAATATATATACACGTATATGTAATACATATATACACACAAACATATTGTATAAACTTGATTTATATACACACACAATGCCGTGCCAAAACGGGCCGAATTGCCACTGGACTGGACTGGCAATGACCAATGTTTCATGTTGTGCGACCTGACACATCTTACACTTCTAAACACAAACTATCTTCCCAAATTAAACGATGTAGATGCGAATACTAACTTTATCCCATCATCACCCTCACCCAATCCATTGACTTTTTTGAACTGTAGATGCAAATCGTCTTTGGAAACTCAAAATGAAACACACACTACTCTTGTTATCTATCTATATAAACAATAAGAATGAATTCACTTGTACCGTGTACTCAAATAAGCAGGTATATCTCTAATAGTCTTCTTTTCTTTTTCTTAGGAAACAATGAAAATGAGCAAAACAACATAGCAAAGGAGGAGGCAGATCATTAATGAACATAAATGACAAATCCAACTGGTCATATGGCTACGTTCCACCACTCAGTTGCAGTCTGCATTTTGCTCGATAATATACCACCGATGACTGTGAGGAAAGATGATCGGCGATCGCATATTTCTATAATTCTATTGGCTGGGTGGACCAGTTCATTGGGGTAGCCTCTTGCAACATCTACACCTGCTTTCGCCATAAGAAATTCTAGACATTCTTGATAGCTTGAGAACTTTCTTATCTCTTCTTCTTCTGGAGGATGAAGCGGCCGCCGTGTCCTTGCAAGGATGATGTCTTGACTAATACTCCTCCCTCCATTATATGTCTCATTAATTCCAAGAAGTACTGATAAATGTATTGAGATCTTTTTTATACTCTCCTTTATTTCTTGCAATCGGCTGTTATTATCATGCTCATGGCGGGTTCTCAAGGAAAACGGTATGCGAGCATGTCTATTTTTATTTTGATGTAGAAGTCTGCACCATCATCCACGGTGCGGATCGATCCATTTGACATGATGAGGAGGAAGCTCAAGCTCCAATTCATCGAGAGAAAAAAAAAGCGAGGAAGTAGACATACGAAAAGAGGAAGAAAGGCTTACCTAAGAAAGCCAACGAGTTTAGCATACTATGTGATGTAGAACTCTGCACCATCATCCACAGTGTGGATAGATCACTCCTACAACCCCAGGCCTTCTCCAGCAAAGCCACAAGCTTTGATTGAAAAGTTTGAGGCCTTACCCCCTAACAAGAAACACATGCTCTATGATTTTGTGTGTGTGTGTGTGTGTTTGTGTGGAGCTTGATTGACTAAGATTTTCTTCTTATATGGTTCTGTTCCACAATTAGGGGCTGTTTGGCCGACCCACTTTTCAACACTTATTTAGATGTTTGCTTATGTATCCTCTTTAATTGTGTTTGTAGTGTTAAAATAAGCACATATTAGTTACCTCGTTAAGGCATTTTGGACCGGAAATTTTCAGCTACCTTATGTGCACTTATTAATCGGGATACGCATTCAGAGTTACAAACTTGTCTGTGAAAAGACGACATTGCCCCCGTCAATTTGCGTTATTTACATAGTGTATATAAACAAAAAATTTCACATGGTCTTCTCTCTCCTTCTCTTTGCAACGCCGAAAACACCCACTGGAAACCCTATTTTCGTTGGAGAGAAGAACATCACCTGCTTCGATCTATTTTCTTTGGAGAAAGAACACCACCTGCTTCGATCCTTGTTTCTTCATCGATGCCGAACGTGAGGAGAAATGGATGACTGAACTTGTATATACACCTCCCTCGAGATGACCCGTCTGTTCGTACATTGATCCTTCCTCTCGATCCCTCACCAGACCACGAAGAGTGCCGATACACTCCGATCTCCCTCTGCCCTTCTCCAACAAACGCCCCGAAAGTCCGACTGCTGCATAGGTGCTTTGGATCTCCATCTCAGCCAACGATCAAGGTAAAATGGACTAAAACTCCTTTTTTGGCTTTTATTCTTAAAGATCTGAACATGCTTTATACTGTTTAGGGTTTCTTGGAGATGGATCTATTGGAAGGTGGGCTGACATGTTTGTTTTGTGTTTTTGTGGGTAGATCAGATTTTGGATAGGTGATTGATTACCTTTTGATGTGCGAAACCTCTTTTCTTTCATTGGGATTGTATGTAGATCTTGATTTTCTTGTGAGTAGATCAGATTCAATGTAGGTGATTGGTAGCTTTTTTTGTGCAACTCGTAATTTTTGAAGTCGGATTGTCTGTAAATTATGATCTTTATTGATTGTTGATGCCCTGATTTGTGGGGATTTGTAAAGTTTTTAAAGTCACTTCATAGAAAAATTCAAGGTTTGGCCTAAACTGGTAATTAGTCTCCAAAGGACAGCCAAGGTTTCAGCTATAGATAGGTTGCTGAGCCACATGAGTATAGCCTCTGTAATTAAAGAATCATTCTTACTTTCCAATCCTTTGTTATAAAAATATTGATATACTTGGAGCAAGCGTGCATTCATTTTTCATCTTTTAGCCATGTGTTTAAGTAAGGTTTTTCAACAGGTTTTACCATTATGCATCTCTGGGATTCACAGCTTTTGGTATGTTTTTGTTTGCTTGGCATGCAAGTGAATTTGTATTAGGGCTGCACCAGGATCTAAGGTAATTTGACTTGCAATTTCTTATCATTGAAGATGAATAAATTTCTACTGTTATAAAGTCGGTCCTTTTACCTGTGTTGACCACAATCCCCATCTGTATTACCACCATATGTATGTGATATCATGCCAAAAGAAAAAAAAATCACAATCCAAACTATTCATGGTTCAATTTCTCTCCCAATTATGTTCCCCCTGCTCCCCAATGATGCAAAAAGAGAAAATTGTGACAACCTGTTCAACAAATAATTTCCACATCTAACCAAGCCTCTTTTCCCTATTTTATTAAAACCTAAAAATTGTTCTATTATATTCCATCATCCTCAGCTAGTCCATGATCTCAATTGGAGTGATTCTGGGTAGGATGATATGAAATTGTGTCACTTTATGGTTTTTGATACCTTTGACTAAAAATTTATTGTGGTTGATACATGATATTTTTGCTGG
The DNA here is from genome assembly GCA_030737845.1 of Acorus calamus. Classification (NCBI taxonomy): domain Eukaryota; kingdom Viridiplantae; phylum Streptophyta; class Magnoliopsida; order Acorales; family Acoraceae; genus Acorus; species Acorus calamus. The sequence goes on from CM060879.1 coordinate 15,097,756, forward strand.
TATAGCATAAATGATGGGTAATTACAATCCAGTGTTTTATTGTTAGGTTTTCCTCTGAATATCAGTCAATACCATAGTAATCCAGAATAGAATCTATCTCCCACCCTTTGTAAATTTTAGATTTTTTTCAAGAAAAGGTAGGATTTACACCAACCTGAGCTGGTGAATTAAAAAAAAGAAAGAAAAAGCTCCCATTATCTTGCTTCTGATAAAATGAAAAATAGTTTGCTATATACCTGCTTTTTAAACATTTTGATCAATTAAACATAATTGACTTTTCTAGATTTCACCTTATTACACACAATAAAAATGTAGTTGGGAACAATGAAAATGTAGTTTGTTAAAATCTACACTGTCTATGTATTTCTTTTCTATATCTAAGGACAAGTGAAGGAGTATCTTTTCCTAAATATAGGACATCTCTATCTACTTGTATAAGTTAAATTAGAAAAATTTGAAATAATAAATGGTGGATAATACATTTGAGGTGAAACAGTTTCACACCTCAACCGCACAATATTTGAGGATAATATAGGACATCTCTATACATTTGAGGATAATCCCCACTTTCACCACGGTAGGAGTAATTGAAGATTCTCCCAAGCAGATAAAGAACTCGAAGCCTCCCCGCCCATTGCCTCGCAATGGGGGGCCAAAACACCCTTAGGTGTTTCCACAAACTTTCCAATTATACCCCTTTTTGTGTTATGGATTGTCTTTTTTGGAATATCCGCGGTCTCAATAGTAAGGAAAAGCAATTGGATGTTCATAATTTTTTGTCTAAGCATCTAGTTCCCATTATCTGTTTGGTAGAAACAAAAGTCCCTCCCACTCTTGCCTGCCGCGTCCGAAGACATGTCCTTCCTCATCACAGGCTTTTGCACTCTCTTCCCTCCTCTAGAATTTGGGTTCTTTGGCAAGACCAACTAGCCGATGTCATTGAAGTATCTTCGTCAGATCAGTTCATCCACTGCAAAGCATCGCCACGTGATGGGAGTACTCCGTTCTTCTTCACCGCGGTCTATGCTTCCAATAATGCACTAGAAAGGGTATCATTGTGGGCAGAATTGGTCAACATCTCTCGTCACATTGGAGATCAACAATGGATTATTGGAGGTGATTTCAATGAAATCCGTTTTAGCTTTGAAAAAGCAGGGGGTCGGCCGATTCACTCGAGAAGATCTGCTCGTTTTAACTCTTGTATCGAGGAATGCTTGCTTAATGACCTTCGATCCATCGGCGGTCAATTTTCCTGGTCTAACAACCAACAAAACAGAATTGCCTGTAAGCTTGATAGAATCCTTGTCAACTCTCGCTGGACTCATGATTTCGCTGACTCTTATGTGCAGATTCTTAGCCCTGGCCTCTCGGATCACAGTCCCCTAAAGGTTTCTGTACAACCCCCTATTCCTTTAGGTCCACGCCCGTTCAAATACTTCCAAATGTGGGAACTCCACCCATCCTTCCATGAGACGGTGTCACAGGCTTGGCAACAGCATTTTATTGGCTCTCCGATGTTCGTGTTGACCAAGAAACTTCAGCATACTAAAGCTATCCTTAAAGACTGGAACCACACGGTGTTTGGGCCTCTCCAGCACTCTTTGGGTCAATGTCGATCCTCCCTGGAACAGATCCAAGCGGCTCTCCTCTTGGACCCTCTCAATCCCCATCTTATGCAGTCGGAGGGTCTCGCCAAGTCTGCATATTTGGTTCAGCTCCGAAGTGAGGAAAGCTTCCTTAGACAGAAATCCAGACAGCTTTGGCTATCCGAATGTGACAAAAATTCAAGATTTTTTCATTCTATGATAAAAGCACGTATTGCTCGCAACTCAGTCCGCAGGGTCCAACTCGATGATGGCTCCTTCTCTTCGAATCCTCATGTTGTATCAGAGCATGCTGTATCTTTCTTTCATAGTCTCCTCAATCGTCAAGCTTTGTCCCCAACTCCTCCGCTAAGGCATTTTGCAATCCTTTCAGAGGAGGACAAGTTAGGTCTCTGTGACAGTGTTTCAGATGAAGAAATCAAGTCAGCCCTCTTTGCTCAAAAGCCTCTCAGCAGTCCAGGCCCAGACGGTTTCTCAGCTCGGTTTTTTCAGCACTTTTGGCCAACCATCAAAGATGATTTCACTGCTGCAGTCAAGTCTTTTTTTGAATCTGGGCAGCTCCTCAAAGCCATCAATCACTCTTTTATCTGCCTCATCCCAAAGACCAAGCTAGCAGACTCCTTCAATGACTTCAGGCCCATTTCTTTATGCAATGTCACATTCAAGACGATCACTAGACTCATGGCTACCCGGTTGCAGAGAGTACTGCCGAAGCTCATCAGTCTTAACCAATCGGCGTTCCTCAAGGGTCGGAACATTGTCCACAGCATCCTTATGGCCCACGAAATGTCTAATATTCTTTCTCCTTCTCATACTGGTCGGGCTTGCCTTAAAGTTGACTTACGCAAAGCTTTCGATAGTGTGAGCTGGGAATACTTATCATCCATCTTACGAGGTATGAATTTTCCTTCGATCTGGATAAATTGGACCATCCAATGCATCTCTACGGCATCCTTTTCGGTTCTACTAAATGGCAGCCCGAAAGGGTTCTTTCGCTCCTCTTGTGGACTTCGTCAAGGAGATCCGCTCTCCCCTCTATTATTTGTGATAGCAATGCAGGGACTCTCTTGCATTCTTGAAGATGCGGTGGATCAAGGACGGATTGGCAAGTTCATTAACTCCCCACTCAACATATCCCATCTTTCTTTCGCGGATGACTTGATGCTTTTCTCTGATTCTTCCCCGAACACCGCAGAGGCGATTAAGGCTATTCTTGATGACTTTTCTACGTACTCTGGCCTACAACTCAATGCCGCTAAGAGTCAGCTATTCTTAAACCTGGATGACACACAATTTTCCTCGATTCTGGGGATTGCCCGTAAGCGTCTTCCAGTCCGATACCTTGGAGTACCACTATTCCATGGAGCACTTTCACACTCAATGTGCCTTCCATTAATTGATAAAGTTAGGAACAAAGTTCAAGCTTGGTCAAGTCATATGTTATCTAGGGCAGGAAAGGTGGAATTAATTAAATCAGTTCTTGTAAGCTTTAGCTTTTTCTGGACAACGGGGTTCTCCTTGCCAAAGAAAACTATCCACACCATTCAAAAAATCATGAGGCATTTCATTTGGGCTGGTGAAGGGAATTTGCCCAAGCAACACCAAGTGGCGTGGGCAACAGTATGTTCAACGACTCCTGAAGGTGATCTAGGTATTAAACGAATTGGAGCTTGGAATATTGCTTCTATGGGAGTTCTCTTTTGGCAACTTGCAACAAGCCACAACTCCCTATGGGCAAACTGGATGAAGAAAAAATACTTTACTAAAAGAAATATCTGGGTTAGTAAAGTTACCTTGACAAGCTCTTGGTCTTGGAAACAAATTATCAAGGCTAGGGAATGGATCCGTAAAGATGTTCAATATGTTATCTTTGAAGGTCTCTCGATCAATCTCGGGGATGATCCTTGGCTAAACGGCCATGGGCTTCGTCACCATTTCTTAGGGACTGGGCTGCTCTCCTGGGGTCCAGCGGGCACCACCTTGGTAAGTTCATTAATCTCTAATGGGCGCTGGTGTATTCCAGCTAGGTGGCCTCACCAATTTGACCATATATGGAACCAAATTCAAGATCTTGAGGTTGGGGGCCAAGGACCTCACCAAATTGTCTGGAAGGGACATAGAACGGGCAAAGTCAAGTCTGCATCAGCATGGAATTCTATCCGCACTCACTCCACTGAAGCCCCTTGGTCATGCCACTTGTGGCTCCCTATTCAGGTCCCCAAGCACTCCTTTCTCTGTTGGCAAGCTATTCTAGACAAGCTCCCTACCCGAGCCCGTCTGCTCTCTCACGGCCTCTCTTCCATTGGGACTTGTGGTATATGCAACACACTGGAGGAAACCGCTAACCATCTCTTCATTCATTGCCCCTTTTTAGCCTTTATATGGAATGCCATCATAAAAAATCTGGGCTTACAGAGATTCAGAATGCCAACACTTGGACACCATATCTCTCAATTTATGAAGATGGCTAAATCAGACTCAGAACGCTCGGTCTTTCATTTCCTCCTACCACAAGTTGTCTGGTCCATTTGGCAAGAAAGAAATAATAGGGTCTTCAGACATGTTTCCAGGCATAAAATATTCATTGTTAGGCAGGTTATTCAAGCCACCATTCACAGGTTCAAGGATCATCTCTTTGAGGACCCTACCTCGCCTCTTGCTCCCAAATTTCAGAACTTATTTCATATTTCCTATTTGGAAAAAGAAAAGGTAGATAAGTGGGTGAGTTGGACTCCTCCTCCGTCGGGTTGGGTTAAAGCTAATTCTGACGGATCTCTTTCGGATGATCGGTATGGATTTGGGGCGCTTATTAGAAATAGCAATGGGGATTGTCTACAAGCCCTGTCAGCTAGAGTATGTGCCTGCTCCATTAACATCATAGAGCTCAAAGGTGTCGTGGCAGGCATCCATCTTGCTCAAGATGCTGGAGCGGCTCAGCTTTGGAGTGAAACAGACTCTACTACTGTGGTTGCATGGTCTAATGGATGTGATCAGATCCCATGGACTGCGATTAGAGACCTTCGAGCTCTTCATCAAGCTGTCAGTAGTTTCTCCTCTTGGAAGATTACCCATGTATATAGGGAATGCAATGCAGCTGCTGATTTCCTTGCAGCGCACCGAGCTTCCATTGGTGTATCATCACTAGATCCATCCACGTTCGGGGGGGATTGTCACGCCCCAGGGCGGCCGTCCCCGAGACGTGGCAAATATATAAATGATATCAGTAATCCATACACGAGGTCAAATAAATACTCCACAATAGTAAAGGAAATACACAAGTAACTGACATCAAATATATACAAAAAGCGGAAGCTCAAATGACTAAGTCTGTAATTCAAAGACATATTACAGACTAGAGTACACAATCAACTGTCCTGTGAGAGCCAATATATATACAATAACTGACATCAATAGTCTACATACCGTGCACAAGCACAAGTATAATACATACAATGAAAAGGGAATGCTGATAGCCTCCGACTCGCAAGACATCCAACGCGAACGCAGGTCTCCTACTCGGATGGCGCCAGGGGAGCTCTTCTCTTGGATCCGACTCAGCGTCAACTGGGGAAAAACATAAGCGAGGGGTGAGCTACAAGCTCAGTGAGTGGTCAGAAACCAAACACCAACACCAACATTCGATCCTAAGGCAATCACCTATCAAGGAAACCATGGGTAGAAACCCAACGGTTAACAAGGTCACACGGCGGTGCGACCCTACCCTGCCCTCGCCCTAGCCCCCACAGGGGTGAGTCTAGGGACTCGAAGGACAACTTGCTGTTCTACACCGTTCGTCATCCGGTAGCGCTCTCCCAGGCAGCCTCTACCTGGAGCCGGCCACGGTCAGTACACTGTCGAGCGCATCGATGGTACCTACAGGTGGGGGTCCACCCAGGGCGGCTCGTACCTAGGAAGCATCCACACGGATCCGGCGAAGGGGAGAACGATAATTCAGGCTTGCAACATCGTCCGGTGGTCCACCCTCGTGTAGCCTCCCTGACCAGTACATCTGCCGAATGCATCGGGAGTACCTACCAGTGGGAGTCCTCTGTCAGGGCAGCTTCTACGTCGGGACCCCGGTATACGACGATATTGGGAGGAAACACTACTTGTTCGCAGCGCGAACCCTATGGAAAGCCAATCACTCAAGCTGGTGGGTCAAGTATCAACTCGAGCCCACAACACTCACACCAACACCCTCACCTCCGAAGGGTGACCTAGGTTGTCGGAAGTAACTGTACCAATCCCTCACCTTCACCCCAAAAGGGGTGACCCAGTCTCTTGGGAAGAGACTAGATCGTTTCTAAGCCCTTGGTCCACCGGTAGCCCTTTCCCCGGGTAGCCTCTGCCTGACATACTCCCACGATCAGTACACTGTCGACCACAGCGATGGTACCTACAGATGGGAGCCCGGTGCCAAGACAGCAATGATACGCCGAGAAGTTCCTACACAGATCCAACGAAGGGGAAAAACGATAACTCATGCTCGCAGCGCAAACCCCACGGGAAAACCATCTATACAAACTGACGGGTCGAGTATCAACGCGACCCCACCCTACTCACGCCAACACCCTCACCCTCACCCCGACGGGTGACATAGGATCTTGGGGAAGAGGTCGATTGTTCTAAGCCCTTGGTCCACCGGTAGCCCTTTCCCCGGGTAGCCTCTACCTGACATACTCCCACGAATGGGAGCCCGGTGCCAGGACAGCGTTTCCAACGCCGGGAAGTTCCTACACGGATCCAACGAAGGGGAGAAACAATCTACGCTCGCGGATACGATCCTCTTGGATCCGTCATCATCGGTTATCAAACACCGATAGGCGCAATGAATTCTCATGAATTCCCTCCAGGGCGCATAACTCAGATGCGGGGAAGACATTAATTATAAGTGTCAAAACCATGGTATGACCCCACAAGAGGTCATACACTTGTCTAATATATTAGACACGAATCATGGCCATATCGGCATATATATATATATGCAATTAACTACCCAACGATGACCTACTTAAACATGCATACATGGCATCAAACAGATAAACACACACAAATTACAACCTATTATACGTTGGATAACACCAACCTAGAAGGGAAGGGTTAAGCGCGATCTGCGCAACAACAGGTGCATGCCAATAATTCCAAGCAAACCCGAGTCAAGTAGGAACTACATCTACTCACTCGGTTCGCGAAGAGAAAGAGGGCGAGGGAGAGGGAATGCCTCATCCTCTCTCGAGCTGGTCATAGTTTTGCCCCAACAGATGGGTGCAACAGCTATACCACACCCTCGAGTCCTAAATCAGAGGAATATTACGCATACACCCGTTATTAACCCAAGTTTAGACATGCCTGATATGTTCAAATGATAATAAGGGTAGTATTTCAAACAAAATACCTAAATCATGCCATATTCTATACAATACATAGGCAAGTATAAGGTAGAATAGGGGTTCTACACAATATACGAGCTATACATCCTAGCATGCATGATATCTAGCATAATTAGGGTGCAAATAAAGCCCCATGGAAGCGCGAAGCACGACTACGTGCATCGGGCGCTCCCGGAAGGGTTGGAATCAAACCACTCACCTAACGAGCGCACGGCTCACGAAACGGAAGAGAGCGACGAGTTGAATCCGAAGCCTGAAATCAATCCATCAAGGATCATCCAATGGTTGCATTTGGCTATAACAAGCTGCTCGACACCACGAAGCACTCCGAACGCGTCTGAGCACCGCAAGCACGCCCTCGAGTACCCCGTGCACGTTGCCCATGCACCTCGCACGCATCAAACAACGTCAAGCACGTCCTCGAGCACCTCGTGCATGCTTCCCACGCACTCCGCACGCATCGGGCAAGGCCAAGCACGCCCTCGAGCACCTCGTGCACGCTGCCCGCACACTCCGCACGCATCGAACAACGTCACGCACACCCTCGAGCACCCCGTGCACGCTGCCCACGCACTCCGCACGCATGCGAGCACCTCATGCACGCTTCCCGCGCACTCCGCACGCATGCGAGCACCTTATGCATGCTTCCCGCGCACTCCGCACGCATGCGAGCACCTTATGTATGCTTCCCGCGCACTCCGCACGCATGCGAGCACCCCCACAAACAGGTGGCATGCACACCAGCTACAAAAGAGATGGCTGAACCCAACCGAGGAGAGCGGGAGGTCCATACGCGGCTCCGGCATGCCCGCACACCGCTGCTCCACCGCCAACACCCCCGACGCCCCGCACCTCCTTACAAACAACACACCTTCAAATACATTGGAAGAGGAGACTTCATCACCACCTCCACCAACAACCAAGCACTCCTTATATGCATAAGAACCACAAAAAGAAGAGGGAAAACTCACCAAAGGAGAGGGGGGAAAAGGAAAGGAAAGGGGGGCGTAGGGGCTCGCAAGCGCACCCTCGGCCACCCCAACCGCAACCACCGCAACCACCACCTCTTCCTTGCTCTTCTTCTTCAATGTGGCATTACAACAAACACATGGGGGGCTGCTGTCCAAAGGGGAGGGGAAAACAATGAGGGGGAGCCTGAGGAAGATGGATTAAGAAGGGAGGATAACAAAGCACAACAACAACATAAACACACCTTTTCCACTCCTTTTTTATCTTCTTCTCCACCACCATCACCTCCTCCACCCAAAACACATACAAAAGGGGGGCTGGACCAGAAAAGAGAGGAGGAGAGACCCAAAGTCGTGCACATTTGGGGATTAAATAAGCAAAGGTCGAGTAAATGACCAAGTCATCCTCGGACTTAAAACTTCTGCGCAGCCTTCACTTAAACGGCCATAACTTCCTCAATACAGCTCCGAATTGCATGATTCCAGTGGCATTGGAAAGATAAGACGATTATCTACAACTTTCATGTTTACACCTAGATCAAATAACCCCTCGAGCTATTCAGAAATATAGGCTAAACATCTTACAGGGCTGCAGCCTGGATTTTCTCAACTTCGGGGTATACATGGAAAAATACCCATAACTTTTAATATACGAATCCAGTTGATCCGATTCCACTTCTATATGGAAGCTATATCAAAACTGGACATCTCGTAATAATATCAGATTTTTATCTCATCATCTTGGATTTTTACAAAATCAAATCCGAATGCCCAGTCCAAAACTGCATAATTCCAAAAACGTTATCGGAATTAAACGAAAATTTTATGGGCAGTACTAAACAGTACCAGGACCCATAATATGCAGTTATATCTTCAATCAGAGTCCTTAAACCCCAGAAGGTAGCTAAAAATCAAAATTTTAGCGACTCCGATCGAAATTAGGACTCTAAATGACACAGGTCTAACAGGGATCTTGCTATACTTCTTCAGGCAGACAAGGAAGGACACAAGCATCTTCGTAAGGGCTAAGTCTCTGTTTCCTCACCTGTAAGGGTCATTTAGACTCTTTCTTACTCTTTATTATCTTCCTCCAATGTAAATGGTGTGTGCAGTGCACCCCCATTGACAGTTTAATCTGTCTCCCTTAATCCTCTTGTACATTCAATTCCCTTTCATGCAATATATTTTAACTTACCAAGCAAAAAAAAAGATAAGATAATCAAAGAATTGTCAAGGCATTAATATTTTATGGTTGCTTAATGATATATTCCAACATATGCATGATGACAGTATTTGGTTCCAATATTGGCATACAGCTTTGTTGAAGTAACTTGAATTTTTTCGATATCATTTCCTTTATAGGTTCTTAGTTTAGCATCTTATCTCTCATATATACTTTCTAATTTTCACATACATAGCTTATATTTATCAATCACTAGTTTTTAAGTTTGCTTATGTAAAAGATAGGAAATTACGTGGACTTGACATTGAACAAAGCTTTGCACATGCAACATTATAAATATGTTTTTCTTTAGGAGAAAAAAGCAGCATTGCCAAAAGAAGATCAGACCCCCCAGAGTAGATGAACCTCCTTTTGATTTTTCACTACTACTACTAGAGTGTACTGTTGTGAAAGAAAATGCTTTATAAAATTGAAGTCATTGACCATATATGGTTGATGGAGAGGGGAATGTTTCTATTGTTGTATCCCTAGCTATGTATGTACATTATATTCCGAGATGTATGATGCAGATATATTTTTGACAGCATGAAGAACGCTCATTCTGAGATTCATTGTGCTTGTGACCGAGGACCAATGACTGTTCATATGGCACGGACGGATAAGAACTATGGACGCTGGTTCTTTAGGTGCCCTGCGAGATTGGTACGTGTTCTAATAAGTGCACTGGTCTTCACTGATACATATATAGATTTATTGAAATTTTTCTGTTTCCATATTGATGTAGATATTTGGTTGGATGCAGGACCACCGTGCCTCTTTCATATGGGCAGATACATTGCCCAGGTTGGGAGAATTTCAAGATGACCAACCACAAATCATTAATAGGTGGAGAAGGACAATGCAAGACCACGGCCAACTGGTTTAATGATTTTTGGATGTTGTGCATGCTTTTGTATAATGCAGATATATTTTTGACAGCATGAAGAACGCTCATTCTGAGATTCATTGTGCTTGTGACCGAGGACCAATGACTGTTCATATGGCACGGACGGATAAGAACTATGGACGCTGGTTCTTTAGGTGCCCTGCGAGATTGGTACGTGTTCTAATAAGTGCACTGGTCTTCACTGATACATATATAGATTTATTGAAATTTTTCTGTTTCCATATTGATGTAGATATTTGGTTGGATGCAGGACCACCGTGCCTCTTTCATATGGGCAGATACATTGCCCAGGTTGGGAGAATTTCAAGATGACCAACCACAATTCATTAATAGGTGGAGAAGGACAATGCAAGACCACGGCAAACTGGTTTAATGATTTTTGGATGTTGTGCATGCTTTTGTATAATGTAGTTGGTGTTTGTTATCTTTGTTTTGCTTTTGATCCTAGCTATTAAGTAAATATAGAATGTCTATTAGCTCATGCATATCTGTAACATTATAAATATCTCTATGTAGCAGTCAATTTTGTAACTGGTTTGAGAAAACCTCATATGTGGGAGTGTTGAAATCCGAACAGTACTGCTTATTATGACAGATCAATGATTAGATTGACTATCTTTGTCTATGTAGACTTTGTATGTTAAAATAAAACATTTCTATTGAGACATTTTTATACAATTTATGTAACTGTCAAATTCTTACAAAAGGGGTCCATCCCAATTTTTTGTTAGCATGTATTTGAATTTTAATCAAGACATTACAATGTGTTTGCAGTCCAATTGAGGAGTTTTTGCAATTTTATGGAATAGGTGGAAATATATAAATATCAGAGTTTTCAAAGAAATGAACATGTGGGTATCCAGACATTATATTGTTTTGGCTCTTCAAAGGAAATTGTGGGACTGATATTTTTAACATGTTAAAAAAGAATAATCTTTCATATTTAAAAAAAAAACATGTTTTTTTCATTTCAACCAAACATCAAAATAACATTCAGCACTTATAAAATAGACCAAAATACCCTTCCAATAATCACATAAGTCAACTGGTTAACCAAACACACTTATTTAAAATACTGCTTAATATTTTTCATTGAACCAAACGCTTTTTTTTCCTAAACTCTTAAAGATTATCATCCTTCCTCTTTCTGCACTTAACAATCAGCACTTAAAATCCGCTTTCCGCCGTTGCCAAACACCCCCTTAGTGTTCTTTTTTTTTATTCCTCTCATGCTTAAAGGATTAAAAATCCTTATTACCCCCTTGTGAATAGTTTGAAATCCATATAACCCCCTGTATTTTCTTAAAATCCATATAACCTCCTGAAACACCTATGTAAATCCAAATAATTCTTGCATTAAATTTTCATTGATAGATAAAATTTTTAGCCAAGGATAAAATATTTACCCCCTATAAACACATCATTATCTCGTTAATATAAGTATATGCTCAGTGTTTTCCATCGACGTATATGGGACTGGAATTGGGGCTAAAAAAAACTGTATAACATCACTCTTTCGTATATGATACGGATTTTTGAATATTAGATAATTTTAAAATTTTCGGATATAGATTCCGATTAGATACAAATTTTTTTCAAATAATTGACAGACACAAGTGGGGGACCGTCTTTGCACTACTTACGTAGTTGCAAATGGACCAGAGTGATGTTACACATTTTTTTTATTCCAGCCCTAATTCCAATCCCATATGTGTCAATAGAATATTATCAGATCACATACTTACCTTAGCAAGGTATATGTTTCAATTTAAAAAAATTAAAATTTTCTGTAAATGCATCAATGTCATTCATTAAAACATATGTTTCATTTTATATAAAAAACATTTACCTTATTAGATGATGTATACTATTTTAAAAAAATTCAAAACACTTATAGACTGAATTTAGGGCTGAAAAATGGACTGGATGTAACATTATCTAATTAACTGAGTTGATCAGTTCCCTGATTGAAATATTGGCCAAACGGATTTGTGGACTAACTCAACCCATATTTAGCAAAACCCTGTTAATTCAAATTTATAACTGTTGCAAATTCACCTATGTTGAAAATATTTCCAATCTCAGACAAAAAAGCCAAAATTAACTGTTGGAAACCCTAGAAAATCTTGGATGTCTTTGGACTCTTGCTATCCTAACCCACCACCAACTCCACGGCTAAACGTCACGCACTCATTTTGATGTTACCTTCCAACAGTCAAATTCAGGATGAGACCCAAAGATGAACATGATCAACTCTATATGTAATCGATATAACATGTTGTCTAACATCATTTTTTAAAATCCAATGGAAAAATCACATTTTTTATTCATCAAAAATTAACATGACTAACATGCAACCACCTTCCATTGACATGACACACAAACAAACAAAAAAATCTCACCTAAACAGATCTTTGTCCCTCTCTCAGAGTCTGGATCCAGTCAGGATTGACTTCAGACAGTCCGGCTAGTATGAATCAAACTACCCATAGTCTATGAACCACACATCCAATTGTTGAGTATAAATATCACTCTTCTATTGGATACTTATAGTGATAGTGTTGACTAAACTCAAGTTTTACTGGATCCAATTGGAGAGTGACACTGTACCCAACAATTGATTGTACAATTCGATTCATAGACTGTGGAGTTTGATTAATAGATTATGTAGTTCGATTCAGCTGTATAGTTTAATAGTAACCAGATTGATTGAAGTCAGTCATAACTAAATCTGAACCCCTCTCTATGGTATTTCTCAAGTTAAAAATGAAATTAAGAAAGATAATCAGATCAAAGCGTGAATAAAAATAGAGGGTTAAAAGTGAAATTTAAAAAAAAAGTAGTTAAGGTTATTTACAAAAATTGACAAAATATTTCTTAATAAAATATGGTTCTTATTTATAGAATTACCGACCCCGTATTTGGCAAGACCCACATCAAATTTGAATGGGTATTTCGAATTTATGATCATTGCAATCAAAATAAACCTATGTTCAAAGTATTTTCAATTTCAGACAAATGGTCAAAATTTTCTCACAATCGCACATAAAATAGTTCCCCCACCAAATCACGCCCTCCTCACAAACGAAACAAAATTTTCTCACAATCGCTCCATCTCTCTTCTATGGTTCTATATATATGCCTGCATTTTCAAGAAAGAAGAAGCCGAAAATAAAACTGAAATACTATTTGTGCTATCAGATCTTACTAAAAGTACTTTCATCGGTAACAAAAGAACACAAATGAGTATTAATAGTGGAATGGAACAACCATATTTGGGGTAGAAAACTTATATGTTTGTTGTAGGATTGCTTCAATGAAAAACATGAAAGTAAGTGAAAGATTTTTGTGATAATGCTAAATTAATCTATGTTGGAATAGTTTCATTTTTGCAGTTCTGAAATCCATATCCATGTTCTTTCTTGCATATTTAGTTACATTCAGTCGTGATTTGATGATAGTCTGTTGTAAATTTTCGTTTCCAAATTCATTTTCTCTATCAAACTTTTGTGAAATCCTGACTATAGACATGAAATTTCTGCTTATGTAATCGTTTTTGGATATTCTCTACTGAGAAGATTGGTTTATTCAAATAGAACTTCTTTTGAACATTTTTGTATTTTCAATTTCGTAGGCTCTTATTTTCTGTTAGAACATGTCCATGGATTTGCCTCAACAATCAAATAAAAATGTGGACTGCAAATCTCAGATAGGTTGATCCCATTTATTTTGGACACATCATATCAAAGTTTTCAAATGCATATATTGAATATAAATAAAAAAGACAACTCATAAATATATTCAGTATTTTTTTCTAAAGCTTTACCAATCTGAGAAGCTTGGTTTATTCAAATAGGACTTTTATTGAACATTTTTGTATTTTCAATTTCATAGGCTCTTATTTTCTGTTGGAGTGAATAAGAATGTAAGAGATAACTCCTTTACTCCCTCCCTCCCTCTCTCTCTCTCTCTCTGTTTTACCTTGTTCCCCATTACAGGTGAGGATATTCCACCACTGCAGTTAAAGGTTGGGGTATTCAGGTGTATTAATTGTATGATTGCCTTCTCACAAAGGTGCATAGGCACTACAAGAAAGGTTTAAGTTTAGCAAAACATCTAAACAGCAGTTTGGCATTCTTTTGCTATGATTTGCTTTCAATTATAGAGCCACGTCAAATATTTGAACCGGTACTTATCTCCTCTCTAATCTTGTATTTTTGACATTTAAGCTTCATTATGAAATGATTGCCCTATTTTTATATATATATCGGCAAAATGTGTTATAATTTGTTTTAATTAGGTAATAATTAAGCACAATATATGCTTAATTAATGTGTTAGTTTATGTACTATTGAGTCCAAGGTTTTTAAACAATGCCTATTATTTTCTGGTAGATGCATTTAGTATGATACCACATTTATTCTGTGGAGTATCATAGAATGATTATTAGGACCTCAGGCATGTGTCTGATGTGATCGTTGTAGCATTATCTCCAGCAATATGAATTCACTCAAGTATAATAGCTGATGTATTGTAAATTTATTATTTCTTGAATTCACCATCAGTGATGAGTTTATCTGTGTTGACATTCATCAGAGGCCGTCTGTTTAGTTTCATCAATGCGAGCTAACATGTCAAAGACAAAATCTGAACCTTCTTATCTTTAAGTCCCATATTACTTGAATAGTCACTTTAATGTCCTTTTCACAAAGGGGTGAAGCTTAGACTAATCAACTATGAGAGAACCTTCAAATTGATGTCATACTTGTCACTGTTTTATAAGAAATTGTGTGGAACTTATTGCCTCATGCATACCATTCCACAAGTAAAAAATAAAATATTTTTTTATCAGAATTAAATCAGCATAACACATTATTTGCGTTTCTTGGTGACTTTGTTGTTCAATACACACCAATCATGATGACATGACTTGATAATTTATAATTTAAACATCTTCAGTTCGAGGTATCATAACAACTCTATTTTATCGATTATTTTATTTGTTCTAATATGTTGTGAGCCTGTGATTATATATACTTCTTATAAATCTAGCTTCTACATGTTCTGAGTTCACTCTAAAACTTCAATGATAATGAAATTGTTTTTATTTCATTTTATCATCATTATGGAGTTTGTCCATCAGTTCTGCATGACTGCAAGCTCACATTTTTGCATATCAGATGTGATCATGATCTATATGTTGAGATGCCCAGTAGAGATCCATCAGATAGGTATTGCACATATGAATTTTATAATTTCTTACTTTTTCTTTGAAAATTTACAATCCCTAGATACAAATTTGGATTTTAATCACTAACATTGACATGCATGACATGGCAGTCTTATATGCGTTGATAGATTTCTATCGACGCATATGCTCACGTTAATAAGACATATGTTTCAAAAGAATTTTTTACATTTTCTATAAATGCATTTATGTAACTCAATGGAATATATGCTTCATTTTTTTTTATAAAAGTATGTATCTCATTAGATTTTAAAAATTTCGAAACACTTGTAAACCGGAAATAAGGCTGGAAATGGGACTGAATGTAATATTACCCATACTTAATAGTGGAATGGAACAACCATATTTGGGGTAGAAAACTTATCTCTTTGTTGTAGGCGATTTTTAAAAAATTCAAAATACTGATAGACGATTTAGGGGTGGAAAACGGATCAGATGTACTCAAATGGATCGGAGGACTAACCCAATCCATATTTAGCAACACCCATCTAATTCAAATTTATAAGAGTTGCTTACACCTAAGTTGAAAATATTTCCAATTTCAGACCAAGTAAAAAATAACCGTTGGAAACCCTAGATAAAATCATGTGCCCATAAATACACCCCCCCCCCCCCCCCCCCCCGCCATCAAATCACAAACGAAACAAAGCTTTCTCACAATCGCTCAATCTCTCTCTCTATTCAAATTCGTGCACATAAGAAGAAGAATCTCTCTTCACTGATCCTCACAATCGCTCAATCTTTCTCTCTCACATTGTTTTGATTCTAATTTTGTTTCTTTTGTCAATCTAACCCCTTTGTTTGCAGATTCTGTATCTGGGTTTTTCTCTCTATTGCTATAACCATTTGTTTTGCAGGTTTTGATTATTGGGTTATTAGATATTTTTTGTGTTTGTGTTTTTTGGGTTTTGTTTGACATCATGGATGCAGGGTCTCGCCGTCCCCTTCGGAAACATATCCTCCTTCGAAACCCCCCTTCAAAACAGAACGTGAGTCCTCAAATTCTTCTCTTGATTGATTCTGGTTTTGTTATATGTGATCCATGATATGTGTTCTTCATTTTCTCTAGTTTGCCACCTTATTTTGTTGTTCTGTGATTCTGTTTTGGGTTTGAATCCACATTGGGCCATCTGAACATTCTCTCTGCTTCTTAGTTTTATTTTTATTTTTATTTTTATTGGGTCCTCTGATCTGATCCCTCATTTGTTACAAATTTTACATCTTTTTTGTGCCTTCTTAGGGTTTCTCATTTTCTTCTTGTTCAGGAATCTTTATGTTCATATTTTTCTTTATGTGATTCATGATATGGGTTCTCTTCATTTTTTTTTTCTAGATTTCCACCTAATTTTGTTATTCTGTGATTTTTTTTTTTGCATGACTCGACATTGGTTTCCCTTTTTGCCATCTGTTTCATTGATTTTTCTGAAATCACTTCATATGTTTTCTCTTATTGGTTTTCCTCATTTAAAATTTACATTTTTTGGGATTCACTTCTTCTTCATGTCCTGTAATTCTAATGTTCATACTTCCCTGGTTCTTGCAGAGCGATCGCTTCATCCCCAACCGATCTTCCATGGACTTTGACATGGCCCACTACTTGCTAACAGAGGGAAGAAGGAAAGAAAAAGAGAACTCTTCGATGTGTTCGCCATCAAAAGAGGCCTATCGTAAGTGCCTTGCTGAGACCCTTTTGAACAACCAGACTCGCATCCTCGCCTTCAAGTGCAAGCCCTCCACATCCACTCAGGGGATGATCTTCAACGAAGTCTGCTCGGACGCCACTGCTTTTCATCTTCCCAAGTCCTCAGCCAAGCCCCACCGCTGCATTCCTAAAGTAAGTACTCAATTTAACTATCCATTAATGTTAATTAGTTTCTTTAGTACCACCTCCATTGATAGAATTGAACAACCTTTGCTAGTCTGCGGAGAGGACACTAGACGCACCGGACCTCATCGACGACTACTACTTGAACTTGTTAGATTGGGGGAGCGACAACGTGTTGTCAATCGCGCTAGGAAACACGGTCTGCTTGTGGGACGCATTGGACGGTTCGACATCTGAGCTGCTGAGCGTCGACGAGGAGACCGGACCGGTCACCAGTGTGAGCTGGGCACCGGACGGGAGGCACATCGCGGTCGGGCTGAACAACTCCGAAGTACAGCTTTGGGACTCTGCGGGGACGCGCCTCTTGAGGACACTCCACAGCGGGCACCGGTCACGTGTGGGCGCGCTCGCGTGGAACAACCACATCCTCACGACGGGCGGGATGGATGGCCTGATCGTCAACAACGATATTCGGGTCCGGTCATGCGTCGTCGAGACATACAGGGGGCACCAGGAGGAGGTGTGTGGGCTCAAGTGGTCGAGCTCGGGCCGACACCTTGCAAGCGGAGGCAATGACAATTTGATTCACATATGGGACCGGTCTTTGTCGGGCGGGCCGAACCAGTGGTTGCACCGGTTCAGGAACCACACGGCGGCGGTGAAGGCGCTCGCGTGGTGCCCGTTCCAGAGCAACCTATTGGCGTCGGGAGGGGGAAGCGGGGACCAGTGCATAAAGTTCTGGAACACGCAGACGGGGGCGTGCCTGAACTCGGTGGATACGGGGTCCCAGGTGTGCGCGCTGCTTTGGAACAAGAAGGAGCGGGAGCTGCTGAGCTCGCACGGGTTCGCGCAGAACCAGCTCACACTGTGGAAGTACCCTTCCATGGTTAAGGTCGCGGAGCTCACCGGACACACTTCGCGAGTGCTCTTCATGGCCCAGGTGAGCCCCCCACACCCATGACTCTGCATGGCCCAGAT
Organism: Acorus calamus; assembly: GCA_030737845.1. Classification (NCBI taxonomy): domain Eukaryota; kingdom Viridiplantae; phylum Streptophyta; class Magnoliopsida; order Acorales; family Acoraceae; genus Acorus; species Acorus calamus. The sequence goes on from CM060879.1 coordinate 15,115,898, forward strand.
TCGATTGGATTTCTTCTATTCATAGAATTATGCATTTAGTATCTTCATAATCTTGATATTCATGGTTTACGACACATTTTTCATATTCTAAAATACTAATTCTAATTGTTGTATTTCATGTATTTTACATACTGTTACTGACCCCTCTCATCACCATTGAAATTCTCATCCGCCCAAAACTGAGGGAATATTTGATAAATTATATCATGTCTCTAATGACGAAAGCCTTACAAAATATTTGATGTACACAAACTTTGTTATTGTGGTCACAAGAATTAGAATTGAATTGTTGACTGTTCTTGACATGGTTTTGATCAAAATTTGCAGAGCCCAGATGGGTGTACGGTGGCATCGGCGGCGGGGGACGAGACGCTGAAGTTCTGGAACGTTTTCGGGACACCGGAGCCGCCAAAGCCTGCGTCGAAGGTTTCGGCTAATGTGGGTCCGTTCACTAGTGTTTGTCGGATCAGGTGAAAGGGAGGGACTCCAAAAAAATTTATCACTACAACAATTCTCTGATGTCTTCCGCGCGAAGGATAGATCGGTTTCTGTCGTTATGAATTCTTTTGGAGGACTTTTATTAAGGTAGTTTGAATTTTTTGTTGTTTTTAATACAGTTTTTTTTTATTTTGTTTGTTTTGATGGGTTTATGTTTAGTTAGTGATTCACTGTGATTGTGTTTCTTTTTTCATGTACTCGAAATCTTGGTGGAGGAGATTTTAGTGGGGCCGCACAAGGAGCAGAGCATGCGATGTCTTGGCTCGGTTTTTTTTAATCATTTTTTAAAAAAAATTGGTTTTCAATTTCTTTAAATATAATCTTATACATTTCTTTTTTGGAAAAATGACTAAAAAAATATTTGAAAAGTTACAAATATCCAAAGTAGTCACTTTTTAAAATTATACTAAAAAAAAGTTGCATTTTACAATTTTAGAAACAAAAGACTAATCTACACTTACGCAATTAGATCCTTAATATATTTTACACATTTTCATGTTGATCATTTTTTTTATTGTAAATTCTTTGTGATTAGGTGGATTTTGTATAATATGTACTAATATAATTTGAGTTTTTTATGATCAATTCCATTAAATATGAATGATTTTTTAAATGAATATGTACTAATGGATATCATAAAAATATGTAAATAACTAAAAAATAAAAAATATGAATGATTTAAAAAAAATGAATATGTACTGATGGATATCATAAAAATATATAAATAGCTAAAAAATAAAAAATGTGAATAAAGATTTAGAATACTAAAATATCATCTGTTGCATTGGGGTATAATACAGATTTAAATTACATATTATGATTATACATAATGAAAAAAGATAAACAATATCATTAAAGATATATATAAGAAACACACAACATGATATGTAATAACAAAATCTCTAAGAGAATTGATTTTCATCATGTATGAAGAGATTGTTGTTTTGTAGGAAAAATAGGTTTTTAGTGTGGAAAAGAGATGGATATTAAAGATTTAATTAGAGAATGGCAAATTAATCTTGTGTCTGTGAAATGAGACATTTTTAGGTATAATTTTAAAAAATGGTTGATTTTGGTATTTCAAACTCTTAGGAGATTTTTTTTTATCATTTTCCCTTTTTTTTATATTTTTTAAAATGATTTCTCTATGTTGTATTCTTAATATAGCTTATATGTATATATGTATAGGAAACTTGCAAGGATTTTTTAAGGAACAGAAAAAAAAGGGAAAAAAACCCCTTGATTTCTTGTTGATTTGATTGTGTTCTTTTTTAAAAAAAATTCATTGTTTTCTTTTTCTAAACACTTCACAAGTGCTTTTCTGTTTTTCATTCTAGTATAGCTAATACTTGTCTTCCCCACGCAAGTGTGTAAATAAAAAAAAATAAAAAAAATTGCCCACAATCGACCCCTCAATTTTTTCTTCAAGTCATATATACGCAATATAATGTATGGTGTTATATATATAAATGATATTTATGAAAAATTTAATAATGATTAATTAAATTGTTTCTAAAATTTATTATCAAATTGCACACAAAGGAGATAAAGTATAATTGAAATTTATTGTGATAATTAATAGCTTATTAGAAAAATCTTTTTTCTCAAAAATGGCTATTTCATTATGAAAAGTGATATTATATATGATTATCTCATTCTAAGTCTAATAAAAAAAGTAATAACAAAAAATATGATGATTGTGACATGATCATCACCATTCATTTAATATATCTTTAAAAAAATTATTAGTGTTATGAAGTTGAAAACATGATTAGTAATATAGATAGATGTTAGATTAATTAGAGCCTGATTCTAACAAAAAAACATAATTGAGAAACAAAAAAAAAATGCAAAACAGAAACTATGCCCTCTTCCGTGGATCCTGCATCTCGGCGGAGAAGGTGTATGGGAGTCCACGAGTTCCTTCATTTCGGCCTGGGATGCTTCTGTGTGGGTGCTGCCTCCGTGGGGATGTCGTGGGCTTCTCTTCAGATAGTGGCTTAGAGGTTTGTTTTTATTGATTTCTTTCTGGCTTGTATTAGAGATTTGTTTAAATCTTTTATACAATCTCTCTTGAGGCCTTTGAGACGTGTACTCTTTTTTTTAATATCAATCCAGTTCATATTTTTCAAAAAAAACAACACATACCAACAATTATTTATGGTGCTTTTTTCCGTGGACATTCTCCATTGTTAAAAAAAATCTAAATATCTCTCTCTCTCTCTCTCTCTCTCTCTCTCTCTCTCTCCATTATGATTAGCTTGAAAAACCAATTATATTAAGGAAAATGTTAGACTCAGTCACATTAATCAACAAAAACTCAGACATCACATGTTTTCATTTTTTAAAAACATCATCTAATCAGGTATATTCTTTGATAAAAAATGTATATCGCTTCATTTCGAATTGAATGAATTCATTTTTAGTAAATGTAAGAAAATATTTAGGGTGTGTTTGTGCCTAAGGGAAAGTGAGGGAAAATGAGAGAAAGTAAAAACTTTCCCTTTGACCACTTAAAAATCTGATGTTTGTGCCACACAAACATATGGAAAAAAATTTCCTCACTTTCCCCTTGCTATTTTGTCTTATTAGGATTGGGAGAAAAAAAATTTCCCTTCCTAGAGGAGGGAAAGTGGGGGAAAGTGAGATTTTCTCTCTACACCAAACAAGAACAATATGATAATACACCAACAAGAACAATCTGATAAAACATGCATGTAAGATCTCTCTCTCTCTCTCTCTTATCCTTGCTTATTTTTTATTTATATTAATCTGATTTGATTTATTGAATGTATCTATTTTTTTTATTTGCTAAATAGATCTAGGTTTTTTTTTTGTTTGGATATTTTGTTTTTGCTTAACCTAGATTGAGATCTTATATCATTGTTTTGGTTTATTTGAGATCTTAGATTGTGGTAATATATGGATTAAATTCGGAATATTTAAGAATGAAAAGTTACAATTTATAAATAAAAAAAGGGGGTTCTCATGCCCTAAATTGAGTCACTGTTCATCTTGCGTGAGGTAATCCACTACCTCCATTATCATGTAATCCACAGCCTCGTCCCTCTGTTTTTCACGACTCTCTCTCTCTCTCTCTCTCTCTCTCTTTGTGTGATATTTGTATATTTAGTGATTATGTGTATTTTATGTTTATTTGTATATATGATTTTCCGATTTTGTTAAAAAGGAAAAAAGCATCTAAAAAATTGAAAACCCTCAATCTTTTGAAAATCTTAATATTCAATTTTAAAAAGTGTTTTCTAGAGATAACTCTAGGATTTGTGGTAGATTTCAATTAAAAATTTCATTTGTTAGAAATATATTAATTCAATTAATTAGATATTTGACAATATTGGGTATTACATGACATTAGTTAAATGATCTATATATGTCTGTTTAAGAAATGTTTCATTTGAACAGTGTGTAGTCATGACTACAAAAGAGAAGGCTGCAAAAAAGAATTTTACATGGACTATAAAGTTGGAAGAAAAAATGCTTGATTTATTACTTACTGAAATTGAACATGGACAAGGAAGAGCAGCAGATGGAAAGATAAGAACCGAAATCTATGCAGAGTGTATCAAACAATTCAACAAAGAGATGGGTACTGATATCAACAAGTCTAATGTTGATTCAAAAATGAAAACATGGAAAAATCAATACAGAGATTGGAGTTTTATCAAAGGTCAGAGTGGTTGGGGATGGGATCATGATTATCAGCGATATGATGTTTATAACGAAGTTTGGATGGAATTTCAAGAGGTTAGATGAATGATTTATGTTTGTTTAAAATTTCTTATTATGCATATGGTTATGTTAAAAGAATTCTCACTTTCTTTTGTTGTAGAAAAATCCATGGGCAGCCAAATATAAAGACAAAAATTGTCCATTATTTGCAAAACTCCAAAGGCTATTTGGAAATTCTGTGGCAACTGGTACAATGGCTGGAACAAGTTATGATGCTCCTAATGAAATAGAAGTGAAAGAAGGTGAAAATGATACGTACTCCCCCATTTACAATAATGGATTTGATGACATCCCAGTGGATCCCATTCTGTCACAAGGACATTTTGAGGACCCAAAATGATCCTCTAATTGAAATATCGATGCCACATGATGATTTTATACGAAAGTTTGAAAAGGAATGGGATGAAAGACATCGACAAATTAATTCGTTGTTGTTGTCTATTTCAACTGTTATTTCAGGCGTTAATTCTCTTGAAGCCATTCGATTGATGCCGGTTGAGCGGATTTATAGCAAAGAAGGACAATCTTATATGAGACAATTACTCAATGACAGTGCTGAACAGGAGAATTGTAGAAAAGTTTATCGGATGAAACAACATGTGTTTTTGAGCTTTTGCAATTTGTTGAAGTCAAAGGGTTTATTACATGACACAAGATCAATTTCTGTGGAAGAACAAGTTGCTATGTTTCTTTTGACAGTTGGTCAAAACCAACGTTATGGAGTAACTCAAGATCAACTGCGACGACGTGCATGGACTGTTAGCACATATTTTAATCAAGTTCTTAATGCAGTTATAAGTCTTGGAGATGACCTGTGGGTGAAATTAGAATCAAATACTCCATCAAGAATCCAAAATAACCCTCTTATGTTTCCATACTTTAAGGTATATTTTAACAAAGAGAATTATAAGAATTTTTATTATTATCAACTGTTTGTTGTTTGTAATATCTTGTTGTTGCTTACAGTGTCATGCGTCAAGATGTATTTGTTGATGTCATTATTATTTTTTATTTTTAGGATTGTGTTGGTGCAATTGATGGGACATATGTTAAAGCTACAATATGGGGTCAGGAAACTGCAAGGTTTAGGAATAGGAAAGGAGATCTTTCACAAAATGTCCTAGCAGCATGTAACTTCGATATGGAATTCACATATGTGCTCAGTGGTTGGGAGGGGTCAGCAGTTGATGCTCGAGTGCTTCGTGATGCATTGAGTCGGACCCACAACCTTAAAATTCCATCAGGTGACAATATTATATTATTATTATAAAACAACATAATTAAAATATTATTTATTTACTCTTTTTATTTTTTATTTTTTTTCTTTCATGTAGGCAAATATTATTTGGCTAATGCGGGATATCCGAATAGACCTCAATTCTTAGTTCCATACAAGGGTGTCCGTTATCATCTCCAAGATTATAATAGAAGCTCTGCCAGAAATGCGAAGGAAATGTTCAACCACCGCAACTCCAAGCTAAGGAATGTGATTGAACGTACATTTGGAGTTGGGAAAAATAGATTTGCAATATTGAAAGGGTATATGCCATTTCCATATGCAACACAAACCAAAATCGTGTTGGCATATTGCTTAATTCATAACTTCATTCGAAAAAAAGATAGAGGTGATATGGTCAATGAATTCTCTGATGGTGAAAGCTCAGATCCTGATGAAGATTCTTCAGACATTGATGCATATGAAGAGGGATTATTCCAAGGGAATACTCAAATGTCACTCGAAGATATAAAACGAATGGCTGATAACATGCGTGATACCATTGCAAATTCAATGTGGAGAGAAATTTGATGCTTTGTGAGGGTACTTTTGTATTGGTTCCTCTTTTAAAGCTTTATCTATAAAAAAATATTTGACAAGTAATTTAATGTTACTTTTATATTATATTTAAATTAATTGTTAAAAAAAAATTTATTTTGTATCATTTTCATGAAAACACAGACATTATATTTTTATTTTCTGTCATTTTCATCACAAGCACAAACAACAGTTTTTATTTTCTTTCATTTTCCATTACAGGCACATACAACAGTTTTTATTTTCCATCACTTTCCATTACAAGCACAAACAACATATAAACTGGTCAAAGAGAAAATATTTTCTTTTCCATCATTTTCCTTTTGACCAACATTCCATCATTTTCTCTCATTTTTCCTCTGTGTTTATGCACAAACACACCCTTAATATGGTATATACAACATCTAACTAGGTATATGCTTCACTGGATTTCTAAAATGACATATAGGACTGTGTTTTGGACTGAGAAAAAAATCTGAATGTAAATATGCCCATAGCCCATCATTATTCCTAGTCAATCAATCTAAATCTTAATTCTCTCCTTGATGAGAAATGACACACGTGGAGATCATATTGTACCCAGTATAATCGATGTATGTGGTAATAATGAAAAGGAAAAGAAGAGGTTTGATTCAATGTTTTAATGCATGTACAGGTTGTTCTCTATTGGATAGTTTGAGCTATGTTAAGGTCTATCCAACAGTCCGAGTTAGGCAGGATTTGAAAATGTGTTTAGATAGCTTTTGCATCATCCAAACTCGTATTCATATGGCCCCAACAGAAAATGTGCTTCCTAGAAAGTTGTTTTGAAAAACTGCTTTCAGTGAAAACCTTTTTTATTTTTTCAAGCCAAACCTCAACTTAGAAGATAAAACACAGCACCAAAAATTTGATCCAAATCATATTTCATCAGTTTCAATGAGGAGTTTGTATCCTAATAACAGGACACAACAACAGAGATCTATTTTACAAGATCTGCACCGTCCTACATTAAAAAAAAATCGAGGAAAAAAAGAGCTTCAGACACTTTTTTCACAGATAATGGAACCTGTGCATGGTGTATTTATATTTTGCAAACGACCCGCACACCATCAAGGGAATTGCTGCCTGTTGTATTTGTCCTCGTGCACAAATATGGTGGTCTTTCATTGAAAAAAGCGCGACATAATAGATAATACCTAAAGCGACACTCGCGAGAGACAGCCCGAGTCATACTGACAGCCTCAAGGTCGTCCTCAAGCGCCCGGACCTCTCCTTCGAGCTCCAACATGCGTGTCTGCCACCGCGTTGCGGATCGGTGGAGCGAGTCCCGTTCTGCAGAAACTGAGGAAAGTTCCAGGGCAGCTTGGAGAGCCGATTCCTCCGCTCTGGCAACCGCCCCCGTCGTCATCGCTCTCAATGATAAACCGACGCTTCCTTCGACGATCATCAACCCGATGTGTGCTTCCACCCGCTCGGCTGCTCTCCCCGCGAACGCACACCCCCACTAGCTCCACCAGCATGAACCGGAGGGAAGAAACAACGCTCTCCCGCGATCGCCATTAGCTCCCTCGCATCCGGGACAGGCGTGTCCATCATGATCAGGTAAAAAAAGGCCTGTTCTCACATCAAGGTCTTCACCGCTTCAAGGACGGTATCGGACAGGAAGCGGATCCGGGACTCGGATAACCCCACAGTAGGATCAAGGTTCCCTGCTAACAGTAGTAAACAAGTTTAAAAATAATAATAATAATAATACGCGATGATAATGCCAACTGAGAGCTCGGCATACTGAGTTCGCCGAAGACATCCGTATAGGGAGCATGCCAGCAACGGGGCACTGCCAGGCCCCCCAATCGCCACAGGCTCTTCCTTCCATCCCCGATCCCAGTCTGGGATCCCGAGCATCAGGAACCGACTATCTCGCATCGTGAAATAGTACCTCTGTGAACTCCTTGGGCACCGGGCGAACCGGTACAAAACATCACCTCAACACTCCGAGCCCATAGCCCGCGTCTCATTAAGATAGAGAGCGGCGGCCAGGACTCAGAACACGTTCGGGTGAACCTGCGTAGGTGCCAGCCCAAAAAAGGAGAGAAAAATGGGAATGAAAGGGTGGAGCGGGAAAAAAGGGGGCATCTATCAAAGATTTCAAATATAATCACAATTGTTGTAGAACTATTTAAACTTGCCATATACACATGATTTGTGGGTGATTATGTGCATCGGGGATTTTTCCAATGAACATCAAGTTCCTTGTCACAAATAAAAATATCATTTGGATTGGGTATCCAAATACTTCCGTGAAAAAGAACTTTATTTGACAGAAATAAGAAATGTAGAGAAACTTCTACACCATGCCCACTTCCCCCTGCTGTGACTCCATTCTACATAAGATGTGCTGCCACAACAGATGAGAATTTGATTTATTAATTTTTTCTTTCGGTTTACTATGGTAAGATATTTACATTGAAGCTAATTCTGGCAAAAGAGATCTGATCTGTGCTCTCCAGCACATACTAGCTAGGATATTGAAATGAATGATTTTCTATATACCAGTGTTTCTTCAACTGATTTCTAATTAGGTTTTATGGTTTTTTACTGCATAGTAAGAAGTTCTGTAATTTGTTATGCAGTGTTAATGACTTCATGATGGACAATTACAGTAAATTAAGCTATAGTTGCAAAACTTAATGACACTGCATTCCATTTCTCTACAAGAAAAGGACCAAAATATCAGTTGCCAATGGAACCATTTATGCTAAATTTTTGTTCATAACAATTCTTCTAGAAGATCCAATCCTCTTAAAATGAGGATCCCTATCATTCAATGTGAGTTATTTTGGGAGTAAATATCTAGGTAGATTTTCGTGAAAGAAGAAAAGGCTTGGTGTGCATCTATGTATAAATGACCTAACTGCAGTGGCTGTCCCTTGAACATTTTTGGTAGCGTAACATCCACACACATCGTTTTTGAAAACTCGACATGCATTCGTGCTCTCGAAATGGGAACAAAGGGTGTGGTTGTTATCCGTATAAACAATAAGAATGAATGCTTTTTTACTATCTATTTGAATGCAACGAGCAGGTATGCCTCTATTAAACTTATTCTATTTTTGAATAATTTATCATGATAGATACGTGTTATGGCCATATGATAGGATGAGAGGAAGCTCAAGCCCGAATTCATTGAGAAAGTCACGATCACCACGAGGAAGCATTCCTTCAGGAAGAAGGGAAACAGATTATTGAAGAAAATGGATGAGATGTGCACACTATGTGATGTGGAGGTTTGAACCATCATCCACCTCACCGATCACAGGGTAAACTAGACAAGGCACAGGCTTCATACTACATCAGAAAGCATAACAAGGTGAACTGAGAGTTGGAACTGAAGGTGCTCATGGGCAAGATTTTGAACGGTGAGGCGTTCGATGGGAATTTCATAGAGAATGTGAGAGACCTCAACAAGATGCTTGAGAAGAAGAAAGAGAAGGTCAAGGAGCAGCTCATGCTTCTCATGGTTAGGTCAGGTCGGGAAGGGTTAGATTTGTGGTAGTCCCTTTCATATTTGAATTGGGTTCGGAACCTCCAATCCACTCCAAACTGTATGAGTTGCAGTCTAAACCATGATTCATCAAAATAAACTCAAAGGGATAATTTTTTAGTGATCTGAATGGATTTGTAGTTTTGTTTATTCATTTTCTTCCCAAATCTTGCAAGTGTTGATGTTATTGCAATTTGATTGGTCAATTTTATTTATACAATTTTTTTAACCACAAGGGTTAATATTTTAATATTTTATATTTTTGTCAAAAGAAAGATTGAATCTATTTCATGTCCTTGATGGTGATCCATGATTCTATTACTATGAGTTATATTTAATACTGATGGAGGTGTTGATCATTCCAATGGGGGTTCTGGTGCGGCTTTTGTGGCTGTCCAAGCTACTCCTTTTAAAATGGAGGCCGAGGCGATAAAGATTGGAATTCAATTTGTCTGTAATCTTGGCCTCCAATGTCTTTGAATCTGTTCAGATATTTTGTAGCTGATTTAAACACTCCAAATTGGGGGGTACTTGAAGTATACGGGAGTAAGAACTCCATTGCTCACATGGAATTTTACAAAGTTCCTAGAAAACGGGTGTCTGCACCAGAGATTCTTGCAAGATATGCCATGGGAAAAATTGAATCCAAACGGTGTATGGAACTGAATGATAAGTTCAATTGTTAATACGAAAGTCCAGACAATACATATGGTCTGATTGTAACTTCACTAACAAATGAAGGGGGAAGCGAGCGGCGGTCAGGCGGCGAGTGAGCGCGGGAAGCGGGTGATCGAGACAGTAGATCCACACGGGAAGGGGGAGGCAGAGGCGTCGCGCAGGCGCAGCATGGAGAGTGGAGGATCGGGCACAGGGGCGGACAATCACCTCCCGAAGTCCGATGATGCCGGGGCTTGTTCTAGTGGTCCCGGGGTCGAGGCATTGGCGCAAGGACTGTCGGGACCCGGTTGTGTGCTGGCGTTGTAGGGGGGTGGACCACCGGGCAGCTGCTTGCCACGCCCGGCTGTCAATTCGGTCTCACTCGACTCCATTCGGTTTACCCGTACAAGAGGGTTCCCCCAGTCCCCATTCTGAAGGCACGATATGATCACCTCGGACCATCGGGCAAGACAGCCGATCACTTTTGGCACGATGTCGGACAATTGTTCAAAAAGCAGAGAATATATTTTCTGGGAATCAATTTTCAAAAGCAAAATGGTATAATTTCTCATAACCAAACCGTGTCAACAAGCACCATAAATAAAAATTTCTTAAAAAATATTTTAAAGTAGGGAAATTTTTAAAAATAACCCTTCCAAAAAAAAGAATTTCAATTTTAACCTCGAGATCAAACTATTAGCAAAACTGACCCTGAGACAAGTTTGACCTCGGTCAACACGTCACGTTGGCGCGCTGATTGGGCGAGGAAGCGCCACGGCGGAGACATGATCCAAAATCACGTCTCCGCCTGCATGAACCCACACGCGCGGTGCCCGCGCGGGTTCATGCACTCTCCCCCTGATAGTGTATCACGTCTCCCCCTGTGGGGGAGACGTGCATGCATGCCCCGCATGCATGCGCGGCGTTGCGCGTGCGTGCGGGGGTTTGATTATTTTTAAAAAAAAAATTAAATTAAAATTTTATAAAATTAACCAAATCATATAGTAAAAATTAAAATTGATTTAATAATGTCTTAACTTTGATTTAAAATTAAAATTAAGTTGTAAATTTTTAAATTCAAATTAAATTTAATTTTGAAAAATAACTAATACTACTCCCTAATTTTGAAAAATAACTAATGAATGGATAATTAAATTTTTGAAAAATAACCCTCCCTAATTTGAAATATAAATATACTCATCGTAATTTTTGCTAACCAAATATTTAAAATGTGGTATCAATTCCTAAACAAAAAACAATCCATTTCAAATTTAATTTGGCAAAGCAACTATTTATATATATTTGCATGTAATGTTTTTTATAAATGATGGTTTTATAAAATTAAAATTTAAATATTATCTAAATTTTAAATTTTAAATATGATATGAATTATAAAATTTAAAAATGGTATTATTTGTGTTTGGGAATGGATAATCTGCTAAATGAAAATTTATATTATTATTTCCTCTTATTTTTTGTTTTTAATATAAATGGTTGTCTTATAAAATTAAATTTTTATATTATTTTTTTCAGCTTGTTTTTTTTTACTATAAATGGTTTTTTATTAAAGCAAATTTTAAATATTATTTGAATATTAAATTTAAAATTTAATTTGAATTTAAAAATTTAAACTTAATTTTAATTTTAAATCAAAGTTAAGACTGTCGGGACCCTGTGGGGGAGACGTGCATGAACCCGCGCGCGCGGCGCGTGTGCAGGCACCGCGCGCGTGGGTTTATGCAGGCGGAGACGTGATTTTGGATCACGTCTCCGCCGTGGCGCTTCCTCGTCCAGTCAGCGCGCCAACGTGGCGCGTTGACCGAGGTCAAACTTGTCTTAGGGTCAGTTTTGCTAATAGTTTGATCTCATGGTTATTTTTGAAAATTTCCCTTTAAAGTAACTTGTTTTTCGTACCTTTTATAATCTTTATTTGATTTTCTCCTTCCTATCTACAATAATTTTCATTTGATCATTCTCATTCTAAGATAGATTTACTCTTTAATATGTGGATCTGATTTAATTAATATTGATTAAAAAATGTGTGTTTGCCGGTTGGTTACACTGACAGATCCTCCCAAGTTGATTAGCACGTTTTACCCCCGTGTGCTCTGTGATGCTGATAGACTTTAGCGCATCTGATTTTATCCATTTGTAATCATTGTCCATGTATTGCATGATGTTAATTTGTTAAAAACAATTTTTTTTGTTTGGTAAATAGAATTTGTTAAAATTACATCTTATAACAAATTTATTTAGACAGGAGATTAAGCACACTTTTTTTGGTGTATTGATAATCCTTCGAGATCTTATTTTCTATATCCATTTTTCTCCATAGATTTCATTCAAGAATTAAGAACATTCTCTAGCATGGCATTGACAGACACTGTCAAATATCCAGTGAGATTTTCTAAAACCAGTGATACCCAGTCTCTTATCTTTCAGCATAGACACAAGGATAGTCTTACAAATTAGCATTTCTTTATCAACACTTCTGCTACAACTAATCGAAAATGCACTCAATTTCTAATAACATTCTCCCCTAACATCTTCCAATGCGTGCCAAACTAAAAAAACTAGTGCCAACAGATAATGTGCAGCCTGGCTCAAATGAGGTTAACATGCATTAGAAACATGGCATTCCATCTGTGAAACTTGCAAGTGACAATACTAGACTTTGCATTCAGCTTTGATTCGAAATCAACCTAAAAACATAGACGCAACAGCCTTCATGGTTGGCATCTCTGCAGGTGGAGACGTGTTGTCCGAGAAATATACATCCAAAACTGTGAAATGATCCCCCCAGAAATCATCCCTCACTTGAATGCAAGATTGGCATCAGATTGAGCCATTGATGAGCATGTAATTCAAGGATTATTACTTCAGTTCAAACAGATCTCAACACACTTGTCCTTCCCTCGACCCCATATTTGGCATAACTGACAAAAACTGTTAGTGAAAGAACAAATATTCTTATGGCCAATGTTCGCTTCCCTCCAAACCATCCCATATCTGAGGGCAGTCCCATGCTCACTCAAACTTCCCCTCGAGAGTGCCCTCACCCTCTGCCAAAAAGGCGTGCTTTGGGTTGTCCTCAGTGGACCTGAACTGGAGTGCCTCCTAAATGAACCAGAGACCTGCCTCGCGACCGCCGGAATGCTGAATATCTCTGGCTCAGGACTCGAGTCATACTCAGCCGTCACAAATGTACGTGTCTCGGTGTGCCTACCCGAACCCATACTCATCCGAGCCTCGATATCCACTATGGATGAGTCCTCTAGACTAACACTGGCAGATCCCATGTATTCATCTCCACTCTCGTTGCACACTAATTTCAGGGCCTGTACAACCTCACCCATAAACGGGCGGTGGGAGACCTCAGGCTGCACACACATCGAGGCGATGGCTGCTACTTTAGCAACACTGTCGAATGGAAAGTTAGACCCAAGAGATGGATCAATTATAATCTCCAAACCCTCTCTACTAGTGAGAAGCGGACGAGCCCAAGTCACCAGATTCTCTTGACCAGCAGGTTGCAACATGTCCACAGGTTTTCTTCCTGTTAGAAGCTCAAGAAGGACGACACCATAGCTATAAACATCACTCTTGACAAGAAGGTGCCCCGTCATTGCATATTCTGGAGCCACATATCTGACAATAAGGAGAGAAGCTGTCCAATCAGTTTAAGTCCAAACAAAAAAAATGCTATGCAAATCTCATTCAAAATCATCTTTTTGTTGCTGTCTTGTGTTTCATTTGTAAAGAAATGTATATTTTGCATGTTGGGAAAACAAATCATTAGCCTCTAATTTTGCAGTGACTTGCATCTAAGATTTTTTTACTTTAGAAGTCATTCTGAATGGGCATGATGTTGAAATGATGGGTTTTCATGTAGTATAACAAAGTGGAAAATTTTTACGTACATTCTTTTTTTATAGCCCCCAATTCCAGTCCTCCACATGTTTTGAATTTTTTAAAAATAGTAAACCTCATCTAACGAAGTATGTACTTTGGTAAAAAAAATGAAGTATATACTACTATGAATTGCATGGATCCATTTATAGAAAATGTGAAAAATTTAACTTAACGATGTATATACCTCATTAACATGGGTGCACGTCGCTATCATGTGGGATTGGAAAAATGACTGTGTAACAAAGCTCTAATAGAAAGTATGGGTGATTTGGAAATCGACTGCCAATTCATCAGCAAAGAATCTGATGAGTTTAAAACTCTTTTGTAGTACAAGCTATAAATATCTAACTAAACCAGAATAATATTACCAGATGAAACATTAATAAGGTAAGCAAAATAGTAGTCTGGTGACAATACATCTGTGACTTCACATCTCAGCATACAGCCTGTCTGGAATTTTTTGATATGCCAACTAAGTCATACAAATCGTGAAGCTAAATTGGCATATCATCAATGATATTTTTGCCAAGAACTGGTCTTAAATGACCATTATACAAAATAAGCAAATAGTAACTGCCCCAGTGCTTTGTTTACAAATGCAACAAATATGATAACTTTTCCATAGAACAGTGACATATTTAAGGGAATAGTCACATGCTATGGAATAAACTTGCTCACTACCTAGAATTCCATCTGGGTTTATGTTATATACTCAATCCAAGCTGTTCCCATAGGAGCAGCATCTGTTGTCCATCTTAACTTAAGAAATACTTTCAATGATTGGTCATTTCTTCAATATTGTACATAGACTATGTTACTATGTTGTGGTATCAGAAACACATTAGAAAAAAAAATTTGTTCTTTAATGGTTGGTAATTTATTTCTGAAAAACTTGGTTGTATTTTACCCGCATCCTTGTTTTCCATGTAGGTTAATAGTTATTGGACATCAACAATTATCATAGGAGGGAAAGGTATGTATTAGTACCCAAATGTGCCCATAACACGTGTGGAGATGTGCTCATTTCCCTCGTCCAAAGCGGTTCTGGCCAAGCCGAAATCAGAGACCTTGGGAGTGAAATCATTTTCCAACAGGATGTTACTGGACTTGAAGTCACGATGTATGACACGAGGGCTTGAATCTTCATGCAGGTATGCTAAACCTCGAGCTGAACCGAGGGCAATCTTCATCCGCGCTCCCCAATCGAGTGGAGCAGTTTCCTTATCCGCTCCTAGAAAGATAACAAGCATGAAAATTTTCCTTTAGGAATAATAACTCAAGATGGGCACCTTAAAACATGGAAAGCAAGAAACTAGAAAACATGCAGATATTTGATTATCAATTTAGCAGGCTTGAAAGATCACACTTCACATATCTTTGCTAAGAAAAATATCTTATGGAAGATTCCATAAGAATGCAATTTTCAAGATCTACCATATTATTACAAGAACAAGTCGATGTCGAGATTCCGAAAACCATGAAGAGAATGCAGGTTTAAGCATCCAAAGTATGAAACATAGGAAGCATATCTCTATGTCAAGGTTACAAGGTTGGAGAAAATTCCAAAGTACAGTCAATTCACAAAGCATACTGCAGTACTCATCTCCATATATAGCTAATAATTATTATCATAAAATAGTCAATGATGTAATTTATTCTTTGTACCATGCAAATGAGAGTCCACACTTCCATTGGGAACAAGTTCATAGATCAGACAGCGTGCATGCTCCTCTGTGCATATACCAATCAACTTGACTAAGTTTCTGTGATGCAAGCGGCTAAGCATCTCAACCTCAGCCAAGAATTCCCGACTACCCTGCTGATCATCCCTCTTCAGGACCTTCACAGCCACACATGTTCCATCTTCAAGCAACCCCCTATACACCCGTCCAAAACCCCCTTCTCCAATAATTTCTGATGGATCGAATCTTTTTGTGGCCTTTTCTATTTCAACTGCACTAAATGTCTTTGCGGATATTGTATATGTCGCCATACTTGAGCTGAAGGACATCGATGCAGAACTGGGGCCACTACCATATATCGTGGGTCTGGTCCCTGCAATTTCTGAATATACACCAATAAGTGAAATGAGTATCCAATTAAGAAAAAGAAAACAATAAAATGGACAACAAAACAAAAAGGAAATAAAATAATGTTTCCTTGCAAAGGAAAAAATTCTTTGCCTTGAAGCAATGTGACGAAAATAACTAAATTCACTCTTCATTGAAATGTGATGAGAATTCTACAGACATTCCAGTACAGAGGTTATATTGAAGTGATATATTACTAGGCCAACATACTTCTACAGGGAAAAGTGACACATTATCTTTCTTTACAGTTTTTAATTTTTATAAACAACTACAGAGTTTGATACATGTTCTAGCATTCTACCTCATGGATGACTCCTTAAAAATTTCCAAGCATTTTCGTTTTTGAGTTTAATGCTCCATCAAAATTACAGAAGAAACTGTTTCTCCAAATCTTCCAAAAATATTGCATCTTGAATTTCATCTTTTGTCAGATGTGTATGTCCCAACCAAGCCGTACCTGATGTCTTGGCAAGGGAAGGTAGCAAATCTTGTTGAGGTGAATGACGATGGACGTAATTTCTACATTTCAACAGTAAGAACCAAGCAGCTACTATGGACAAGAATACTGCAATAACAGATGATAAGACTATGATCGCAATTAGACTTCCACCAATTTTTTCCTTGTGCTGTCTCCTTACATCAACCCCTAGAGGTTGTATCGTTCTTCCATTGTTGTTGTTGGCAAAAGGCCCATCCTCAACATTGATGTTTGAGGGAACTGGAGGAGAGGGGGGGAGACCTACAATGATTTACACAGATCAAAAAATGAAGACAAGCAAGACTGAACTTAAAACATATAGCACAAGAAGAGAAATTAATTTCTTACCTGGATAACGAACATACAACACTTCATATTTTCCGAAAAATGAAGACTTTATACCAATCTGCTTATGCCAGAATTTTTCGAAAGTCAAGAGACTTGTGGTATTATCAAAACTTTGTCCAAGCGGAACCAAATCAATGAGAACAATGGTTTTATCAGGCTGATCAGTAGCAGCATTTGCTCCCATAATGCGGACTTGACTTTGTGACATGAAAACTCCTGCTGCAATTTCTTGGGCCAGTTCCGATACTAAAGGGAAGAATGCATACAGTGCAACGCCCAAACGTAGTTCAACTTGCATAGGCAACACACAGGCACAAGGTGCTCCAGGAGGAGTATTTGTTAACGGATCCGTACATGAAAATGATGTACAATCTGCACATTAGTAATTTAAACTGGGTGAATTTTTTCTTGAACATGTACATTTCCATATCTATATGGAATTCGTTGCAAACTTAACATTTTCATATCATGTGACATCTCTATTATGTTAGAAATATAATTCAGCATAGTACAAGACTCATATGACCATATGAGAAGGAAAAATGTGTAGTACACTTACCCAAATTTGGAGGTGGGGGTGGCAATACCCGGAGAGGTGGTGACACTGGCGTCATTGGCTGCTTTGAGATAGAGCCGGAGGGGGAAATTGTAGGGGATTGAATTGTCCCTGCAAGAATCGTAAATCATTCGTCAACAACATGAATGAGGTGATTCAGAAATTGAAACTCAATGAAATAAAAGAATCTGTGCCTTCCCTACATGGATTGGGTTTGGGTGGAGCCACTGAAACTGAATGTGCTGGAGCTCCCTCACTCACTGGAGGAGAAGATGGAGATTGAATAGGAGAGAAAGATGGTCCTGTAGAAATAGTTGCATCAATGACTTGGAAACTCAGGGCATATTATTTCAGATATTCCAAGTCTGATATACTAATAAATTATCTGAATACCATGAGCAACTGGTGGAACAAAATGCCTTCGTCTTTTTATGTTTGGGAGACCGATTGGAGATGGTGAAGTAGCTGGAGTAATTACTGGACCTACTAAAAAAGAAAACAGCACAGGTGAAAAAATTGTAAATTTTTAGTAATTCAAATGTACTGATAAACAATTTTAACTGACATTCATGTTTTACAAAGTTTTCAGTTCAAAAATAAATTCAACCTTGACGATTTGATGGTTGCGGAAATAAATTTGATGGAGCAGGTGAAGGGCTGCTTTTCCTTGGATGGTGCCTATGTAATGGTATCATTGGTCGAGGTCCATTTTCATCGCCCTTTGTTTGTGGAGGGTGTGAAAATGAGAAATGAGGAGGAGGTACATTATTTGGAGGATCTGAGGCTTCAAATGGCTTGGGAGTTCTCAATGGAGAAAAACCTGAAAACAGGAAGCAAACAAAGCAATTCAACATGTCATATACAGTTTCAGGGAACCAATGTTGTTATCAAAGTGTATTTTATTTCTCATATTAACTACCATCTGCATGTGAAAATTCAAGATGTCATATACCTGGAATGGGTGACTTCTTTACAGGTGACAAGTGGTGAGACATTAACATCGGAGGTGCAGCAACTGGCTGACTGTCTCTCTTTCCACGGGTAATGGGTGGATAAAATAACACTGGAGATACAGCAGGACCTGTAGGTAATCAAATCAAGAACAATTTTAGGTTGAAACATTGTCTACATAAACAATATGAAATAAAACTTTATTTCAGGAGATGCCACTCAAATGCTTTACCATGAAAATGCATTTTTTATAAGATCATGTCTTGATACAGATGAACCAAAATATAAGACTGGGGAAAATGTGCATAATGACAATAAAGAAGCAATGATCGTTTTCAAAGCAGTATACCAGGAGATAGTGGTGATGGTGTGCTACCATGTGTCACCTCATGATTCCCAGGCTTAGGCCTCCCTTTTACAGTATGTGATATAGGAGAGATGGCATTTGAAGGAGTGGCAGCCTGGCCTGTGACACAAAAACGTCATATTTTTTTACTTGCTTATTCAGTGATAATGCTGCAATGTAAATTGTAATGCTAAGAATAAACCTGCTCTGGTAGGGAAATTGGGAGCTTGGATCTCTACAGTTGGAGATGGTGCCTTTGACGGTGTATCTTCCTTGCTCCCATTATCAGGAAGTGTCGGTGGCATGGAGTCTTGGGTGGATGGTGGTAAAACCATTGGAGGATGCAAAATAGAACCTGCACATAGGTTCATGGAGTCTTCTTTAATTGAAAATCAAATGCATCATGATTAAAGAGAGTTAACTTCAAGATGCACAATTGGATTAGTTGTTGAAAAAGATGAATAACAGTTGTTATGGCTTCAATTAAGAAAAGCAAATGAAAGAATCTAGAAAATCATACAAGAAACTCAAAATCATGAGTATAAAACAACATAAATATTCTCCAATGAGATGTAAAAAAATTTAAATAAAGAATTTCAAACATAATTATATGTTTTACATTTTTGAAATATTAATAGATGTTTATACAATTTCTTGTACAGCGTGTTATATAGCAACTCAACTCTCTATAAAATTTTAAATAAAGAATTTCAAACACAATTATATATTTTACATTTTTGAAATATTAATAGATGTTTTCTTGTGCAGCGTGTTATATGGCAACTCAACTCTCGCAATTCCTTGTGGTCCCCACACACTAATTTGGAGGACCCACAGAACAAGTGTTACGAACGAAGCAATATGAAGATTACAATCTCTCTCAAGAATAAGTATGAGCCTCATTGTGCTTGCAATTGTTAATTATCCATACTAAAATCATGACATTTGGAAAATATGCGATGAATCAATATTTGCATGTTCTAATTGGCAAAACCAAAACAATGCAGTGATTCCTCTTGTGACTGGGATAGAATTTTCTTCCTGGTCATTTATCTACTGACTACCAGCATATCATCATGGCTTAAAGCTCATTATGCAAACTTACATATTATATTATATTGGGCATGCAATGAGAGAAAATATGTAGAATGCACTAATCTCCAGCAATATTAATTTTTACCCATTTCTAACATCACCACTTGAGACAAGAACAGGTAGTATGTCACCATAGCCAACAGGTTAAATATGACCATGAAAAAAATAGTCAAACCCATGAAATGAATCTATAATGTATTTCGCTAATCCTAGGGATTCCGTCTGCTTAACGGATCTCTTAAAGAGTAATTAATGGTGAAACAGTTCAAATAGATGGCCCCAAATCCTTGGAAAACAGATAATGCTGATGCTTCTGTTACTGAAAAATGATCTGCTGCTTCCGCAGGCCTGCCCTTTTAGTGGAATACAGCATCAGTAGGTAAAAATTACACAGGACAGAATGGTTGAGTTGAGAGGGATGTGAAACAAATCAGATGATTATTCATATGATACCCTTTATTAAGAACATAATACAATTTAATCATGTCACTTGGATATACTCTCTAGCATATACTCCTGCTTCCTGGTTCTAGATCTATAAATTTCCACATGAAGATCTTCAAAATAATTGCTCATTCTGATCGATTAAATTTTCAGCTATAACCAAGTTCGGCTTTTAAGCACTGTATACATTATCAGACAGAATTGCATGAGGTTATCTCAGATCTTACAAGCAGGTGTCACTCAACACATGATATCAGAACATAGAACCTTGTCTGAGAAAGTATGAATAACATATGACATAAAAATTCCTTCCATAACCAATTTCGCGAGATCAGAGCACCTTTTTTGGTGGCATTCTTTGTATCTGACTGCGCACATAGTTTATTATCATTCAACATTTGCTAATTGCCTAATTTTAATTGGGCCTCAAGCAATAGACAAGAAATTTTCAGCCCCATCTTCCAACCAACTAACTTGGTTTTTTAACTTGTTTCCAACTACAGGGGCGTCATTATGATAATGCCAGACAGGGACATTGAGTCTCGGACATGACATCTCCAAATTGCTTAAGAGTTGAATATATTAGGAATTGTGCCTATTCTTGGATGCAACATGCATACAGTGTGTTCAGCGCAGCTAAAAACGTGAAAATAGAGTATGCTTGTTACATAAATTTTCAGCAGCCTTTGCTAATCCTCTTGTTCTAATTAGATACACTTCAGAATGGATCTAAAGATTAAGCATATGAGCTCATTCCTGTTTAATACAATCCAACTGACAGTGTTTTAATTTGAAGACCTAACCGAACTTGTGAAGGATTCTGATGACCTGATTCTGACCCAATAATTCACTGATTTGAGTCACATCAGGACTTCGACTATTATTTCTTATCAATTCCCAAGTGAATAAAGACCAA
Organism: Acorus calamus; assembly: GCA_030737845.1. Classification (NCBI taxonomy): domain Eukaryota; kingdom Viridiplantae; phylum Streptophyta; class Magnoliopsida; order Acorales; family Acoraceae; genus Acorus; species Acorus calamus. The sequence continues at coordinate 15,137,278 of CM060879.1, forward strand.
TATGATGAATCCCACAGACTTAAATATCAAAATTACAGTCCAGATCCAGCTAAATAAGCATCAAGTTTACAGAGGTTTCTTGATACAGGTAAAATCTTTAAAATGTCACCTATAATAATCTTGCCAACACGAGGAGTAGATACCTTTATCGTTCTCAATCTGAGACTTATTCATCAAATCAATCAAGAGATGTATCCAACAAACGCACCAAATAGATATCAAAATTCATCTGAACTACCTGTAGTTTGTTCAAACTATAAGCCTAATCTACTTTGAAACTATGATTGTGATCGGTTTCGGAATCCAGGTGAAGAGATACAGAATTTCTCATAATGTAATGATAAACAAAACACCAAAACAACACCATTCAATAACACTGGAAATGAATACCCCTAAGGTGATCTTTGTAGTTCACTTATATAGAGGAAAATAAGAATACGATATTGTTGCATCTTGGTGGGTGTAAATTATCTTGTTTGTTTAATTTTCATGTCCTACAGCATAGATGCATCAGAAAAGTTAAATTTACAGAATTCAGTAAGGTACATTAACGCCAACTCAAATCACCTACTTATGCCTTGAACATGTAAAACCCAGATCTCAATTCTAATTGAGGTACGAGATCCACAAAGAATATCAAACACATCAAAGATCCTAATGCATCACAAACCTAAAACATATTTGTGCAACATATTCCATTACCTTCTAATCCCTGCAAAACCGAGACAATGATCGCAACGACGATGAACCATGACTTGCTTGCCATTCTATTCACTTGCAGACAAATCAGATATCGAACAACCTGAAAGTCTCTAAAATCTCTGCATGGACAGTGATTTTGTGTCTATTGAACACCACAACAGAGAATTAAAAACATAATAATCCATACAAGACAAGAGATGGGCAGTCTTCAAGGAACAACAGGTGGAACCCATATTGAGATTCAGGAGATTAAATCACAACAGATCCAAAAATGAGAGAAAACAAGCCAAGAAAACAAATAAAAGACTAATTTTTACAGAGAAGGCATGTGTTCTCAGTGAAAACTCAACAACCCATCTGAAACAAAAGGTGGGTAATCTCAACAAGCAGACCCAAATCCCAAAGAGAAGCAACTAAGTCTTGGATCGGATAAAACACCTAAAAAGGTGGAAGCACAAGTGAAAGAAAGAAAAAAGTTCAACAGAGAACCATGTTTGGTTTTGAGAACAGCTTGTGAGAGGGGCTTCGGAGACAGCAAAAGCAAAGCAAAAGGAGGGACGGTTTCGGTTGTTTGGTGAGTTACAAATTACAATAGGAAGGTTAAGAAAGGAGAGAGAGAGTGTGTTAAATAATAAATGAGAAAGCTTTGAGAGAGGAAGAGAGAGTCCCACTCTGATTGTAACCCCCTTGGGAGAAAAATATTCTGGAGAGGAAATATTAATGGATTTTGTATTATTTCTTTAAATGAAATCAGTTTGAGATTCTCTGTCTGAAGGTTTGGTCAAATAGCACTGGATTACGTTTTTTTTCCACTGGTCACTACGGTCTCTAGGGAGTCTACAATTGAAAACAATAATAATAATAATAATAATAATAATAATCAGGATACTCTAAAAAAAACATAGAGGTTCAGATATAGAGCAAGTCAGACTTCATATGAAGCTTTAATTTATATATATACAGAGGGATTTTTGCATATATACCCTTAATTTGCTTATATACCCTTAATATTTTCTAATTTTATTAAAATACCCCTATTAAAAACCCTTGTACAAAAATACCCTCATAATTCTTTAAGTGAGTGCAAATGTACACATCCGTCACATGTTTTTTGTCCTGAGTGAACCACGGTTACAGTGAATAATCAGACATGCTAAAAGACGCAAATGCCTCCATTTAACCTTTACCCTAGGTCTTTAAACAAAATTCATTTTCTCATATGAGATGAAACTTTATGTCTCCCCTTTTGTTTTATCACTAATCCTAATTCTATTGTTTTCATTGCATACACAATTAATTCTTCCTCAAATCAAAATCCTCACTCAAATTCGTCCGAATGGATTGGAGAGGAGATTATGGAACAAAGTATCCTTAGGGTGCGTTTGGTTGCGCGATTGCGCTGCGATTGTGATTACAGGAAGCTGCGTTTGCAATCGTGCAATCAAATAGTTTTGTAATCGCAATTTTAAACCCAGCGATTGCAGGCAAATAGTGCCCAAAAGCTGCGATTTCAAAAAGCTGAGAAAGTGAGCTTCCTGCAGAATCAGGTTTGCAATCGCAGATTCCTGCAGAATCAGTTTTGCAATCGCGCAACCAAACGCACCCTTAATTGGCGTTAAAAGCTCAGATTTTTTTGTTGGCCGGATAAAGAGTGGGAAATGAAAGAATGATTGAGAAGTTTGAAATGGTAGAATGACTCAATGTTGAGGAGAGACTCCATTGATGAGAGAGTGAAAATGATGTAGGTTGAACAGATATATGTGGCTTAGGGTGCGTTTGGTTGCGCGATTGCGCTGCGATTGCGATTGCAGGAAGCTGCGTTTGCAATCGTGCAACCAAACATATTTGTAATCGCAATTTTAAACCCAGCGATTGCAGGTAAATAGTGTCCAAAAGCTGCGATTTTAAAAAGCTGAGAAAGTGAGCTTCCTGCAGAATCAGTTTTGCAATCGCGCAACCAAACGCACCCTAAGCCAAATATTTGTTTAAAATTGTGATATTTTAGAAAATGAAATTACTTAACCACTTCAAATCAAACATGACCATTGGGGCTTCGATGCACTCACTTAAATAATTATGAGGATAATTTTGCACAATGATTTTTTGCACAATGATTTTTAATAAAAGGATTTTGATAAAATTGAACTTTATTTTTAAAAGTATATAGGCAAAAATATATATGTTCACCAAATACTCTACATATGGACTTTATTTTAGCAATTCTAGGCTACATTAAAGAGAGGTCAGATGTTGTGCAGGTACATTGAACTCGAGTTACGTAGCACATATGCCTAAAGAGCAGGTGAGGTCAGATACCACTAAACTGTGCAACCTGTTTTTCTGTCTTCCTGTCCATTGTCCCACCATGAAAGATACCAGAGTACGTTTGTCATCTATGTAAATTATTTTTCATAAAATTTTATTTTGTAAAATAAAATTATCATCTTTAGATTAAACTTAAGTTAAAATTATTTTTTTTCATGAAAACTATTAAGCATAATTTCATCAGTGGAGATGATGGGACACTCGGTAAAGACTTTCAATTTGCCTCTTAGATATTTAAAAAGGTTAAGACACTCGGCATAGATATCTTAGATATTTTTATATATAATTTTACTGTGAAATATTTTAATCTTAAACATACGTGTTACGTTAAAGAGGGAGAAAGGTAACATTGTTTATATACGAATATGTTATTGGATTTAATTTTTATCTAAATATCATATTTTAATATATTTTTCTATTGACATAAAATAAAAATATTTTATAATATATACATATAATAGCTAACTGGATTTTGATTAGTCGGCTAATATCCTTGTCGGGATCAAACCATAAGGTATATATATTACATGACATCTAAATTCCTACCTCAATCTGAATGTGTATCACTTAGTTTTTCACACAAGTTTTAAGAAAATTATATTCTATTATTCATAAAAATAAAAAAATAGTAAAAAATAGCTAAAAGGAATAATTTTTTGAGACGGATTTGTAGAAAAATAGTATTATATTTTATTCGTCAAAAAAAGATGACAATATAAAAACACTAAAGGAAATAACATCATTTTCAAGGTAAAAAAAGGGTAAAAATAAAAAGAAGGGAAAAATCCATATAACCCATACCCATTGGAAATTGCCCGAAATCCATATTAATATGTGACTTTTCCTAAAGTCAATATAACCCTTTGAAAACACGTATGTAAATTCAAATAACCCCCTGAGTTAAATTTTTGTTGACAAATGAACAAATATTCTATCTGGTTAATCCTAACATAAAACACAATATACCAAAAAAAGCCCTAAAATGTGTTTAAAAAGGTAAAAAATCATACGTAAATGATGATTTTACCCCTCTGGATAGGGTTTTATAATCTACTCAGATGGATAAAATCATTATTTATAGAGATTTGCCTGCATTTTAAACACATTGCAAGAGTATTTTAGTATACTATGTTTCAGCTAATGTTAATCAAACAGAATATTTGAAGAATATTTCTCATATGTCCATAGAAGTTTAACTCAAATGGTTATTTAGATTTACATAGATATTTTCAGAGGATTATATGAATTTAAAAAAAAATCAAAGGTTATGTGGATTTTGAATAATTTACATGCGGCTTAAAAAGAAATACATGCAATTGGACAATAATTTTTGCTACTCGATTTTATTACTGAAGGCTTACAAAATCTGAAAGCGGGAAACAGAATGTCAAAAAAATGGGAAGGGTGAACTATCCAAATCATCACGTTGACCTCACTTACAAACAAACCCTTTCATTCATAAATCCATTTATTTTGGTGGCCGGTTACCCACCCAACAAAAGGGAACATCAAATCTAGGATTGAATGCACGATCCAGATCTGCAGCTGCTAAGCATGGACGGCTGAGATTGATTGAATGGTCGAGATTTGAAATCAGACAAAAATAAAATTTGGCTTGATTGATTTAGGCAGATATCCAATCCACAGGAGAGCAAAAACGGTCGGCAGGTGAAGTTTTTAGGTTATTGGAGAATCAATGCCTGGGTTTATGGGGGGGACCATCTTTAAATGAAAATATGTTATGAAATGAAGGGCATTACATGTTGATATATGAAGAAGATTATTATTAAATTCATTAACATATATATTTATATATCGAATTCATTAAAGTCAATTGGTCCCCAACTTCAAAAACATAGGCATAATAGAAAGGATGGCCTGTATTACACGTTGGGTACGTCCCCGTCGAATGGCCGTTGATTCCAATAAATAATGATTGCAACGAGTCGTTCCTGCGGGTTGGATTATGAAATCAAAGAATAATTTCATCTGATGAGTTTGTTTGGAGTGATTGGAAATATATAGTTGTAGATTTATAAACTTCAATTTGAAATGAATAAACAAGGATTTTTTGTTTAAGAAAAAAATTAGATTATGCTACCGTCTGTAATAAATGAGTTACAATTCCAAAAAAAAGTGATATGAGATACAAATAAAACATAAAAAAATCTTCAAGGGGGTTGATGGGGCCGTTAGATGGGATGTCTAGCCATTCCCAAACCATCCCCCCTAACTATGCTATTCTTCGATGATGATCAAACGGTCTCGAGAGAGGCTGACCCCTTGACCCAGCCTCGCCCCCACTTGTTGAGGGATAGTGCTATCATCTCCCACATGTGTTTTCACGTAAACCTGGGAGTTCCTGAAGATCGTATTGTTACGTGTCCTCCAAATTGCTCACGAGATCGTCAGGATTACCGACCGGAGAATGGAGTTAGCAATTCTTGAGTTCTCTAAACTTAGAAAAGGTGTATCGCAGTCTCATATTCTTCTCCGCATGAAGAATTTGATCTTTTATGGGATATTTGGGCACTAAATTTGTGTGAATTTAGATTTAACTCAATTTTCAGTATCAAATGTAGTCCGCACACTTTATGTAAAAAATGAATTATATACATCAATAATTGTATGTACTCATTTATAGAATAAAAAAAAATTCTAATGAGGTTTATATCTCGTAACAATAAGTGCCGCTGGTTAACAAAATATATATGACTTATTGCAATTGCGGCTATAAAATATATTGAGTGTTACAATGCTCAATAAATAGAGATGATATAAAAAAAAATTTTAAAAAAAAGTTCACAGGTAGACATGGATTTTAAGTGAGGATAAGTAAGTGACATTGTTGACTAGACTTCAAAGTGGCAAATATTTACTAAACCAGTTATATAACATATTTACTTTTTAATAGCTTTTTTTAAAAAAAAAATCTCTTTTACACATGAAATCCAAATCTATATTTCAATAATAAAATTTAAAAAATTACTACCACTCTCATCATTGAGAATTGAATTTTAGATTCTTGAAATCAACCCTAAACACTATCTGGAACATCATAGTGAGAAAATTAAAGATTTTTGAACAATTATGATTTATTTGAAATCATTTTGATTCCCCAGAGATGTGACATCCCGCGGAGAGATAAATGCAGTTAATTTTATGTAAGGTTATGGCATATATATCATAAAGAGATGTATATTTTACCAATGTCATTTTCCAAAAATCCAAGAAAGCTCAATCAATGCTAAACAACTCCTTGATATAAATTCTCCTCTCCTTTAATAAACTAAACGACACAAACAAAACAGCCTCTACTATGGCATTGCATGTAAATCCCAGTTATATCACTTAGATCTACCATAGATTTCTTTACAAAAGGCCAAAATGTTCCAATTATGCAAAAACATGCAACTTGTGTCTCCCTTTACATAATTAATATTCTACATTTCTACTTAGTGTATCTTTTTTTCTGGACAGGCAAGCCACACAGCAAAGCAAGTTCCAAGTGCTGATAATGGTATACCCAATAGAGAGGGAATAATCTAGGACCACTTGCATCATTGGACGACCTAACATATATATTACACTTAAACAAATGTGGCTTTTCTAGTCAATCTGTTAATAATAGTAGTAATCATAATAGGAGTAATCTCTCTCAACATAATTTGGGACCATAGCATGTGACCTATGTTTCTTTATATGTACTAAATTGCCTGTTCATTGTTTTACTCAAAAAAAAGTTTTTGTCTGACTCTTGTTTGGTAGCTAAACACTGCACGCACCTCTTGTTTATTAGTTAGGTTGAAATGTGGTAGTGTTTCTTTGGACTTTTCACAGACAGAAAAGAAAAAAAAAGGATTCTCAATCACCCACCTCTCCCTTTTTACAGTCACATGTGCAGATGCATCTATGTAGTCATTTCATCTACTCAAAGCATTTTTGTCCTTTGAAAGCCTCCTCTAGGGGATTGCTTTCTTCTGCCAGTTCTGTGAGAAAAAGATTGGCATGCTCTATTGAATATAACATGCACATGCACCTGCACATCCCTCACTTTGAGTAGCCTAGCAAAACCTTCCTTTCAAGGAAACTTTATGTAGAAAAACATGGATAATTGCATTATGATTAAGGGTGCATAAGTAAAGCATATCATCCGATATGCTTTGGTTTGATTGGTCCACTTTCTATATATGTTCTTCCCGGTGTTTGGCGCACATGTAGGTGAAGGAAAATGTCATGTACCACTTTTTTCAATTTCAATTTCAATCCATATATGTTTTGATTTTTTAAAATTAATATATCTATTAACGAGGTATATACATTTATAAAACAAATGAACTAAATGTATACTCTAATAAAGCATATGGATTTATTTATAAAAATATAAAAAAAATTAATTCGTTAATGTGAGCATATAATATTATCAAGATATACAGGACTGAAATTAAAGCTGAAAAAAAATTATATATAACAAGCTCATTATTTTTTTATTTTTTTTTTTTAAATGGATAAAGCATTCGATAATGATTGATCCACGACGAAGACAGAGATCTTTTTATTCAAGCGTTTGAACTTTGAACTGATCAGTATAGATCATAATGGGATCTGCTATAGTGATGGGATGTAGTGGTCGCCCAAAAACGTCACCCCACTAACATACACTCCCTCAAGTATATAACTAAACAAAATTAAGGTAATAATACCTTTTTTTTAATAATTGACATATTTACAACCTTTTGATGACGAGCGCATTGTTACACACATTCTTTATTCAATCTCAATCTCAATCCTATATATTTTACTAGCGTCATACACTCACATTAACAATGTATATATCTCGTTAAAATTTTTCACATATTCTACAAATGGATCCATATATACAATTATACAATTATTCAAGTATATACTTATAAACTCATTTAATAAGATATATACTATTTAAAAAAAATGTGTGATTTGAGGGGTGGAAAAAGAAACTCTATCTAACATTTAAAAAAAGTTACATTCAGTCTATTTTACAATCCAAAATGCAGGTCACATATGTTTTTTTACATCATGTACTCCATCTAATAAGATATTATACTTTTTATAAAAGTTGAAATATATACTTCAATTAATTGAATGATATCATTTATTGAAAAATGTGAAAAAATTCAACAAGATTTATATCTCAATACAGTGAGTAGGGAGGGGACTAACAAGACATATAAGACTATATTTAAAACTGTAAAAATAATCAAGTGTAATATATCTCATTATTTTTATTAATTAATATTTAGTATGTCATTGGAAGAATTTTCACTCAAACTTAGACATGTGTCAAGTAAAACGGAGATGAGATTGGAGACCCATCAATGAGCCAATATTTAAAGCTTAATATCTTTACAATAGGCATGAGCTGTCAAGGAGCAAGCAAATCCTAGGAGAGCGATCAGACTATACATGATTTCAGTCTCATTTCAATTGACAATAAGATGTTTTATTTTTGGAAATTGATACATTTCTCTCTCATTGCCGCTACCATTGTAATTTATATTGCTTTTTTAATTGAAGTGAATTGTGCAATATGGAATGAAGTATATACTAATCAAATATAATAATATATTTTTTTATTTTAAAAAAAATATCTGCATATGATAGAACATCGTATATTATAATAACTCAATATGATATTATATAAAATTGTAAAATGAATTGCGAAATGGACTGAGTTGATCAATGCTCTTTTCTCTTATCTCTTATTTTTTGAGTGACTTGGGCTTGCAGGTTATAACTCGCCAGGTAGATTCATTTTGGATGGAAAGTTTGTTCTATTGTGCAGGATAACCTTGTCCCATAGAGCAAACCAGACATCGAATATTATCCCAAAGTTATCACTTAAATCACCTTATCTCATCAGCCCATTCTTTTAAATTGTCCAACATTCAACACGTACATATTCATAAGTAGAACCCATCTCGAATGGATCACTCTTATCAAGGCATAGAATCATCTAAAGAAAAAGTGGGATATAGATGTTCGATATTTTTTTTATTAAGAATTATTGAAAGTGTACAAATCATTAATATTGAAATATAAGTATAATAAATATGGGTCGAACTCACAAAGAGTTGTTCAAATCAGATTAATCAATTTAACTAATCAAACTAGAAGGAAAAAGATTAATGAAATGATTGCTATTTTCCTAAATAGATGATTAGTATAAAGAGATAACCAAGGTTTTAGAATTTACCATGTAAAACCAATCTAGGAATTATATTCAATCTAAAACTCCACTATATAAGTCAATCAATACTGATGTTAATCAACTACCATCCGGAAGATGAATATTTAAACTCACATTCATTATTTCATATAAATCATATTTGAAATCAAAACAATCATCTCATTATTCACATGTTAGAAAGAGAATAAGATATAAAGAGTAAATCAAAACATACCTTATCAAACCCTATCTATACAAGAGATCATTGAAGATAATTTTAAGATTAAGAACATTGATTTATAAAAACCCAATATAATAATTTATTTCTCATTTTCTTTATAAAATCTACAATCTCCACATTCAACTTACTAAGAAGAGCATAAATTATAAGAGAACTCAAACTCAATAAAAGCATATCTTATCAAATCTCATACATTAGATCTTTGATGAAGATAATTAGAACATTTTATTAAAGTTTTAAAAGAGAATTGAAAGAGGGATTGATAATCAATAAAACATTCAAACATGGGGAATTCATATATGAATATAAAACTTTAAACTAGCATTACATGACTTCATCTTTAACTCTAGTTAAGATGGAAATTCATAATTTACATGCATACAAGAATTCCAATATACAAGATGAAGGAAAAATATAAATGACCAAAAAGATCCTTCCCCTTTTTTTCTGGTTGTTTCTCCTCTCTTATAGGTTTCAGATTGTGAGACCCTATGTCTCTTTGATAGAGGAGGAAGGAGGAGGAGAAATACTGAAAACTTTTTTCAATAAATCTTACTTCAATTCACAATAAGACTCCTAATATATGTTTATAGCCTACTTTAAGGATCTTAACAAACTTTATCATAACTGACTAATCTAACACTCTTATCTCTTATCAAATAAACTCCTGACAAAGATAAGGATAATACCAGATAAATAAAGATAACAACTAATGGGAGTTTGGATTTGCTCCACAACTTCCCCCTCATATCAAACTCTCTTTTGAGCACATTCCAAGCACCTTCTTCAACTTGTATACTTCATCTTTATGATTCCTTCATGATAGTCAATGTTGACTTTTTGCTTGTATCTCTTCACAACAAGTCTCGCCTTGTGTTTGTCAGTGTAACCATCTTGCTTGTAATTGGTCTTGTAGACTCATTTAACACCAATTGGCACGTGTCATTTAGGAAGCTTGATCAACTCCCAAATGTTGCTCATCTCAATTGCTTCTATAGATGGTAAAACCTAAAACCTAAAGAATTACCCACTCTCAATGGATCCAAAGAGAAGAACAACCACAATGGGAAGGGGAATTCATGATAAAAGTGACTGTAGTTCTTGATAACTTGCAATCGGTGGCAGATGACTAACATCACGAATACTAGAAGCACTATTAGAAAAATGGTCAAAGTTTTGATTCACGGGCACAATGTGGACAGATTCTTTTGATTGCCTTGTCCATGAGTGAAAAAAATTTTGATTCACGGGTACATGAAGTGGAAAAAATCCACGGTTGTCTTGTCCACGAGTGGATCGGAAGAAAAAAAAATACTTTTGATTGCATGGATCATGCATGAGATTTTTTGAATATGTATGTCCCATATGTTGATGGTGTTGGAAAAATCATAGGCTCCGTTTGGTTGCACGTTTGGGGCGATTTCGCTTTTTAAAAAGGGGAAAATCAAACGCGCAACCAAACGGGACAGCTTTTAACGGAATCAAAAGCTGGATTCCTTTTAATTTCTCTCTCGAAATCCGTGTTTTTAAAATCTCAAAAACAACGATTTTTTGAATTGAAAAACAATTTTTTCTACCAAACATTAAACTCCTTCCAAATATTGATTCATGAATTAAAAAAAAGCATTCCAAAAAGTCAATGTCTAAAATCATCTTAAAAAACAGCTTTATTCTCAAATCTATTTTTCAATCTGTGTTTCCAAATGGAGCTGTAGACACTTATGGAAGAAGATCCGTAGCACGGAGTGTGTGTGTGTGTATAAGCATAGATGAATGAATAAATTCATTCACAAAAACACAAAATAGAGCCATCTAAAGAGTCTCCCAAATCCGGTGATCTCTTGCCTCACAACAATTCATCACCTTCTTCATTGCGATCCTCGACATCGTCATCGGCATCAACATCCTCGTTGGCGTCCCTTTCTTGGTCTAACACTGCTAGTGCATGGCATGCAAAGCACCAAAGAATGATCGAGTTCGTGCAGACGAAGTAGATGAAAGATGTGATATGGAGAAGGTGCTCTAAACCGAGATCGGAGAAGGCAACGTCCCAGGTGATTCTAGTAAAAAGCGAATCCGGGCATTCAGTGTTTGCATCGCTATGTGTAGCATATTCAAGATAGGGTCCATGCAATACCTTCTTGAGTGAAGCACATGGATGGTGTTGTTTGTTTGTTTGGGTGTTGTGTTTATTTATTTTTCTCTTTGTTTGTTTGCGTGTTGTGTTTATATTTTTCTTTCTTCTGGACAGGTTGATGGCGTTGTTTTTAGTTGTCCCCTTTGTGAGTTTTATGGGTTTGATGTCCACTTTGTGGGTTTTTGTTTTTGGGGTTTTGAAGTTTTTTTTTTTTTTGTTGAAAAGGAAATAATTTTGAAGAGAAGCGTAAGAGGAAGGTTTTTTGGGGTCACCCAATTTAGATTTTTTTAAAATGATTTATGAGTGTGTTTGGTTTGATGGTTGTGGGAGGCTAATGGGTTTAGTTTCTTTGATGATTGGTGGCCTTGATTGCTTTAGTGCTCTATTTGGGCCTTGATTTGGGATGTGACATGGGCATACTTAAATTTTTTAGGGGGCACTATTACACTGTTGCAGTCCCATTTGTAGTCCCCCCACCTCTTTTTTTTTTTTAGTGAAGTAACTTTGTTAAATAAAATATATGGATTTTAGAAATAGTGTATTATGTGAAGAATAGTTATAAAATTAAAGCATGAGTGGTGTACAAATAGGGTTGTAGTAGGGGGTTTCCTAGTATTGTACAATTTTTTTATGGTTCTTTTCCTATTTTCCTATTCAAAGATGAATATTGTTCTTTTCTATTAGATGTGGAGAGCTTGATAGAGGGTTGAGATTTTATGTGTAGTTTAGACATTAACTGGGTTAACCACCCAAATAGCCCTGTCAACGGGTCGGGTCCGGGTCGGGTCGGGGTGGACCCGGACCCGACTCGTGGCAAGACCCGACGGGTCCGGGTCCAATCTAGGACCCGGCGGGTCCAGAGAAATGTCCGACCCGACCCGATGGTTGGCAAAAAGAAAAAAGAAAAAAAAAAGAGGAAGAGCTCATGTATTTGTTTGCTTTATCATTCTATTTGAAATTTTTTGTAATAAAACATTATTAATAATGAGACTATGTTTGAACATAATCTTATACAATTCAAAAGAAGTAAATGAATTATTAAACAATATCCAAAACAATAACCACTAACATAAAAAACATATTAACATAAACATAAAGATAACTAATTATACAAACATTCAAAATAATATTAACCTAAACAACATTCAAAACAATAAACACTAACATATTAACTAAAATAATAAACATAAATCATGCAACAAACTAATTAATTATATAAATTCAAAAACTAATAAGTTAATTGTCCAAAACAAACCGACGACAATACATTACTAAGTTTATTACATATTAACAATCAAGTTCTTGCAAGTTGCAACATCAACACAACGAAAAAAATGTTATGATTATGATTATGATTTATGAACTTATAGATACAAACACAAGTTAAGTAAGAAATAAAATTATGTATCAACTAATACTAATAGTCTTATATATGAGTATATATTAATAAAACAATCGGGTCTCGGGTCCAACGGGTCAGGGCGGGGTGGACCCGGACCCGACCCGTTTATTTGTTCGGGTCCGCCGGGTCGGGTTCAACTCAGGTCGGGTCCAAATCGGGTCAGGTATATTACACGTGTAATCGGGTCCGGGTCGGGTCGGGTCCGGATCTAGACCTGACCCGTTGACAGGCCTACACCCAAAGTTTAAGCGGGATGGGGGACTAGACAAAACACCTTTGTGGGTGCTTAGTTGGATGTTAGACTCACCTTTTAAAACATTAGTCATAATAAAAGGACAATGAATGCACCACCCCTTGGTTGACGAGGTGGTAGAGGTGCACCCGCCTTTGGCGGTTGATCGGGGTTCGACCCCAGTATGGGCCTTGTGCCCTGTCTCCTGCCCCTAGTGGGCCTTTCCTATCAACAAAAAAAAAACAATGAATGATCTAGATTTTGATTAAGGGAATTATGAAAGCAACATAGAAACTTGAAGGCTATAATAGTCAATCACTTTTAAACTCATCATGGCCTAGTTTGACCCTGGTCTCTATCTTGCTTTCCCTACTCCCCCCCCCCCCCTCCCCTCTATGTCTTCCCTCTCTTACCATCTCTCTGTACCTATATCTCCCCTCTCCCAACCTCTCTTTCCTCCGTCTTCTTCACTCTCTCCTTTCCCATTCTTTGTCTCTCTCCCACCTCTCTTGCTCCCTCTCTCTCTCTCTCTCTCTTTCTTTTCTGTTTCTGATGTAGATATTATAGTCACAAATTATATGGATGGAGAGATCAGATGAATCAGAAAAGAAAAAACATCTCGATCGATTGGGAGCACCATGACTTCAAATGTCATAACTTTTAAATCGTATATCAGAATCGCTATTATAATATATCCATATGCGTTGATATCAATGAGCCCTACATGAATAATTGTTATGCCACTACACCAGATTTCAGAGCGTTCTGAGATCGTCTTGAGGGTCAAATCGATTGTTCATAGTTATTTTACTATCTTTTGCAGTTTTGAGTTTGTTAGGATTTATTCATTTATTTTAGGATCTATATTTAGATTTGAATTTCAGTTTTTTTTATTTGAATTCAAATTTGAATATTAGTTAGGATTAAATAAGAATTTATTTGTGATTTTTTCAGATCTAGATAATCTGTTAGGATCCTAGTTTACAAATTCAGATAATCAATAGAGATCCTAATCTATTAAGGATTTTCTGCTCTATAAATAGACATGTAAATCAGGTGATTAATTAAGTTTTGATTGTTAGAATTTATTATTTTCTTCGTTTTGTTATTCATGGTGAATATCATTTACGTAGAATTTCATCATCTTGTATTTCTTCAAGAAATCAATAAATTGTTGAAGCACACCATCTTTGCATTCTTTCTGAAGAATCAAGAGCGTAGGACTACGCTACATCAGTTTCCCTCCTCCATCTCACTTTTCTCTCTGTCTCCATGTCTCTCACCTCCTTTTCTCTCAGTGTGCCTCACTCTCCCTCACTGTTTCTGTCTCCTCTCTCTCTTCTTCACTCTCACTCTCTCTCGGGTCTCGCCTGCCTATCAATCCTGTCTTCTCCTCTCTCCCACATTCTCTCTCTCTTAGACCTGAGCGGTCTTTCTCTGTATCTCTTCAATCCGACCTATCTATCGCTCTTCTTTCCTCTCTCTAGCCTACCTATAATCAGAGTGAAAAATTCCTTAAATTCTATAAGGAGTCCCCACAAGATGGGTTTATGCAAGGTGAAAACATCAACAAGAAATCTTAGGGGTTCAAAGAAGTATGAGATTTTCGAATTCGAGACAAGGTGTTAGAGTTATGTCTTGAATCTAGTGTTCCCATATTAGATGACCATGATGAAGCTATATTAAGGTGGACACTCAATTGACATGATTAATTAAATTTTTATATTATTCAATATTTAAAGTGGATCTCCTAAAATCATGTAAACAATAATTTTACATTTTAATAATTAAAAGATAATTAAAACTCATTTTTTATCTTAAAAAAATTATTCTTTTTCCAATCTTATCTTAAGATTTTAAATAGATATTACATTTCATAAATTTTATATAATTAGATTCTCTAACAATTTAAATAAATAACTAATTAAAAAAAATCTATATTACATATTCCCCATATCTCATTCAATTTCAGAAATTTATAATTTTAATGCACATTTAAAATAATCTTTAGATAACTATTGTTATCAACGAATGGGTATATTTTTTTATATTATATTTAATTTATTGGTTTGTTGATCTTAGGGATTTATTAACCTATCATATAATTGGTGGGTTATAGAGATGTGGGTGAGGCCTCTTTATTTTATTTTATTATAAAGACGAATTCATTGGGATTAAAATAACCGTGAAATTACTTTATTTTATTTTTTGTAGGTGGTTATTTTAGGGATTCATTTCAAATCATGTTATTTATTAATTTTATTTTCACGCACATTGTGTATGTGTGAATATTAGTATTTATAAACAATATTTTAAAAATCGAATTGTATTGCAAAAAAGAATGGATTAAGAGCCATTGGTTCAATTATTAGATCAATTGGATTTGAACCGTGACATTATTATGACATAATAATTTTTTTAATTATTACTATTAAATAAATAAATTTGTAAACATATGAAATATTTAAAAAATCTTTGCATTATTTATCAAATCTTAATTTAATACTTTTTAACCTTTTACTTAAACATCATAACTTAATTTTTTTTATATAAATTATAAACGTTTTTTTATTAGATATCATATTTTAACAAACAAGTAATCACACTTTCTATGAATAAAGAACCAGTCGATTTAATCAATTTGCGAGTTGATTGGATGAAAATTTAATTGGTTCAACTGATCGGGTCGAATTGGATTTTACAACACTGTTTTTTTTTAATTAGTCATATTCCATTTGTATCATTTTCCAAAGATGAACCCTTAGATTCCATCAATGTCCATATTTGATGAAAAAGATCACAAAATTTCATATGTTAAATATATGAGTTAGGACATGTCACTAACTCATTAAAGACCAATAAAAACTGAGTACATCCGACATTTGTATATTCCAACGAAAATTAGCGGCGATGGTGACTTATGGGTCTTTGAGGCTTTGGGTGTGAATTACATACACTGACCATTGGTTCTCAAATAGGGTGTTGATACTAAGGGTGCGTTTGGTTGCGCGATTGTAAAACTGATTCTGCAGGAATCTGCGATTGCAAACCTGATTCTGCAGGAAGCTCACTTTCTCAGCTTTTTGAAATCGCAGCTTTTGGGCACTATTTGCCTGCAATCGCTGGATTTAAAACTGCGATTACAAAACTGTTTGGTTGCGCGATTGCAAACGCAGCTTCCTGTAATCGCAATCGCAGCGCAATTGCGCAACCAAACGCACCCTAAGTTATTTTTATAATCTAAAATACAATTTTATATGTATCGTTAGAAATCCAGTGAAACATATGCATTATTAGAAATTTAGTGAAATATGTGTATCCATAATGAAGTATATGCACCATTAAATTTTTTTTTACGTTTATAAAAAATTGAGTTCATTCAATTCGAAATGTAGCAACACACATTTTTTTTTATCAAAACATATAAATATGTTTACGCACAACCCATTTTTCAGTCCCAATTCCAACCTACATGTATTTTGAATTTTTAAAAAATAGTATATATCATCAAATGAGATATATGTTTTTATAAAAAATAAAACATATGCTCAATGAATTGCATATATACATTTATAAAAAATATGAAAAATCTATATCGATGCATATAACTCAATAATGTTATATGCATAAGTGATTTTTAATCGATACATATGCGATTGAAATTTGAGGTGAGAAAAAAATTGTTTTTGAACTGTCAAAAGGATTGAGTCTAACATTTTCCTCTCAAGTCTCAAATAAGGTGATTAAAGGGGTGTGCACAAAGACACAAGGGGTGCAAATACAGGCAGTTAACGACATTCACCGTTCCCAAATCCCT
The DNA here is from genome assembly GCA_030737845.1 of Acorus calamus. NCBI lineage: Eukaryota > Viridiplantae > Streptophyta > Magnoliopsida > Acorales > Acoraceae > Acorus > Acorus calamus. Next base: position 15,154,339 of record CM060879.1, read on the forward strand.
CTTAGGATGCATTTGGTTGCGCGATTACAAAATTGATTATGCAGGAATCTGCAATTGCAAACTTGATTTTGCAAGAAGCTCACTTTCTCAGCTGCATATTGCAAATCTGATTCTGCAGGAAACTCATTTTCTTAGCTTTTTGAAATCGCAGCTTTTGGGTACTATTTGTCTGCAATCGCTGGGTTTAAAACTGCGATTATAAAACTGTTTGGTTGCGCGATTGCAAACGCAATTGCAGCGCAATCGCGCAACCAAACGCACCCTTAAACCCCACTTCGTCTCTGCAGCTTGGACTTCCTCCCTCTAATGGCGTCTCCACGAATTCTCTTCTGCGGCGACGTCCTTGGCCGATACAAACAGCTTTTCAAGCGTGTCTCCTCGGTTAGTCTCGCTTCAAAAACACTCCCAATCTCCCTCTCTCTCTCTCCCTCTCCCTCTCCCCATCTATTAGGGTTTCAAAAAACAAACCCCATGTTTTGATGTCCTTCTGATTTCCAGGTCAACAAATCCACTGGACCGTTCGATGCCCTCCTCTGCGTTGGCCAGTTCTTCCCGGACTCCCCCGACGGCCTTGCTGAGCTTTCTGACCTGGTCGAGGGCCGGTTGCCTTTACCGATTCCAACATACTTTATAGGAGACTATGGCGTAGGAGCGGCTGATGTGCTCTTGAAGGCAATGAAGGAGCCGGATAATCGGGGGTTCAAATTGGATGGTTTGAAGATCCGGGAGGGGCTCTACTGGTTGAAGGGCAGTGGCAAGTTCAAGCTTCGAGGTATCGGTTTTTTTATTCAAATTTTTTTGTCAAGTAGTTTTGTTTAGATGGTATATCGGTATAATTACTCTTTAATAGAGCCGTTTAGTTGAGAATAGATTAGTCCAATATTGGCAATATCTGTATAGTAACATGAGCTCTTTTGGGTATCCAAAATGCTTGTGGATGGAACTGGCATGGTTGGTACTATCCATCTTCCCTTGGATTATAATATGAAGATTTCTTTCCGTTTGGCCTACCCGTCCATCTGCATTAGGGAGCCTGTTTTAAATTGGGAAAATAATGAAAAAGCAGGAGAGATTTGCGAGATTTACCTTGTAAATGGTTGTATCGAACTCCCATGATAGCTGATTCTGACTAAAAAATGAGCAACTATAAAGTCTCTTCAGGTGTGTTCGCCGCGCAACTTGCATCGAGATCTTGAGCTGTCCCATGTATATCAATTGATTCTCACCAACTAAACGAATTTTGGGAATAGGAGCTTGAGGAGTTACGATGGTCTCACTTTTTACCAAATTGCTGTTTATTCCTCGAGAGCCCAACAGTGTTTGGGGATGAGGCATCGACGTCACTTCCGAAAATAGAGTCAAAATCGAGTCAGTTGACAGCCTGCTTTCTCTTTGAAACCGTTTTCGTTGGAATGTAGATATGGGTATAATGTGCGCATATAAGGTTCTTGGATGCAAAGGATTTAAAGTTTCATATAATGTGCGCTATAGAGCGCTTATTGGTATTTCCAGCCACACATACTGGTAATTGATGCCACACTTAAATCACTGATCGACGCCTCCACATCAGTGAGGTTTATTTGAGTAAAGATGAATAGAAGATACAATTACATGGTTACATGTGTAGAACTTTGTAATATTGATTTTTTTGTAAATCAGGTTAATTGGTGTGTTTAGGTTCTTAAAAATCTTTTTCCCCCAAAGAGTTTTTTATTTATTATAAAATTGTTCCAAACACAACCTATTATTGTTTACGTGGTCCCCGATCTAGGTGAATCTAGGATGAGACATCTATTTGTGTTTACCATTAGAGTCCGACGTGGTGTACTATGTAAATTCAGAAATCCTACCCTATTAGGAATAGATATTCATGTTGTTAATAAGTAATATATATCCACTCATTGGGGTAGTAAGGAATATGATTGGGCTTTTTTTGTTTTTTGTTTTTGTAAGAAGAGGAGCCTCATAAGTCATAATCAATTGAGTAATGTAAAGTTATCTGGTTCTGGCATAGAGCTAGTTAACAACATCAATTGAATCAAATCTGTAAATTGGGAAACTTTTCACAATAAAGTAGTATTCAGTTATAATTAATTGAGAAACTCCCAACTCAATCTAAACTATTTTAAGTAGGCTGAGTAAGTGGTCATCTCCACAAGTTCTCTATTGGAGTCTGCATGATTACAATTAAGGGGGGGGGGGGGGGGGGTTAAATAGGCTTTGGGATATTTAATTCCTAGTTTGAGACAGTTTTCAAACTCCTAGATAACCTCTACATTCAAATATATTACAATCCTAGTTGAATAATTGATAGACATTAATTGGACTAAAAATGAGGAACCTTGAGATTCTCAGCGCGAGTGCAGTTGATGGAAATATTATTTGTCATTGAAATGTGAAGGTGTACTGTAGAATTTGGCATCCTCCTTCCAATTCCTTGGGGATTGTTCAAATTAGACATATTCCAAGAGATGTACCCATTTACTATAACTGCAGAAGTTTTTGCACAACTGCATTTTTAGAGTTTTCAGTGCTTCAACAGGAATCTCCTAATCTCCCTTGATCTCATACTATTGATATTTATACAATTATCATGCTCATCCACTTTGGAAATATAGCTTGGATCCTCGCGGATCAAAAGAAAAAGAAAATTTTGCACTCTTTTGGGAAGATTTTTTTTTTCTTCTTTTAACGAAATGATAGGCAACCTGCTATCGATATCATTAGGAAAGGAGGAAAGTGCCCAAATAAAAGATCAACAAAGCAAAATACAAAATACAAACAGGATCCGCCCAATGGGTGATTTAGTAAAAGAGGATTCTATTGAAACCAATATCCTTGAGTCCAAGATGATAACACAAGCCTACTCCTCAATATTATTTTTCCCCCTTATGAACATGACTTTAGTAGCCCCGACCAAAACCGATCCCAATCTGAGATAAGCCAAACCACCATGTCCCAAGCCTTCTCCACATATAGCTTCGTTCCTTGAAAGATCAGGCGATTATGTGATATCAAAATTGCCCATGTACCTGCCAGGATGAAGGATTGAGAAATCTTCAGCTTCGCACTTCTATCAGCTTTCTTTTAGCTTCTTCTTGTTTCCCACATTTCCTCTTAAGGAAGAAAGGCCATTTTCCATCTTGGTCACCTCCTTAAGCAAGTTCCATATCTGCCTCACATCGGGCACAGAAGCATTTGATGCTCGGTAGTCTCATTTTCAGATAAACATAAGGGGCAAAGGATGTCCTCCCATGGTGCTCTCTCTGTAAGAATTAGTCAGAAGTCTATTCTGACACATCAGCCACATGAAGGCTTTCACCTTCAACAGGACTCATGTTCCCCAAATCTCCCTTGACTTTTGTGCAGTGATCTCCATTCTTGGTCTGCCTCTCTTCCAATCTTAACATCTTCGCACTGAGAATTCCTCCCTCGGTTGGGGTTACGACACCACACTGTTCTCCTCCTCTCCGACTGGCTCCACCCCTTGAAGCTCCCGAAGTAGGGATGCAAAAAATTCTACTTCCTCGTCATGTAGATTCCATCCTAGTTGAAGACACCACTCCCCACTCCTGAGCCAAAATTGGGCAGAGAAAATGTTATGTTTGTTTTACTTTTTGTAATTCCTTAATAGCATCCGGGTTGCAGGGTTTAGAAGAAGAAATTCTTCCTATCTGATTAAGTGGGATCTTTCTGTTCTATCTTCTGTGGGTTGATTCGGACATTCAAGTGGATGCTTAAACTGTATCGGGAGCTCAGTTTGTTAGAGCATCTGGATAGGGGCCATCCCTTCTTTGTTGTTCTTTTATGTGATGTTGTTCAGCATATGTATCTTGTTATTTCTTTGCGTAGTCAGTTCAATGTAATTACATAGACATTTTTTTTGAGCAAATCTGTATTGGCCATTTACTATCACATAGACATTGTTGTTGTCAACTCATCATTTCTTTGCATAGGATACTTTTCTCTGTAATATGCTATACCAGTCAACTCAAAACCCTTATTGGATTTTTTTATAATAGGAACTGATCTTTATGTTTAAATTCTGTGTACAATGTTCTTTTCTCTTTTTATTTTTTTGTTTTTGTTATTTTATTTTCAGATCACACAATCTGATCTCCATTTTTGCTTGCAAATCTGCAACCCCATTAAACAGTTGTTATATCATGCACAATGGAGGCAACATAGTTTCTTAAAAGTAACAGAAACTTAAGGAAAAATATCATTTTCTTGCACATTAATTTTTGTTGTGTGGACCTTAGCGATAAATTATACAATCATGCCACTTAAATTACATAGAGATCTGATGCTACATGTTTATGCATCAGGATGAGTATGTCCTATCCCTCAAATATCATATGATTGCATGCTGGAGGTAGCAGCATTGGAGTTTCGACATATTAATGTTGGAGTAGTAGTGTGCAGTTCAAGCAGAAGGTCCTGGCATGTTCATTAACAGGGAAAGAACAACCAATATATAAAACCTTAATAAAACTTCCTCATGAATGTGAGTGATTCATATGAATTAACTCAGTGAAAGTTGGACCAACTTTTGCAATTTTTACTTTGCACCATTTATGAAACTTTGTACTAATTATTTCTTCCATTGCTCCTTCAATTTCTAATGCTCACCCTCTGAATCATTAACAGGGCTATCCATAGCCTACTTGTCTGGTAAACACTCAGAAGACAGTCAACAAAATGGAACATATACTGAAGATGACATTGATGCATTGCGGGCATTGGCTGAGGAATCTGAAATAATTGACATATTCCTAACATATCCTTCATTCAGTTATTGGGTGAAAAATTTGTGTGTGGAATTGTTTACATGGGCAATGATGAGAACTCATTTAAATATCTCTTTGTTATTTAACTGTTGTTAATAATGTGTAATTCATAAGTTTAACTTCTGACAGCAGCATATGCTAGACTGCTACCTTCTGTTAGCTGTTGAACTTGCCATGCACCCTAGTTTTTATTGTTTCCTTGACCACTAATCACTAATGAATGGCCAAGTGGGATACTAAACAGAGCTGATATATCTGATGCGCCATCAGAAATCTCAGATCCATCAGGCACTGATCCTATCTTATCAGAGTTGGCTTCTGAAATCAAGCCTCGGTAAGTTATAGATCTGAATATCTAGACTGAGCCACTGTGCATGAAGGTGTATTCCTGCTGCATTACTGCTCCTCTTCAGATATTGAATGTTGACACTTTTACTGTGAATGCCCATCTTTATATGCAATTATTTCTATATTAAACATTTTGTTAATTCTTTCTTTTTAAAGCTCATTCAAAGTGCTGAACTTAATCTTTGAAGGTTTGAATAGTTGTGGACTTTGACAATTCACACTACATATTGTTTGAGGTTACTGTCTTCAGAGTTTCTCTCTCTCTCTCTTTTTTTTTTGGAGAAATAGGCGGAAACACAACTCCAAAAGGAGGGGGAAACAAGAAAGGGGATGAGATATCTCCAAAAACACCACAATGTCATATTCACAAACCCTAACAAAGAAGCCTAGTGAAGCTTAGGTATTGATCCACCTCCTCCACTTCTCAATATATATTGAGCTCGACATATGAGTCCCCATGAACATGCATAATCCAATATAAGTCCTTGCAAACTTGACGTGAGACATATATGTCCTTTAAACTATTATGGTTAGTTAATTTAGTCCCTAAGTTAAATTTTCACCATCCAATTTAACATAATATTCCAATTATATGAACTGAAAACACTTATATAAGTCTCAGAATAGGTCCTTTTAAATGACCATGCCCTTGAACTTATTTTTTTTTCCCCTTCCACTCCTACATTCACTGGAGAAGAGGGTCTTTTGGAGGGTGCAATAGATTATTCACACCCATGGTTAATTATAACCATGAGTGGATTTAAAATGATTGCTGAGGGGAAGTATGTGACATTGTATTGTGTTCGTAGGGATATATCCCATCCTAGGACCTAGATATTTTTAAACAACCCCCCCCCCCCCCCCCCCCCCCCCCAAAAAAAAAAAAAAAAAAAAGAAGAAAAGAGTTCATTAAGAGTGATAAAATGAAAGCCTGCCTCTTGGAAAATCTTCTCGTTCCCAACCATTAATTGGGCCCACTGAGGAAAATGATGAAATCCGTCTATTTTCTTCTTTTTCCTCTTCCTTTTGAACCTCTGCCACATCTGCAGGCTACCAAAGTTACACCTTGTCCCTCAAACTGAGTCAAACTTTTTCCAGATTTATTTACTATACTCACACTTGAAGAGCAAATGCTATATTGGACTCTTTCTTTACATCACAAAGGTCTTAGAGCATGTTCTTGTAATGGGCCCGTCTACTCCTGTTCACTTTAGAGAGGATCTTGCCCACCCTCAACAACTTAAATGATCAGGATAAAAGTTTCTTGTTCATTATGCACAATGCATACACGATTGAAATGTTATCATGTACGAGGCATTTCAGCCTGACATATTGCATTTTATGGAGATCTTCTAAAGAAGTGCAATCTACTACAGAAGTCTTGGGGCTCATTACTCGTCAGTTGATGGTCCATGCACATTTCTATTTCTCCTTTCCATTAATATAATGACATAATGGGTTTGCATGCTTGAACTGAAAGAGGGACAAGTAAGATATGTATATTTTTCCTATATGAATAGATGATGAGAAGTCCTTACTCCATGGAAGATTCTTTAGTGTAAAAAAAAGATAAAAAACCATTTTGTTCCGACTTCTGAGCTTTTTTTTTTTTGAGAAAATTTATAACATTTTACGGTGACACTTGGATGTATTCTGGACATGCATGTTTGATGGCCATTTTCTTTTATTATGTGTTTTTTTTATAGAAGTCTTAGGCAAATGCAATATGATTTTTTTAAAAATATTTTTATATACTTTCGGTTCAGTCAGGTTTGATGTTCAAACAAGCATTTTGGGTGGCCTCCAGGTGCCCACTTTTTTGATTGGGAAGTTCCACTGGCTGATGAGGATTTAAATGGCTTCATCGGCTCATTTGAGCTTGAGCAATCACCTTGGTGGGGGTGCCCAGGTGCTTAACTCATTTGAGTATCCGCCAAGCTCACATCATTTTTTGTTATCATCTAGGCGCAGTCCATTTAAGCTTAATAATTAAGAGATCATGTTATGAGAGATTATGTGTGATTCTTGTCTGTTGTCTTTCTATCCTCCTCTTCTTTGTCTCCTTTATTTGTGCCCCTCTTCTTCTGATTGAGGTTGAATTTGAAATGAAATATATTATTCATTAGTTATCTTTCTTCATTGTGGAAGTATCTTGTGTGCATTGCAAAAGTAATAGATGAAACTGATTGGAGAAAACCACCAGTGGCAATGCCTATCTGAACTATCTTAGAAATTGATCAGTCGTAATATTCAGACATTAAACTTTACAAAAGATGGATTTAGTGCGTGAGAGAGAACAAGTTCTGACTGGAAGAACGACACGGGTGAATTGAAACAACGACGACGAGCAGGCTTCTCAAGGGATGGCTATGAGCGGAGATGTATCTGGCAGGGAGGTATCGGGGGTGGGATGGACTGTGGTGGGGAAGAAGCGGAGGCGTCCTCTTGTGGTGGGAGACCCAGTAAAAGATGGGGCATTTTTAGATGTCTTCGCTGGGGACATTGGAGAAGAGAATGCTGAGACTTGATTGTCACATGCAATGGGGTCTGGCACAGGGGGTTCATTTGCTGGAGTTTTGATCAAAGGAAGGGCAAAGATGGATTTATCGTAGGCTGCCATGGAACCTGTCAACGTCGTGGAAAGGAGGGACAAGAAGGTGGGGGAGTGTAGTCATGCACATGCTGAAGCTCCTTCTCTGGCGGTTAAGGGTGGCGTTGCAATCATTCCAGGAGTAGAGGGATGACCTTAAATTTCTCTAGGATGTGTGGTGACAAAGGTGGGTGGTAGTAGTTTGGGTTTACTGGACGTGAAGGAGAGAGTGGCAGAAATTTTGGCCATATCTACACATTTCAAGGTGCGGAAGATAGGAAGCGACATGCTTCTAATCCACTCATCAGCATCAGATGGGAGAAGGAAGGACGTTGATGGAGACGAAGTGTTTGAATTAGAGGGTTGTTCTATTCTAATGGCACAATGTTTGGAGAATTTCGGGGTGGTGAGTAGTAGCTTTGAACTGTGTAGGTTGGCATTCAAAGAGATTCCTCTACATTGGATGTCAAAGAAATGCATTGCAACGATATGCATGTTTTTCAAGTGCTAAGGAGTGCTATGATATTTAGATGGTGGAGGGGTTGCATGGTGAGGGAAGTGGTTGTGGACGTTGTGCGGCGTGTGATACGGGTGACACATGATGATTCATGCTTTGATGTGGCTGTGGAAAAGACGGTCACTGGGTCGGGGAGGGGTAGCGGAAGTGGTGGGTAGAATGCCAAATGCGGAAAGGACCGGCGGTGGCGGCGACAAAAAATGGGGCTGATGGGGACATCAAGTCAATGAATGCATTTAAAGGCTATCAAAAGAGGAAGAGCAAGAGATCTAATCTTATTTCTCTATGGATAGAGATTAGGTAGGTTTTTATTTTATTTTAAGAATTGTAGGATTTTATCTAGACCATTGATTTTTAGGATGATCAATGACTTAGATTAAATTACTTAATTTGTTTGTTATTTAATTTAAGTTATTATAGGATTCAATCTAGATCATAGATCTTTAGAATAATCAATGGACTAGATTAAATCACCTTCTCATTAAATAAAGTTGTAATCTTTACGGAGAGAGACAGATTGAGAATGAATGAAAATTTCATATCCTGTGATGGGATTTTGTGAGGGTGTGAAACCCTAATTTTCTTGGGTGTGAATCCCTAATCTTCTTGGGTGTGATGCCCTATAATCTATTTTTTTAATTTTATTTACCCTAACCCTAACCCTAACCCTATTCGTCATCACATATCCCTCATCGAATCCTGTCCTGCGTTAGGGGCTCCGATGACATGGGTTGGATTGGGGAATGGGCCTTCATTGGTCTATGTCAACTTGTGGTCATTTTCATTCATTCTCAATGTCTCTCTCCGTAAAGATTACAACTTTATTTAATGAGAATGTGATTTAATTAGTCCATTATCATTCTAAAGATCTATGGTCTAGATTGAATCTATAATAACTTAAATTAAATAACAAACAAATTAAGTGATTTAATCTAAACCATTGATCATCTTAAAAATCAATGGTCTAGATAAAATCCTACAATTCTTAAAATAAAATAAAAACCTAATTAATCTCTATCCACAGAGGAATAAGTTTAAATCTTTTGCCCTTCCTCATTTGATAGCCTTTAAATGCATTCATTGACTTGATGTCCCCATCCATTCTCAATGATGGGGATATCAAGTCAATGAATGCATTTAAAGGCCATCAAAGGAGGAAAAGCAAGAGATCTAATCTTATGGAGAGAGAGAGATTGAGAATGAATGAAAATTTCATATCCTGCGATGGATTTTGTGAGGGTGTGAAACCCTAATTTCTTGGGTGTGAAGCCCTAGGGTGTGAAACCCTAACCTTCTTGGGTGTGATGCCCTAGAATCTATTCTTTTAATTTTATTTTCTCAAACCACATATCCCTAACCCTAAACATCATCACATATCCCTCATCGAATCCTGTCCTGCATAAGGGGCTCCGATGACATGGGTTGGATTGGGGAATGGGCCTTCATTGGTCTATGTTAACTTGTGGTCAGTCTTGGTGGTTGTAAGTGATTCAATCTGGTCGGTGGGCTGGGTTTTGAAGGCTGTTAAGGAAATCTGGAGGGGTTAAGATCCTTCTCAAGATCCAAGGTTTTTTTGGCTCATATACCAGGACAGATTCATCACAAGGGTGTTTAGGTGATGTGGGCACAAGGAGCGCCTTCATCATGTGCGCTTCGCGGTGGGGAGGTGGAGACTAAGAGCCACTTGTTTTATGTATGTCTGATGGCGACAGGGCTTTGGAAGATTGCGATTTGCGATAGCTTTTAAACCTGGCTAATCTAGATGAGATATGGAAATTTGGAAAGAGGGAGGAAATTTAAGCTGTAGGAGGAAAGAAGCAAGAGGGCAAAAATTTTGCAATCTCTGGTTTTGGTGGTGGTGCCCTCTACTACTTATCGGGAGGTAGTGCTCTCTACTACTTCCCGGCGTGGGGGTATTTTTTCCTTTTTTTATTTGTTGTATGCGTTTAATAATCGACTTTGTCCCGATTTAATGAATCGTGGTGGCTAATCTATCTTTTTGCCCACCAAAAAAAAAGACACTAACGCATCTGTATTGCTATATGGTTCTCTTTTGGGATGAGTTTTTTAAAAATGTAAATTTTTTTTTTAGTGTTCATTATTTTGCTAATTTGTATAATAGGAATTTTCAAATCTCTCTTTGATTTGCCTGCCATGAGATACCCATCATAAGCATGTGTCTTCACTTGACCCATTAATTGGAAATCGATTTGTCATGTTCCTCAGTCATGTTTAAATTCAGTAGGTCAAACCTCCCCCACAATTTTAATGATATATTAATATTTCATGTATGTTTTGGTTTTGTGGAAATTATCTCTGGCAGAAATTGATTGAAGCAAACTGTTCCTTCTTATCTAGATAGCAGTACCAAAGTATTTTCTCAAAACTAAAATTGCAAAACTGAAAATTCTATGAACGGATAAGTTTGTCTTCATTGTGGCCTTGTTTGAAAGAACAGCAATACATGTACAGCTCCCATGGCAGAGAGAGAAAAGATGTGTAGTAATATTTTTTATTTTGTTTCAGTTCTAGGTGACATGATAGCGTATTGAGTAATGTCTTTCTGTTATATGTGAGTTTCAGAGGCATCATCATTCAGACCTTGAGCTGTAACTTTTCTTACATATTACTAACATCAATTAAAGTACACTGTGCACAAAATATTACTGATTTTTTTTTTGGTGATGGTTTTTTTTAAACAGATATCATATTGCTGGGACAAAAGCAGTTTTCTTTGCACGTGAACCATATGCTAATAAGGAGGCCGTTCATGTCAGCCGCTTTGTAGGTCTTTCTGCCGTTGGAAACAAAGATAAACAGGTTGCTTTCAATGAGTAAACATGCCAAGCTTTTTTCAGTATAGATGTATTTTCCTTTTCTTTTATTATGGTGACAGAAAACCTCAACAATAGATGGGGAAATCCCCAGGTACACAGAATAGCCTGCAAACCAGGCATTTGAACATGAGACCTGTGGGGAGCAAACCTACTTCTCCAGCCAAAGAGCCATCCCTTGTGGGCTTGGCATTTTCTTGTTTAGATAACATCATGTATTTTTTTCTTATAATTTGTTTGTTAGCTTAGCTGTCAAAAAGTTTTGTTTTTGCACTCTTTGCAACGTTGAATGGTTAGTCTTTAATAGATTTTTAGTTTTTATTTATTTTTTGTGGGGTAGAAGTCTTTAATCAGAGTTGATAAATATAGCCAAATATTTGTGGGGTGTTGGGTGTCATACATGGAGAAAATTTGTTACATAATCAGGTGCTTTAATGTTCCTTACATGACTTCGTTGACTAACCAACTATCACAGACTTCTCTCTCTCTCTCTCTATATATATATATTGAAGTTATTACGTGCGGCGAACGCGGGTGCGGCAGCGACTACGGGCCGTCGATCACCGGTCCATCGCATTGGACGGTCGGGGTCGATTCACATTGACCGTCGGATGCGATGGACCTGCGATCGAACGGTCCACGTCGCGGCCGCACCCGTCGTTCGCCGCACGTAATAATTTTCATATATATATATATATATATATCAGTGCAACATTGTGAAACATGTCTCTTAGTATTTACAAATTTTCAGAAAGCAGCTCAAAATAAGCATCCATAACCAAAATATTCTTGATTGTGCTCCTTGTCTTAAATCTTTTGACATGCAAAAATGAGTTAACAGTTGACATTGTTTCTTCATTTTGGTATCCTCTTTATCTTCTGAAGGGTTTGGTTCCATAGTGAAATGGCAAAAGGAAAAAAAAAGGAAAAGAAGAAAGAAAAAAAGAAAAGAAAAGAAAAGAAAAGAAAAATACACCCAACTGGCCCACGAAGCACTGAGAATTTGCTCAAATCAGAGTAAATGGAATTTCATCTGCTATTTATCAGTTCTGGGAATTTTTTTTTTGGGGCAGTCTGCCCCTTTTAGTTCAAATATACTGAATGAATTGTGATGAATGTAATACATGATGAGTTTGACTGAAAGCCGTAAATAATCTCTCCTTCGGGGTTTTAATATTCGCATATTCTTTATTAATTCACATTATTTCATCATCAGCTATTTATTAATCATTATTATAATCAAATTTTATGGTGAGTATTAGATGCACCACCTGTGCTTATTCTTGGAAGCATTATTTCATTTCTTGCACCTAATTTATATATATATATATATATAGGCTTTGTTTATCTCTTGATATAGGCATTTTTTTAACTCTTGATATGGTATACATTCTTCTCAGAAATTTATTCATGCAATTTCTCCTACTCCAGCATCTGCAATGCCGGCTTCTGAGATAGGTGCACGACCTCCAAACACTACATTGTCACCTTATTTGGGTTCTGCAAAAACAGCTCATGCAAAAGAAGCAACAAAGCGGCCTAGCAATACTGATTCTGATACACAGTACTGGCGTTATGATGTCTCCAATAAGCGGCCGAGACAGGGAACATCAGATGGTGGAAGATTATGTTTTAAATTTACATCTACGGGATCTTGTTTGCATGGTGGTAAATGCAACTTTCGCCATGACGTGGATGCAAGAGAGGTGTATTTGAAAAATGGTTGTTTTGATTATATTAACAAAGGAAAATGTGAGCGTGGTTCAGATTGCAAATTTAGTCATAGCATAGGGGAAGGAGACAATGATTCTCATGGAAAACAAATGCAAAGGTTAGTGCACTCTTGTATGTAATGTGTACAATATTTCTGGACACTCTAAGATGTATGAAATAATATATGTTGCATGTTTGTTGAACGTATATAGCCATGGAATTTTTTTCTGTTAAAATTATCAGTCTGACATATATTCTTTCAAAGCTCTACATGTGTGCCCATGCTTTGTAACTCGGCTTCGTTGTGAATCAATTTTAAAAACCTTTGTTTCAAATATTTTGATGACCGTATTTCATTTCATAGTTCCTTTGTTGTATCTTTTTATATTTCTTTTAGTGACTACGTCTTCTCCAATAGTTACATTTTCTCTTGTAGTGACAACAATGGTTTCTTTGACTGATAGGCAGAGATCGAAAAGTTGTTGGTTTTGCTTGTCAAGCCCTGAGGTGGAGTCGCATCTCATATTGAGCATTGGAGAGAGTTATTATTGTGCACTAGCTAAGGGTCCATTGGTTGATGACCATGCTTTGATCATTCCAATTGAGCACTGCCCTACTTCAATTCTTCTAGGCTTGGATGCAGAACTAGAGCTTGGAAGATATAAAAATGCATTGAAGACATATTTCAAGTGCCAAGGCAAGGCTGTTGTCTTCTATGAATGGATGTCAAAACAGATATCTCATGCTAATCTCCAGGTAAAAAAATGCTGAAATCTCATGATATTGTGAGTGCATTGGTTAGTGATCAATAGATTCATTGGAGTTCTGTTTTTCATACATATCTATTGGATAGAAATTGATGGCTCTTTTCCTTTCTGGTTCTGTCATCTGGTAATATCAATACCTTGGTAACTTGTTATATTTGAATCCCAAATTGATTTTATATTTTTATATTATTTATATGTTTGTGATGATGGTTTTTACAATAATAGACTCCGCAAAATCTTTTGCTTACAATATCTTTGCATTGTGATGGAAATTGATAGTTTTTCTCGCTTCTGATTCCATCATCTGGTTGTATTATGAACTTAGTCATTTATATATTTGAATCCCAAATTGTTCTTATTTTAACTTCATGTTCATGATTACAACTTTTACAACCACGAAATCATTTGCTTAGTATATTAATGCACTTGAGTATTTTAAATAACATATATTGTGGAATCACCAGATTTATTAGATAGAATTAGATAGCACAACTTGGTGGAGTGGGAGGTAAAGTGATGCAGGACAGAGGAATAGGAGAGAGGAGGAGAGAAAAATGAGAAGATAAAGAAAATACACTTTTTTTTAAAAAATTCTTCAATAATTCTGAATTGTTCCTAAAGGTTAAACGCTTATTAAAATAATAACATAAATAAAATTCTAACCAACTAAAACATCACTTCTGAACAAATTAAATCATATTCTAAACAAATATCTAAATCTAATCAAATCATGAAATTAAATATTATCCTAATCATCCACATCGTCTCTCCCCGGCTGAGAGGACCTCGTCTCCAACGAGTGAAGGTGATGATACCACTCCAGAAGGCTTGCATCAATATGGTGGAAGTCATCTTCAGTGATACATGTGGCTGGTCTTGAAACATGTAATCTAGAACTCTTGAAATTTGCGTTGAATATCCTTTTTTTAACACTCTTGGTGATGTTGTCGACGTCACTTGATAATATACATGGATCATCATTTTGGGTGAAGGATTTCCTTCATCTATTATGGGTCCTCTATGGTCTCATAGGTGACGTATTTAGTTTAGCAGTGGCTATCCGTCCTTTTTTCATTTTTTTCTCTTGGCTCTTCTTCTTCATCCCTCCTCTCTTCTTATGTAAGGAGATCCCTCGTCTCCTTCTATTCAGGGTTTTCTTTTAATAAGAGTCCCAAATTCTTTCTTTCAAAAAAGAAATAATCCATGGATCTTTTGGCGGAGGTCTGTGAAATCCTTGCAGAGAAAGCGTATCTTCATGCCTAATAGACTGTTTAGGGAATCTTGGTGGTTGTGGATCATCCTCAAAATCATCTTCTAATCCATTATGTCGTATATACTTGATAGGGAGCCCACGATCCACCTTAGTACCATAAAGAGGAGTTACGAGTATGAGAGCATCCTGAGATGGATCTATGGGAACTATGGCATGAGATTGGTCAATCTTAGCTTTAAGAGGATTTGGGAGTATGGATGCATCTGGAGATGGATCTATGGGATTCATGAGAACTATAGCGTGATTCGAAAAAGAATCAATCCTGCTCTAGGAGGATTGGGGAGAAGTCCATCTTGAGTGTTTTGGTTTGAAAGATTTCTTATAGCTAATTGGGCTTGAGGATTATGTTCCAACTTTACGTCATCAGGATGAATATTGAAAGTTCTCATTACTAGGACAAATTCAGATATTAATTTCATTATGTATATCCCTCAATATTGAAAAACTATGATCGCATATGTGATCGGGTAGCACATGGCAAAAAAAATAGAAAATTATTTTTTTGCATTATCTCACAATTTTTTTTTAAAAAAAACAATATGGAAAATGTTAAGAGAGGCAGAAAATATAGAAAATAGGATTCATTTATAAACAACCATTCATGATATTTGGAATGGAAAAAAAATATTATGCACAATTGTTTTTTAAAAATAACTTCAATTGAAATGCATCTTGGCTACCCTGGGTGAAATTACCCCTAACTTATTGACCAAAGATCTATCATTTTTATTGTAGGTTACCATATGACAATGCTAGGAGAGCCAAAAATATTTAAAATATGGAGCAACTCAACCCAAAATGCAAATTCTTGATTCATTATTAAAAACCCAATAGATGAAGACCTCTATATACCTCCAAAAGTCACAGTTAAGATAATTTGGAGAAAAATAAATGTTTCCCTAATTTCAGCAATGCTACCTATATGCCTATGTATTTTGTAATTTTATGCCCAAAATGCTCTACTACATCAACAATAAAAATGAAAAATATTAAAATAGGCAATTCAACATAGGATACATAAAACTTTTGATTGACAAAAGTAAATACAGAAGACCACTAATAATAAAGTGAATCCTAATTTTCTAATTTCCCTCATCCTCCTAGGTTTTTTTTATATTTTTTTTCATGTAATATCGAGATAGTCGATTGTGAATTTGAGCATTTCATTTAAAGATGTACTTTCTTCAACCCTAGGAATACGAACACTTCAATGAACATGTGTGCTTGTGAGCCTGTGTTAGACGTGGGATATGACATGGCACGTGTTGGACATCTGCCAAATATTTCAATATTTGAAGATATTTTTTTTGAACTTCAGACAAGCATTTTATTTATGATGGGAGCTACACATGTGACAAAGCCTTATAATTTCTGGAACATATATCATAAAGTTTTATGCTTACATGTAGGCCTGTCAACGGGTCAGGTCGGGGTGGATCTGGATCCGACCCGGGTCTTGGATAAGACCCAGCGAATTGCGGAGCCGGGTCAACCCGGGTAAACTATGATTTTTCTATAAAATCTGGTTTTATAAAATAACTTGTACAAAACCTGCATATGATGTATAAAAGCATAAATGGGTCGGGACCCGGGTCGTGTCCGGGTCAACCAGGTAAACTGTGATTTTTCTTTAAAATCTGGTTTTATAAAATAACCTGTACAAAACCTGCATATGATGTATAAAAGTATAAATCTGTTTATAAATAACATGTAAAAAACCTGCAGAATCAATCCTAAAAAGCTTTAACACAAGCACAAACATGTAAAATCAGCCCTAAAAGGCTCAAAAACCTGGATAAGTTAAATACATTATATGTCATAAACATTGTCCATGTCCACAATCCACATTGACATTACATAGATAAAACTAAATAGCCATAGCTAGACCAAAACTATTGATGTGCTGATGACATTCCACATTCCCCCCTAATCCTATAGATCAATAGTTCCATCAATCCATCTCTTCTCCTTCTCCTTAAACCTGCATGTGTAGCATTCATTCATCTGGATCTAAAAATTGAAAATGAGAGAAAATATTAGTAACATCTAATGATATAGAATTTGGATGATATAAAAAATAGATCATCAAATCAATTAATAATGAAACATACTTTTGTTATGTGATTCCACCCAATCGTGCAAAGTGACGAATGCTTCTACAACGTCAGGACTTAAAGAACGATGAGAGTCATCCAGAATTCTCCCTCCCAACACTAAAAGCTGCTTCTGATGCAACTGTGGTAATTGGTATAGCCAAAATATCTTGACCCATCCTTCCAAGAGTTGGAAGTTTAGACTATTGATTTTCCACCAATGTAATATGTTAAATTCTTCACTTCTAGGGAATACTCGCTCCTCCAAATAGTGTTCCAACTCTGATTTTGGAACGATGTTGGCTAATTTGGATCACATGTGCCACCGATCAAATTTACTAAGCTAGTCGCCAAGAGATGAAGATAAAAGAGTGGAGGAATTGACATTAGAAGATGCAATCAAGGTAGAACTAGGATTAATTCTCTCATACTCTGTATAAAGATCAACAAGAGTAGAATGAATCCTCATGATGTATCGATGAGCTTCATCACCATTTAATTTTACATAGTAGTATTCAACCAAATTAAGCTTAAACCTCGGATCAAGAACAACTGCAATGGCCAATGTCAAGCTGCATTCATCCCAATATTTATTGAATTTTTCTTTCATTGGAGCCGCCAATAAACGAAGAAATTCAAGCTCACTGTTCTCCCATTCATTCAAATGCAATTGAATATCACAAATATCAATAACGAACAAGTTTGATGCTAGAAAATTAGTTCCAGAAGTTTTTTCTAATTGCTTCATAGAACACTTTCAAGCAATCATAGATAATTTGGGCCTCTCCCACTCCTCATTCCTAGGGAAAAATTTGTACCGTCAATCTTTTTCCTCCAAGCGAGAAAATGCTTCTTTTAGTTCTAAAGCCAATTCCAACATCAAGAATGTAGAGTTCCATCTAGTTGTGACATCTTGACTCACCCCCTTCCTTCTACCTTGCATCTTCACTTGATTAATTTCATTTTAAACTTCTGTTTTGAAGTCGTTCTTTTTACATATTTTGTACTATTCTGAACCTTTTGAATTATCCCCTTTATCTCTTAAAGCCCATCTTGCACAATTAAATTCAAAATATGTGCACTACAACAAACATGAAACAATTCTCCATTCAATGGTAGTAACCATTTTTTTGTCAACGAAGACCTCAAAATTCTAACCATGGCATCATTAGTGGAAGCATTACCTAGAGAGAATATTTTTTTTTTATCAATGATCCACTCTAAAATCTACTCCATAATTCTATGAAGGGTTTCAGCATCATGAAAACATTCAACTGATGGAAAACCAATAATTTTATGATGTAACTGCCAAGCATCATCTATATAATGAGATGTCAAACAACAATGCCCAATGTTCTTGATCTGATGTCCACATATCAATAGTGAGGCTAATTCTAGAAGAAAGCTGGTAAAAAATTTATACAATTTGTTTGTCCTCTTTTCTTGTGTAATTTAATGACATCACCTCTCACTAAATTTCAGGAAAGAAGATTAAACTATGGCTGAAGATTGTTAAAAAAGATCTCAGAAAACTCATGTTCAACCATGTTAAATGGATAGTTGTGCTTCGCAATCATTCTTGCCATGTCCATATGACTTCTTTCTTGGTCAAACTTGAAAGTTTTTACTTTGGTAGATGTATCCGTTGCTCTAGTTGCCATTTGTAAAATTGGATGTCCCATGGTTCTATATTTTCGACCATTACATCTACTTAAATGTTTCTTGAGATGTGAAGTGACACTAGCACTTGATCCAGTTAACTCCTTGCAATATTTACATATAGCACATTTTGCCCCATTCGTTTTGGTAAATTTATCAAATTCATTCCAAACTATAGATGTCAACTTTCTTTTTTCCGGAGGTAGATGACAACTCAACATTCTCCTCAATGACCTAAACAACATCATCATTCATAGGACTAGGTTCAGACATTTCAAGATTTCAACCTAAACATGAACAAGATTTTTTTTCACATAAACATTACACGAATTTAAAATAAAAACATATATGATGAATTAAAGTTTTCAACCTAAACATTACTAGAAATCAAAGCATATATCACATTCAAAGATACCCAATTCAAAACATATCACAATAAGGGAGAATTAAGGAGATTTTTTTTACCGGAGAGAGGGGGAGTGTTGGGTTGTGGCTTGCGGCGGGCAACGGCGTTGGGGAGAGATGGGGTCAAGAGAGGGACAATGAGAGTCGAGAGAGGGGAGGAGATGGGGTCAGATTCAGGGGAGATGGGGTCGGATTCAGGGGGAGATGGGGTCAGTGTTGGGCGTTGTTGAAAACACTCGGAAGAACAAGAGATAGAGAGGGGAGAAATGGAGAATGAGAGACAAAGATGGGAGAAATGGAGGTTAGGGTTTTGTTGGTGGCGTCGAATACATAGGGTTTTGTTGGAGAATGAGAACGAGATAGAGGGGTATGTTTGTTAGGGTTAATGATTTAGTGGGCATGGGTTGGGTTAATGTTTTACTGGGCTTCAACTGGGTCATAAAAAAAGGGGAAAGATTATTACTATGATTCCTAGCCAAGACCTAAAATAGTATCGGGTCCAACGGGGACATGGGATCGGGTTGGGGTAGACCCGAACCCGCCCTGTTTGGATGATCGGGTCCTTCAGGTCGGGTCCATATCAGGTCTCGGGTCCTTCGGGTCAGGTATTTTATGCCTTTTATCGGGTTTGGTCCGGGTCGAGCCATGACCCGTTGACAGGCCTGCTTACATGCATGTGGACCATTGATGTCATGAGGTTACGAGTCCTCAACAAACAGACAATACCTCCAAGTAGACTCGAGGTACACTGAGAGTTGACTACGATTTCTTTAATAATCGGGATGGTCCCAACAAGACCAATCGTTAGCATTCTCCTCCAAAACCTTCGGATGGTTCCAACATGTTCAACCATCGCTCACTCTCTATATGACTACTATGGTTCCAAACATCAGGTCTCCAACTTCCCAATGCATCCTCGATACGATTATAAGAGATGCAATCATTAACCCCCTCCCATTACCGGTGACAACTACTGCTAGTGTAACTGTCGGTCTCCCACTCTGCAATATCAAGGAGACATCTACAAGATATTCAATCGCTTGACTAGAGTTGTACTAGGTTCATCAAATATTGTAACATGTGTAATCAATGCAACCCTCATGCTGAAGAGACGATGGAACATAAAGTAGTTGTCAAACCCTCCAATTATGCAACATCCCATGACAAGGATTGTATGTAGGATGGATACGAGACATGTAACGAAGTCATGCAACATTTTCCTTATTAACTATATAATAAAATTTTATGCTCACAGGCATATAGACATTGATGCAGTAATGTATCAATCCTCAAGAGAAGGTCAGCACCTCTACTCAAATGTGAGGACCAAGAGAAGAGTACTACTTTCTAATGATCATGAGCATCTACCCACACCACCATGGGATGGTGACAACAAGACCAACCATCAGGCACCCTCTCCTCCAAAATTTTCGGATGATTACAACAAGTTTAACCATTCCTCAACACTCTAGCCTCTCATTTGGGGTGTGACATAGAGTTATTTTACTAGGATAGATAACAATCCATGTAGAATAAGCAAATGTTTGTATGGTTTCCTTTTCTTTTATTCTCATTGGAAAATGTAAAAGTAACATTTTTATTACTTGATTCACTTTGTATAAAGTGAGGATAAGTGCTGGATAAGAGATGGATAAGAGTGTTTGACTTTTTAAATGACAACTATATCTACATAAATTGTTTTTGGGAATAAGTGTGAGGGATGTATGATATGATATATGTGACATTTTTTTGAGATGTGTATGAAATTGTGAGGTGAAATAATTTTTTTAACATGACACATAATTATATTTTTGTCCATTGGCATAGATAAGCCATGATAAATAATTCCAACACTCCCCTAGAATAGTTATCGGGCCTATTTTAGCTTAATACAGGCATAGCTATTGGGTTTTATTCTCCCAAAAAAATAACCTTTTTCAGTATCCCCCTGTGTTCCCCTTATTCCCCAGTTATGCCTCACCCCAAATGGGGGTTAGAGGACCACTATTGTTCCAATTGTCAGGTCCCCAACTCCTCAAAGCATCTCCGGGACAATTACAAGAGATGCATTCATCTCCCCCTGCCTCCACTAGTAAGGCATCACTACTATTGGTGTAACCATAATTCAAAGTGCGGCCGCATGTACCGGTATGTGCGGCCGCACGTGCTGATGTGCCCCTCTCGACACACATCAATACCAAGTGCTGTCAAAGTGCTGTCCAAGTGCAGTCATGTGCGGCCATGTGTGGTCATGTGCGGCCAGCCGTTCGAACCCCGTTCGAACGGGAATCAAACGGCTCTTCAGGCGTTCAAACCTAGTTCGAACGGGATTCAAACGACCTTTAGGCGTTCGAACGCCCATTTAAACGGCATGTGTAATTTTTATTTAAAAAAAATATAGGAAGGCGTTCGAACGCTCGTTCGAACGCCTTCCTAAACCAAAGTGTGGTTGCATGTACAGTATATGCGGCCGCATATGCTGTGTGCGGACCCCACCGCACATGCGGTCCGCACACATTTTTGAACTATGGGTGTAACTGTTAGCCTCTCCCTCCCCAGCAACCAAGAAATGGCCACAAGAAATTCAGTTGTTGGCTAGAGTTGTACCGGGCCATTCAAGGATAGTTATGGGTGAAATAACCATTGTGCTCATGCTCAAGAGGCAGAGTTGACCTCTCCAGTTGTGTGACGTCCCACCATATGTACAATTTAGTCATTGTTGGTCCACTGCCTTAATTGTTACAATTGACAATCTGAAGAAAAATAGTCGGAACCCAACCAACTCAGAGGCTAGGCTAACAGAAGCAGATTAAAGAAAGATACAGGTGTTTGTGTCCAATTTTCATGTCCATACTTCATAGATCCCAACCATTCAACTCGAGGGGAATTTATGAAGTACAACAAGTAGGTGAGTTTTATCTTCTGTTAATTTCATTGCAAGTTCAAAGAGAATTGCTTATCAGTTCCATTACGTGTGTGTGATCTTATGTGTGGAAGATTGCAAATAGGTCTTCTTCAACTATATTAACTGGAAACGGAGAGTACGGACAAGCATTGATGGCAAAGTAGTAAGAGACAACAAAAAAGTGGGGATATCAAGAATATTCCCATTCTCACCACTGGGCTAAAGCAAACTCAAAGTGACTTTAAAAAATGAATGTCTCACTTGACCATACAGAAATTCGGTCTTTCAGATACAACTTTTCAGCTTTTAGAACATGCCAGACCCAATCCCTGAGGAAAGTGGTCCTTTTCTCTGGTTTATTATGGAAATATATCTCTTTACATTATCCAATCATATCAATATCTATTGAATTTTCTCATTTAATAAATGTAGTAGTCATGCAAATCGAATTTGCATTTTGACGTCCAAATCTCAAATAATATCTCATCTCACATCACCAATATATTTCAAATTGTTAATTTCTGCAGGCTATTCCCATCCCTCTTACTAAATCAGCGGATGTCGTGAAGATTTTCAATTTGGCTGCTAAAAAGATGGGATTTGAATTTATTATCATTACTTCAAGTAAGTTTTCTTTCACATGTATCCATTTCATTTGAAATCCTACAGGGTTATAAATTAAAAAGTAAAATTGTCTTGCTGTTTAAGTGTCATGTGTACCCCAGTGCGTGTTCGACATTCAGATAATTTTATGAATTTAGAATCGTATGAGACGTGTCAGAAATGCGTCCGATGAGTGTAATGTTGTGTCCAATACATGTCATTATTAGACATGGTGGGTGTCAATGCTTCCTAATCAATGACTTGGTGGATGCGGATATGACGGGAGTTGATCTGGGGTGGATTTCAAGAGTTTGAGTTAAAGTATTAGGTTGTAAGATTTATTAATATTGTAATGATGCATTTTTGGATTAGGTTCCATGTTCTTTTCTCTTATATCTCCTTTGGTAGCTGGTTGATATTTTTTTGATTATCATATATAGGTTATTGTGAAATCCATAAACTTAACATGCTTTTATTTACACTAAATAGTTAGTATTGTTCATATAAACCAACTTTATAAATGGCAGCACCTTTGGTATGCGTCTTTTTAAAATACTAATTTTATCCCTAAATGAAATGTGTGGTTATATAAAAGAGAAAGAAGAGTGATTGATGTACTTGGTTTTTGTTAATACTTATATGTAAGGGTATCTACTTTATTTATATTAGTGAGTGAAAAATGACATAAATCTTAATCAATCTTTCAGGTGAGCTAGTTTAACCACTCTTTGATAATAGAAACATGTTCTCTTGTATGTGATTGATTTTTTTGTGTCTATTTGTCTTTATAATCATCATATGCATGCTGGGAATATGAACAAATAGATCTTATCATATTCCATTGATTAATCAATTTTGATTAGATGTAACCGAGGTTCACTTGGAAAGAGTTTAAAATCCAGAATTAATCACAGAGAAAACGATTCAATCCGCCTTCTAGCTCTTGCACCATGTCAAAGAAACACCCTTTCAAAATTGCTGATATGCTGTATAGATGTGACCCTGAATGAAGTGTTTTTTTTATGAAATCCCCAGGATTTGATCCCTTGACCTCTTTTACAGAGGTAGGAGATGCTTGTTAATTTTACCAAAGCTCGATTTGCTACCCTGAATGAAGTGTTGTATATTAACTTGTTCTCTTTATGAATTAATTGAATGTGAGTACGATGGATTCATGCGTAAGAGTTCCCATGAGCAGTGCTTTTAACTGATGAGGAACACTGTATTAAAAGGACTCCTCTTTGTATAAATTACATTGTGGTTCCTTCTTAGTTCTGTTTAATTGAAATTCCAAAATATTGCATATCTATATCCTTTACGGTCCTTGCACCCACATGAAGGTATCTTCATCTCCTTAAATGCTATTGTCCATGTGTCTTCTAAAACTATGTAGAGGCATCCTCATTTCTTGTTAGAAGTGCAGAATTTCATTGTTAGTTTGAGTCCTAAAACTGGGTTTCCAAATTGGAGCTGCATTTGGATGCGTATTGAAATTCCTTTGCTTTTGCCAGTCAGTGCAGCAACTCACACTATTGGTTATCTTTGCAGGCAGTCATGATGAGGGAAGAAAATCAGTGATTGCTCAGTTTGATGGGACATCAAATTTATTCTATGTAGAGCTTCCAGAAGGAACAATTTTATGCCATTCTGTTTCTGACAATGAGAAATTCCCAGGTCAATTTGGACGTGAGGTAAATCATTTTTACATCAACTTCATTGATCTATGGAATTTCTTTTACTGAAATGATCCTTGTATATTTGCTGATTTTTTTTTGGCATTGTGTTGTTTTCCTGTTTCCTAATATGTGATAGCCAACTTGGAATAAATTCTTATTCTTGATAACAACGGTGTCTCTTTTTTTCTTTTATGTGAAGTGATTTCATGGAACATTATTCCGTCATTCATTATAAATGGTCATACTTGTACCATTATTCTTCAAGCCCCTCTTTGGGTAGCGACATGAGCTACTCCAAATATAGATTAACTATTCCAGTATAGATAATTATACTTGTGGAATAAGTTATTTTCTGTTTGATTGTGTTTTTAATTATTCTCGTTGGGCTACATAATAATGAAGTTTTTGTTTTTTGGTTGACCATAGTTAAGATGTAGATAAAAGTTGAATATGTAGATAAAAATTTGGAAAAAGTGAAAAAATAATTTGATATGTGGCCCCCTAATATATAAGAGGTGATAACGAGTGATTTGACATGTGGGCCCTCTTAGACCAGTGAAATAGATCGGGTGGAATAACACAATTCCAGGGAAGATCTCGAATACCTATATGGCTATACCAACTTATTTCCACCTATACGAGAATTACTTTGTCTACCCATTCCTTGCAAACCAACAGGTTATTTGGGCTTATTCTATCCTATTCCACATCTATTCTTCTATCCGAACAAGGGCTAAATGCTTACAATTGCCTCCATTCCTCTTGCTTCCCTCCAATTTATGTGGCAATAGCCCATTGCCTTATTGTAGTAAGATCTGATAAGAAAAAGGATTCTCATTTGTGCATGATGAAAAGGAAATGAATATGGTAAAGGGAGGGGAAGCAGAGAATGAGCAAGACAGATGGAAGCTATGTGCAATAATGAATATAGCTCAGTCATTCATTCATTGCCTTGCCACTTTCTTCGTCACACTATCTTTTTTTTTTTTTTACTTGGATAACATTTGTTCGAACAAATCTTATCAATTTGTTATGTTGATCTTCTTATTGTTATTGTTATGCGGCAGAATCAATTTGTTGCTTATGGGTAAATATTATATATTTTTAGGGGATACCATACTTTATGGGATACTGAATTAGATTTTCAATAACAACTAATCATATGCATCAGATTTTCAATAACAACTTGCTATTCACATTTGGAATAACATGTATTTTAATTTTTAAACAGTGTTAAATTAGTAAAATTATCAAATATTTTGAGTATGAATTTTTGTGATCTAAATTTTTTAATAACTATTTTATTTAATATGACTTTTCAAAATATTTTTTTTTAACATGTCATATGCTTTATTAATATTTTTCTATTTTCATGCACATCGTGCATGGGTGATGATTAATAATTGCTAATTAGACTTTAGATGTTTCTCTTCAAATAATTTTCTATACATACAATATTACAAGAAACAAATCATGGCGTAAAGAAAGTACAAACAGCAAATTAGTAACTAATTACAATCTTAAATGACTTGGCATCCTAGGGCAAAGTACATGTTCAACCTATGACATGAAGAATCAATCAATCAGTCCAGATTCAGAAGGCTTGCAAAGACTCCATTGGCTAGTCTTTTGCCTTACTTGTCACGGTGTGAGTTGGTTTTTAAGTCTCATCCAACAAAGCTTAACCTTTGTGAAAATCTTGTGAGTTGGCCGCAGGTTAATTTATAATGATTATATCTCTACTAGTTTGGGTTCCCGATGTAAATCGCCGAGATTAGGCTAGTGTTCTCAATGATATGTAGCCCATCCTATACATGTTTGGTGTTAATTTTTAGTTCTGCTACATATGGTCCATTATGTCACCCAAAATGTGGCCCAGCATGCACCATGTACACTGCTCCTAAGTGTTTATAAACATATCAGGCAACATTTTGGGTGGTTTCTTGGGAACCCTTTATCACTTTCCTTATATCTTATCTCTCTCTCTTCTCTATTGCTCCCCTCAATGACCATCCTCACATAGTTTGACTTGAAAGCTTGTTCGTTCCACACAAAAATAATCCCAAAGGAAAACTCCATGTGTGGAAAATTGTTGTAATTTTCAGGTTTTGGAGTTGGAAAAAAAGATTATGTATAAAGTGCTACTGTGAATTTGTGAGTAAAAGGCTTTGATTTGTATATATATGATTAAATTTTTTTCCTTACAAAATGCATCCAGGGATTGTTTTCTTTGTATTCTAGTCATGCAGTGCTTGATTAATTAGGGTGTCCAGCCTTTAGCTTGGCAAATGATATTATGTTACATTTCTCTCCATTAAGTTTAATTTGTTTCTTTTCTCTGCCATGTTATTTCATGCATTGGGTGCTTGCCCTGCTTTGATAATCCTTTTTTTTTTATAGATTATTATCAAATATCACATTCTTGCTAAATTTAGAAACTTCTTACTTCCATCCATTTTCTTATATAATGTACATTATGATACAATGGCTAATATACATAGAGGGGTACCATGTTAAGGCTGACTGTGTACACTGGGAGGGGAGATTCTCTGTAACTTGAGGGAGTCCTGTTTGTTTTTTGGGGTCGGTGATGGTGTTCCTTGTGCTCCCCCCTTCCCCTTTCTACCTCGTCTTGTCCTCTTTTTATGCTCTCTAGTCTTCTCCCAATCTCCCTTCCTTTTCTTTCCTATTGTTTAATTTGTACTGCTCAGTTATCCAGTTAAATAAATCTCATGGTAGTGCATCTTGTTTCCCAATCTCATGCCAATCTCCCTCAGTTGTTATACACTTTTTTTATGATTCTTGACGTTATATTTCCACCTTTCCACTACTTGCACCATCTCCAACCTGGCATATATTAACTATTTTTCTTTCCCTTCCTCGAGAATCCTAAATTATCCATTACGTATTACAAAGATTACTCCATTTTACGCTTTCTTGGCCAGTCTTTTCCAGTTTTGTTACATTCCCATCTCAACATCCCAATCTGTCACATCTTAGCAAAGATATGATTCAAATAGTGTGGTAGGAATGCATGCAGGTGTTTCTCGTCAGCTCTATTCATGCAGTCTTGTTTTATTTTAAAGAGGAAATAAAATTATAATGAGGTTTATTTCTTTTACAATTTTACATAATCAGTTTGGAACCTTGGATTCACTGCAAGTGGGAATTTGAAAATATAATAAATGTTAGGGATTTTTATTTTTAACTCCCCGCAAACCATCGTATTTAGTGATCGCTCCCTCATTTATTCGTATTTGGGTTTTACTCCCCAGATTTAAAGGATAATTCCTTTTTACTCCCTGCGAGGGACCTATCTGTAAATTATTTAATTTTCTTTTTAGTCACTGATAGGGAGTAAAAAAGAATTATCCTTTAAATATGGGGAGTAAAACCTAAATACGAAGAAGTGAGGGAGCGATCGCTAAATACGATGGTTTGTAGGGAGTTAAAAATAAAAAACCCTAAATGTTATTCATCAGAAAAACCAATTCAAGAAAAGATGAGACAAATTATCTTCATGGACCTATCTATAGTAATGGGATTTCTCATGCTGCCTTGTCCAGAATTCATGAGAGATGGGAATGGTTAAGGGAGCAGTGAATGAGTTAGGTGATCCTGAAAGATCATATATCCCGTCAATCTTCTGATAGCCCGTGATTAAAGAGTTGGCATTATGCCAATTGTCTGAAATATGATCGAGGAAGGCCTTTAATAGTGAGAAGGAAAATGGGTCAATATGCCCCTCAATAAGACCTATATGCATCTTCATTCATATTTAAAATAAAAATAAATTCAAAACATCATAATTGTTGTCATCATCATCATCATCATCTATCTATTATTATATGTATCTTGAATTCCACATTTATACCCCAATCTAGACATGCTTAGTTCTAATGATATTGTTGAAAAATACCCTTCAGGTTAACCAAATTAAGGGGTATATTTATCTAAATGAAAGTGTGGAAATGCTCATTTACTCAACTTTCATATGGTGCGGTGGGTTTTAATGTATCTGTGGTGTGTTTCATATATTTTAAGCTGAAGATTAAAATGTCTATGGTAACCAACCTTACGCAGTGAGCCATTGTCATTGGTGAACCATCAGACCTGCCACTTCTTGTTAGAAATCAAGGATCTGTATCTATTCAGAAAACGTTGCCATTGAATGGATAAGAATAATCATGCTGGGAGAATTGGCGTTGGATTATTATCAAAGCAAATGTGAAGAACCGATTATGGGTCTCAACAGTTATTAGTTAGTAGGAGTAATCGATGCCTCTTCTAAACGTTTGTTTTTTTTTTGTCATTTTTGTTACAGGTTCTAGCTGGATTGCTAAATATGGCAGACAGGGCCGATTGGAGAAATTGTAAGCTCAACAAAGAGGAGGAAGCGAAGATGGCCGAAGGTTTCAAGAAGAGATTTGAGGAATTCGATCCAGCTCGATGACCTTTACCTGACGTTTGAAGGGTTTTTCATTTTGTGATCTAGTGTGGTTATCATAAGCAGATTTACTTTTTCTTGCAATGTATTTACATTAGAATTTTGAGATTTTCTGTTAATTGTGTGATGGTCATTGTGTTTAAAGAGCAAAGGCACTATAGGATGCGAGATATTAATCTGTGATGTTATTCAGTTGAGAGAGATGTAATATTTAATATTTAATGTAAAATGATAATTTTCATATTCTAATTTTAACTCTTACTAATTTATTTATTGTAACATCATTTTTAAAAATTTTTTAATACGTTTTTATGTTTTATGATATTTAAAACTATTGCAGGTGGTTTTTTTTCTGGATAAAATTATAGGCATTCTATTCAATTAGATTGATATAAATCATTCTTAATGCATATCAGAGGCTCATGCAAGGAGGCATAGAAAAGAGCAATACATATAGGTGTGTCAAATTACCCATCCCAATTTCTTATTAGTTTTTGTTTTTTTAGTAGGCCATCGATATTGATTAGATATAGTTTCTTTTTGTTGAATTTTTCCTTCATCATTCATGTTTAGTTGACTCATAAATGATTGAATTTATATGATAAAACTTTATTTTTAATATCTTGTCAGCAATTCAATGGGTTGATTGAGACTAATTAACCACAAGGAACTAAATACACTTGCTTATGCACTTTCCTTCGCTTTTAGTATCATTGAAAATAATTTAATTTATGTTATTTTTATAAGTACATAAAATATTAAAAAAATAATTCAGATGTATTTCACTACTAAAAGTATTATTGATTGTTTACTTTTTAGAACTATAAATTCTAAGTCACGTTTTATTTGTTTTAGAGACTTCATTTGTAACTATATTCGATTTTATCCAGCAAGTGTTCATTTGAAAATTTTGCATGGAAGCATACAATGGAGATTATGGAGTGTCTGATGAATTGCATATTTAAAAATCACTCTCATCAAGTAGTTAGGAAAAGTGAGCAAAGGGATAGAGTATCTCTAGTTTTAGGTGAAATGCTTTCATTATATAACGATATCATTTGTTTGAATGTTCCTTTAATGCTTGTATTATTCCATAGTGACACTTGTTTTTTAGAGAACATGATTTTGGTATATGATGCTTTATTGTTTCATAATTTTATTATGTCTTCTCTTTGGGTTTTTATGCTCATTTTTATGATCACTTCATATAATACATTCATAAAATATATTCAAATAGATGATATACTCATTAAATATATTCTTTCATATATTTTTTGTATGGTATACCTTGTGCTTTTAGCACTTGCAAAAAACTAGTTTATTAATTAAAGCAATATATATTGCTCTAGTTCCAGGGATGCCATCGCATATAATGTGTGGGATCAATTGACATTAAAAAGAATAAAAAATCAAAGCACTATGGTGAGAGCTCGAATCAGAAGAGGTTCTCCAGAGTATCGTCTGGTGTCGATCAGTTTTTTCTAAGTGCGTTTTTTTTTGCCAAACTCTCAAACCAACCCAACACACTAATGACCTCATCATCAGCTCACTAGTTGATTTTATTCTTATAACCCCAAATTATAAAAGTTCATATATAGAAAATCTTTCAATCTTCTTTCTTTGATGATTTATTTTTTTTATTGATGTAAGTTATTCTATTTTCAAAAAAAAAATTAAGTTTTTTCATAAATAAAAGATAAAATTAAATTTTTTGAAATTTTTTTTTATAAATGATCCCATCTAAAAGAATCCTGGAGCCGCGGGCACAATCAATACATATGAAATGCAATTTCACTTTTCAATCTAAGAACAATCAATCGAACCTTCTTTCAACCGGAGCCCATTTTAATCGAGGACAATAAATGAAATATATGACAATAAATGAAATATATTACACTGCTACTTCTATTTATAACTTATGGTGTATCCATCAATTAAAACAAATCAATCTAAGATCTCTCAAAATCAACAATGTCCCATATACATAAATTTTCCATATGTTAATTGACTGTAATGTTGTTGAGTTAGATATTCGGTTTTATGATAAATATTTTTTATATTTGATTTGCAAAGATCTTGTGTTGGAGAAATAATTAAATTTTGAATTTTCTAAAAAAATTATACACTAAAATAAAAAAAAGAAATTATCACCCATATAATGTAATGAGATCCTCCCACAATCTCCCGTCCCAAATCAATCTTTGATTACATAAAATCTAGATAAATATTTTCATAATCAATCAATCAATTAACTTGTCTACGAAAATAAACAACCCATTTTACTTTTATTATTCATTAATTAAAAAAAACTTTTCTTTCCCTCAATCCTCAATGCATCCCCCCCCCCCCAAAAAAAGCTAAATTAATTCCGAGCCCTAAGAGAAAATTTTAAATTATATTTAGATACCTAAAATATATGAACTTATTTTTATGTCCCCAGACTACATTTTATATTATTTCTATCTCCTTCTGTCTAAACACCGTTAAATCCAATATTATATTTTTTATTTTTACCTTCTTTCACCGTCTATCTACGCTATTAAACTGTCTGTGTACATTTTCTAAAATCTGAATACAAAGACAAAGTTGAAAAAAATATAAAAAGATAACCCCATTGGATGAAAAAATCTAAAAATAATATCCCAACCAACTTAAGGACCTAAAATTAAATCAAAACGTTACAGGGACTTAAACTTAAGATAGGGATGTTCCGCAATTAATTTCCAAAAAAAACCAAAACCAAAACCAAAGAAAGAAATATTCAAAAGAAGAAACACGTACGCCCATAAATCTCTCTAACGACCCCCACTCCTTTCCAAAGGTCTCTCTCTCTCTCCCACAACCCCCCTTCAGAAAAGCCGGGCGTATCACAAACCGACCCCCTCCCAACCCCGCCGGACTCGCCCTTTTTTTCTTCTCTCATTAAAAAAAGGGCAACAAAACCCAAATCAAAACCATGCTCACCCACCCCCCCACCACCCCTCACACAGACCCTCATCTTCATCATCTTCAATAACAACCTCTTCCACAATCTCTTCCACAACAACCACCAACCAAGCATGCGCGGCTTGCAAGTATCAGAGGCGCAAGTGCAACCCCGACTGCCCTCTCGCCCCCTTCTTCCCCGCCGATCGCCAGCGCCAGTTCATGAACGCGCACCGCCTCTTCGGCGTGAGCAACATTTTGAAGATCATAAGGGATCTCGAACCCAACCTCAAATGCGAGGCCATGCGATCCATCATATTTCAATCGGACGCTCGGGCGAATGACCCCGTTTACGGGTGCGTCGGCATCATCAAGAATTTGGAGCTCTTGATCGCGAAGGAATCGGCGGAGTTGAGTTCTGTGTACCAGCAAGTCATGGCATTTCGTGTCGCTAAACAGCAACAGCAGCAGCAGCAGCAGCAACAGATTCATCAACAGATGACTGTTGTTGGGAACGAGTATTCGACGGATTTAGCGCCGACCAATATTGGTTATGATCAGTGGATCTCCGTTTTGAATAATGATGCGCAGTTGTCTGTTGAGACGGCTGGACCGGCGGAGGCTGTGTTGTTTCCTCATCATCAGCAGCAGCAGCAACAGTTGGGAATAGCAATGTTGATGGGTGGTGTTGGTGGTGGTGGTGGTGGTGGTGGTGTAGAGGGAGAAAATGAGGAGTCTGTTCAGGATGTGAAGCCATATGATCAGAAAGATCGGTGAGTTCATCTTTCTTTTCTTTTTGGTTTTTTGCTTATTTTTTCAATTAATTTTGATATTTTTATTATACTATTTTATTGTTGTATCTTGTGCTTTTTTTCCAATCTAAAGGAGTTCGTGTAGAGATTTTTCTGTTTATTTTGGTGCATAATTTTAAATTATCATATATAATTCCTTTTTTTTTTCTGGTTTTTGCATATTTTCCAGTTAACTTTGATTTTTTATAATTTTCTATGTATAATATATTATTCTATTGGTTTTTTTCATCTAACGGAATTTGTGTATAGATTTTTTTTTCTGTTTATTTTGATGCATAATGTTAAATTGCATAATTTTTATCATTGTTTTTTTTAATGTTTTTTCTTTGTGGAATCAAAATTTTTGGAAATTTTTTTAGTGTTGTTTTATAATTTTGTGGAAAATTTTTCTTTTGTGGGGACTGATTGTTTTTGTTTTTGTTTTATGTTATTAAAATATGTTCTTCCGGTTTGCTTTTTGTGTTTTGGTTTTTTTAAAATCCATATTGATTGATTCAATATCAAAGTATATTATATTAAATAATTTATTTATTTGTCTGCTGATGGGATATTAAAAATAGAGTTTGGTCTGGTATGTGTATTATACAACATTTTAAAATCTAAAGACAACCAATTAAATTAATTATAATAAGAACCAATATGGTATTAAACATAACCAACAGAAAAATATGGCATATGTGAAAATATTGATTTTTTTTATTTTGTTCTATTTTTTTCATTTAATTGAGTTTGTGTAGAGATTTTCTTTTTATTTTTATTTGATGCATAATGTTAAAATGCATAATTCTTTTATTTTTTTATGTTTTTGCCTTTGTATATCTATAATTTTTGGAATTTCCTTCAGTTTTGTTTTATAGTATTTTTTATTTATTTATTTATCATTTTGACGTTTTCAAGCTATTTAGATTTTGACTGTTTTTTAAATTCAGTCTTCTACTTGTAAAATGATGTTATATAGGTTATTATGGCTGTTTTTTCAACCCTTTACATGTGGGATTTTTTTTTAGAAAAAAGAAAACTTTTTAATTTAGGGTTCCGCAAACTTCCTTCCAACAATATGATGATATGTAAAATATTTAGATATTTTGACCTTTTCAAGCTATTTAGATTTTGACTGTTTTTTAAATTCAATCTACTTATTGTAAGACGATGTTATATATGTTATTATGGCTTTTTTTTTTAATTTAACCCTTTATATGTGGGATTTTGTTTTTTTAAAAAAAACAGAAAACTTTTAATTTAGGGTTTTTGCAAACGTCCTTCCAACAATATGATGATATGTAAAAATATTAACTAATGATTGATTGTAACAAAATATTAAAAAACAGGTTTTTTAATATCTAAATAAGATGTTTTTTTAGTAACCTGAATCACACCAGTAAGTGGGTTTTCGTTAATCCTTCTTAATAATATTTCATACTTATCCCATCAATCAATTTACTTCTTCAGTTTTATAGTACTATATTTTACAATTATATTTATTTTTTCTGGCATTTTCTTTTTTCAAGAATCCTATCATGGAATCGAAAATGCATAATCTCTTTCAAATTCTGCCTTTCACTGTTATACATTAACTCCAATTTTTCAAAATTTTCAGAAGCAACAGTTGTATTTAGCTAATGGCTTTTCTTTAATATGATCAGTAAAATCAGTTCTCTACAGAGACGATTTAATACGGAAATTTTTATCATGGAATAGAAAACATTTATTTTGCAAACCTCTTCTTCATGTTCAATGTAAAATAGCTTCATTATAATAATGCTTATAATCAGAATTCTCCTATAAATTATATTTGAACTTTCATTTTATGGTCTGTAATGCATGGAATCCAGGCCATTAGTATTTATAAAAAAATTCTCACTCCCAGATGTATCATCCTCAAGGAGTGGAATGCCACAAGCTTTCAGAGATTTGAAGAGTACTAAAACAATTATCATTAACCACCAACACCAGTATGATTTTTATTATTATATCACTCAACATGCAAGGGACATGGTTTTGAACGAATCTAATACAACTGTTATCTTGATATGCAGCCCCAAAATGGAGTTGAGAGAGGAAAACTTAATAAACCAAGATCAAGAGCATGACCTGAAAGGTGCGGCATCGTTGTTTACGCTCACTAACTTCAATTCCTCAAGTACATAAGGTTTGGATGTTCAAGTTTTGTGCCCATACTTCCATGGTCATTACAATGGATGTCGCGGAGTATCGACACAGAACATCTCTTCTCATCTTTGTAGTTTGAAAGAAAACAATGTGGAACCATCTGAACTAACAAGGGATAAACCAGCTTCATTTCGATACTTATTTTAGTTGTTGGATGTTTTTTTTTTTTTGTTCTCTCATCCCTGCTTCACAGAGGATTAGCATAAATGAGTTGTTTTTCATAATTAGGCAATTTGAGTTTTAAATTAGCACCTAACCAATGTTTTATTTTCTCCAAGACACAATTATATGTTTTTTTTTTGGGTGATTTACCAGTGTTGAAAGAAATTTGATCCCCATAACTTGCTTAAGATTGTGCTTGGTATGTTTCAAATAAGTTTGTATTTAAATGCATATGTTCAACGCTAAATTTTTTAAGATAAGAGTGATTGTTCTTAAATTCTACTTTGTAAAAGCTTGTATAAAATTATTTTATTTCAATGCTAGTGAAGATAATAACAAATACGGATTCAATTTTGTCAAAATACTTGTTAAAAACTTGTGTGCAAAAATACTCTTGAAATCTTTAAAGTGAGTATATTTGTATCCCTCCCTTACGTTGCATTTTTAACTTGATGGAACCATGGTTATATGCATCCCCTCCCTTTGTCTCACATTTCTGACTGCCTGCCTCCCCAAACCACTCTCAAACCCTAGCAAAACCGAACTGTGATTCCTAGCAAACCCTCCTCTACACATCCTAGCAATCCCTAGGAACAACTTTCTTGTGGGAACACCCTTACCTGGTTCCTCCACTCTTTTGAACTCATGACTGAAATCTAAACTCACTATTGAATCATGTGATCTCATTCTTATGAGGCTGGTAAATGATGCTCGTTGACGTGCGACGGTCTACAATAGGGGTTCAATTGGCTTGATGTGCCACCAAATCACGTGCATGGCCTCATCCTCATCCTTTCCCCCTCCAAAGTACTATGATGGTGTAACCCATCTACCCTTTCCACAAACTCTACCACAATGCTGGTATCTGAGTACTACACCAAATACATCAATGTCATGATCAATATTTCCCTGGTCCATCTCATCTATTCAGATAATGTAAATTTGTAATCATCAATAGCACTATTTTTTTTATCATTTAACTTACACAAAATAATAAAACAATTTAATGTTCATGTGCTAATTTATAACTAAACCATGTAAATTTATATGTATCCTTTTTTATCTTTATGACCTTATTCACAAATTCAAATTATCTTCTACATGCATGCATGTGCTTTCGGGCTTAATTGTAGATGGCATTTTTCCTCGTTAACAAAGATGCTATACTCGTAAGCTTGGAAGGTTGGGTTTCTAAAGTTCTAATAAAGATTTATATGTCAATGCATCCTTCTGTCAATTATCGGGGAACTTTTTTTTAATGTGAAGTGCATGGGATGGTCTCCAGTCTTTCTTCTAGGTACAAGTCTTGCTCTGCATCCTTTTGATACCTGTAATATATTTAACATTACCCGTTGACACCCTAAAAATGTATCATCCAACATTAACTTTTTCAAAAAATTTAAAAATTTATTCATTCCCATGAATATCATTGCTCTATCTTAGAAGTTGCATCCAACTTTTATCATTTTATTCACAAGTATCCTTTATATAACAAAAAAAAAATTATTGAAATTAGTCTTTAGTTTCAGGACTAGATGTTTTTGCATGGTAGATCCAATGGATGTCGCCCACTAAAAATCCTTGGTGCAACAAATGATCTACTACTATATCTCTGTCCGCCTATCACACCATATCCTACGAGAACATCTCGCACATGGACAATTAATCTTTCTTTGAGTAATAGCTCTTTCAAGAGTAAAATTTTAAAATTTATTCATTCTTATGAAATATTTATCGCTCTATCTAAGAAGTTGCATTTAAGTTTTATCCATTTTTATTCACAGGTGTCCGTTCATATAACAAGAAATATATTTATTAAATTTTTTCCACAATTATATATATGAAATATGACATATGATCATTAAAAAACATTGACATGAGAAAAATAAAATGATAGAAAATACAACAAACTAAATTCATCTTACCTATCCCACGTTTAGATGAAGCTTGAGTATAATCATATACAAGTAAATGTCGACCATTCGAGGGATCGGGACAAATAGACGGATGTAGCTTTTTCAATTTGACTATAAAATCAGCCATGGAGTCCCTCCGATACCCAAAAAAAAAAGTAATGCATTTGAATAAAAGGATCAGTAAAAAAAAAGTTAATTGGAAGGACAATAAATGCATTCGAAAATCTCAATCCTTGTTGGGGGGCGGTATAGCCATCTCCCCATTTATTTAAATAAAAATAGAGTTGCCCCGTTTGGTTGCGCGGTTGGGGTGGATTCTACTTTTTGAAAAGCTGAAAAGATTAAATTGTGCAGCCAAACGGGGTGGATTAATTCAGAATCAAAGCTGATTTTTTTTAATTTTTGCCTCGAAATTATGTTTTAAAAAGCTCAGAAACATTGCTCTTTGGCCGAAATCAATTTTTTGAATTGAAAAACAACTTTCTCTACCAAACATCAACTTCTTTTAAATATTGATTCTTAAATTTAAAAAAAGCATCCCAATAAAATTCAAGGTCAAAATCATCTTAAAAAACAGCTTTATTTCAAAAGTTACTTTTCATCTATATTTCCAAACAGACCTAGTCCATGTAAACATGCATAAACCCATTTAAGGCATTGCAAACTTATGATTAGTCAATTTAGTCATTTAATTAAATTTTCATCCAATCTAATAGAACATTCACATTGTAAACTAATGGAATATATTATGAGAATATTCCATCCATATTAAATTAAACAGTCATATAAGTCCCTGAAAATATTGAAAAAGGCATATAGATCTTTATAAATGACCAATTTGTTTTTGAACTCAGTTTCACTTTTCTTCTCTTTTAACCTTTATAGGATGTTAAATACATATAACACAAGTAGATTCTTAAATACATATAACATATTAGGACTTTGCATCTTCCAATTTTTTTGCATACACAATGAAGAATTATTTTTGAAAAAAAAATTTAATTTGGAAAATAGAGGCTGAGTAACGTCAACAATAGTGATGCTTGATGGATTGGAGCCGATCTCTTCCTCTCCCTCTCTCGTCTCCATCGTCCAGTCTTGTGCGCGGAGAAGTAGAGAACAATCTTAGTATATCGATCAAACATAAATCATGCAAAAAAAAAAGGGATGCACAAAACAAAACAATACGTGATGCGAAGAGATCAATTAGTTTTTTTTTTTTTTTTTTTAAAGAAAGATTAGTATATCTGTGACTCAATTTCAATCCAGATATTTAGATCTGGGACAGATCAAATACAATACAAAAAAACCCTAATCTTCCATAGAAATCACAATGAAAATGTTTTTTATTTTTATTTTTAGAGGATATAATAGTCAAATTACACCATAGTTAATTCTAACAGTAAGTGAATTAATAACAGTTAACAATAGAGATTTATATGACATTTTTTATGTTTGCAGGAACCAGATCTTTATGTGTAAGATGTGTTCACAACACAAGCTATCTCTTCCCATTAGGCGATGCGGGACTAACACATAACCCAAACCCAATCCATGGGCCTCTTGGGACTGTTGGGTCTCCCCTTCAATGGACCGGGTGTCACAGGGACATGCGTGTCCTACCCCAAATTTACAAAGATTTATGTGAGTTTTTAAGTGTTTCTAAAGACTTAGATGTCTTTAACTCATAAAAATATTGTATCTAACACATCCACTAGTTCAACATAGACGATATTTTATGTGTTTAAATTGATTTGACATGGACTACGTCGATCGGGAACCAGAAACATAACCTTAGTTGCATTCTGGTTCTAGTTCGACTTAAATAATATCTTCTGTGTTTAAGGGAATTCGACATAGATCATGTCGACTGAGAACTAGAAACCTTAGTATGTTCTCATTCGACATAGACGATGTCTTTTGTGTTTTCAACATGAATCATATTAAACTGGGACCAGAAGATTGTGCTTCAATCGATGTAGTTATTATCGACAAATTGAAATCAGGTCAACTATTACATTGACCGCCTAGATTTACTTTTATAATAAAATGTCTAAACCTTTGATATAATCAAATTTGATTGAATTATAATGTTTGTGATCTAATCACCAACATGTTTATTTCATGAATCTAGAAAATAAAAGTGAGATTACATTATTGATATATTACAACCAGTGGCCATAAACAATTTTACTTGACTTTGTTCATGAAGATCAATAATTCATCCAACACATTCCAACCCTCCAATATTTATGTCGGTTAGTGAAACTGCAAAGAACAGTCACCTCACACCCAAATGGATATAGATTATCATATACATGATGCATTAAAGTAAATCAAAATTTTTATGACATTATACGTACAAATGTATTAATTTCATATACGATATGCGATGTGATGTCGATAATCAACTAAGATTTCATTTGTCTTTGGTCCACCAAGTTCCTGATCGACATGATTCATGTCGAATCACATTAAACACTGATGATCTCATCTATGTCGAATGGGAAATAAATTTTTTGGCTTCTGATCAACATGATATATGTTGAACTATCTTAAACACAGAAAATATCGTTTATGTTGAACTCTTGAGGTGGGTTAGATACATTTTTTTGAAATAAACGGAATTGGTAGAATAACTCGTGGCTATAACCATCCCCATCCTTGATGTTCTCAATTGGATCTTATTTCTATTAATCGAATTGCACAGCCGATTATTGGGTCCAGGTGTCACTTTTCTACTGGATACTGATAGTACTGTCCAAACCCAGATTTGACTAACAAATTAAGAATATATATATAAGAAAGGGAACAATTAGTGTAACTCTCTATTATCTACCTGATATCCATTTAACACCCTATTTTAGATTTTATTGAAATCCAAATAACCCACCCGAAAACCCTTGCTTAATGAAAAATATTAGACTCAGTCATTTTCACTAATCAAAATTCAGACCACACATGTTTTCATTTAAAAATAATAATAAACATCAAAGTATATATTGCTTCGTTTTGAGTGGAGTTAACTTATTTTAGTAAGTGTACGAAAAATTTAACAAAGTATATACATCATCCAACAAGGTATATGCTTCATTAGATTTTTAACGATGCATAAAAGACTATATTTTATACTGTAAAAAAAAATTGAGTGTAACATCGCCCTAACCTAATTCCAAACAAATCCCTGAATTAAAATAACTTAATAGAATTGAAATATTCTAAAAATATTCCATTATGTTAACCCAACTTATTTCAAATATACACAAATAACTCCCTGCAAATTGAAAAAAAATTCAAATCAACCCCCCGGCCCCATTGATGATTTATGCCCTTGCTGTATAGAAAACCTCATCTTCTTCATCACCATTGTCCACCTCTCGCCCATTTCGTCACCCAAGCTGTGTCTCCATTGTTTATAAATGCCAATTGGAATCATTGTCTTCTTCCTTGTATCAAATCTACACTGTGCTCATTGCATTCCCAAATCCACATCGATGTCTGAAATGATGAGGCTATTTGATGTTACATATCTGTTATGTTTGATGAAATGCTTGAACCACCCGTGCTTTAGTACTTTATTGTACATGATTATAGTACATGTTTTCTAATTGCATTAATTTTGTTTGTAAATTCATTTTAGTTATCCAACGCGTATAATGTGCATCTTAATTAGGCCGTGTCATGCATATGTTTGTCCACGTGAGTGTCGATGCAAGAAGAGTGAGTGTTTGGTTCTCATTTCCTGTGAAGAACATAGTAAAGATCTGATATTATATTGTTGGCCATTCAATATAGTACATTATTGTTAACTCATTTGATTTATACTAATTAAATGTTAAATATGTAAAAAGTCATCATTCTTTTGGGTTTATATTATAGACTCCTCAAGGTTGCATGTTCTTTGAATGGATTGATGAATTAATTCATTCTACAATTGATCTAGAATACTACATGATGGTAGACATACATTGGAGAACAATACGAAAAATGTTGAAGAATGAGTTGATAGTTATCATTAGAGAAGAAGATGAAAATATTAAAGAATTATCCACGTCCAACAACACTACTAGGATTGGCTTTCAATATTTTCACATAATGCTGGGATAAGTCTATAGGACTCAGTATCAGTAGCTTTCCCACGAGTTAACTTTAATGCTTTTATCTTGGCTTTAACATTAATAGGGCAATGCCAGATTGTATTTGTTTTTAATGTGCACCTAATTCTAGATTTTTATGGAGAAGTATGACAATTTTATTGGTAAGCTATCCATGTGTAGTTTATCTCATCACCCGGCTCTAGTACATGAAATACGACCTTTACCAAGGAAACATTTCCTTGCTACAAGTCACCAAAAAGTGGCAAATTCGTCAGAAAAGCCAAACTCCAAATGTTTTTACCAAATAAATCTAAATTTTATCGATGCAAATTTCATTGGTAAAAAATGACAGACATTCTGTCACTAAAACTATACCTTTATCGACGAAATAATCGTTGGTAAAATGCACAAATATCCACGAACTCATTCCATATAAAATGTGAGAAAAATTTCCTTGGTAAAAGTTAAACCAACAATCTCATAATTTTCAAGGAAAATTTTCCTTGGTAAAAGTATGAAGACAACCACCTCCTCCACATATTACCGAGGAATTTTTTGCTTCAAAAATACTTTTTAGAAAAACTTTATGAATTAAAATGAATTAGTAAATTATCTAAACTTGTTCATATACACTACATCCAAAAAAAAATCCTAAAGAAAATCCACTTCAAACATGTTCCATCATTATATTCTATAAATGAATAAAAAAAACCATATATACCACATCTAAGAGAAAAGACATAATATATGATTTCTGGATGGGAAAACAGAAAAATACTGGAACTTAAATATATCAACAACAATAATAAGAAAATCTAAAATCCGATCACAAAGATTATGTTTATCATAGTAGTCAAATCACTAGTGGAAGCATCGGACAATGAGGATGAAGGGCTTCACTCATGGCTTGAGAAATAAATCTTGTCATCACATGTATGTATATTAGCAATTGCTTTATATTAATTAAAATAATAAAACACATCTATGCATAATTCTTTGAATAGATCTAATATCGATTGATATTGACATTCGCGGATGTTCCAAAGGTATAGAAGTAGACTTTGACTTATTTATATAAGATGGAACTTTTAACTCAACATACTATCTGGGGACCTCTCAGAGTCAGAGCACCGGGTTCGGATCTCCTGTGTGTGTATCACAGGACGACCTTGTGAAAATCAACCAAATTGCAACAGCTTTCCAGACCACTATGTGAGCAGCACGTGAATAACTTACCAAACCAACCACAATCACGTCGTGAATTTACTCCGTCTACGTCACATTGATCTTCGTCACATGCGTCTTCGTTACTCCGACTTCGTCACATGCGTCTTCCCCATTTCTAAAACCACCCTATGATTGTTTCCTTTTCTAAAAAAATTCCTTCTGATTGAAAAAATACCGACGAAATTCATGCATTAATTTTTTTTTAAAATAATATTTTTATTTTCTAGAAATATTAAAATAATCATTAAATTCTAGAGATATCGTTACTGTAATCTTAAACGACAATGCAGTACAACATTTTTTTGGAAATTTAGAAATGGGGAATGTGATTTTAAATTTTATTATTTAATATAAAATATTTTTCATTTATATATTTATATCATATTTCATTTAACCATAAACTTTTCTATCAATGGTGGGTGAGTAATTTGAACATTTCCTTTTCCAGTAAGAAAAAAATACAACCTCTTAAAATTATTACTTAAAAATAATAATAATATTTTTATCCAATGCAACAAAATAGTCCAAAATCATTTTGTTTTGCTACAGATTTGGTTTTTTTTATTTATCCTGAATGTTTAATTTTTTTTTATTGGACGTTTCTTATAAACATTTTCTCAGGGCGGTGCGACAGGGCTGGAGGGTAGGGCGGCGCGCATCAGCGGCAGAGGCTGTTAGATTATATGTGTTATCTCATAATGTGTGTATTGCATTA
The DNA here is from genome assembly GCA_030737845.1 of Acorus calamus. Classification (NCBI taxonomy): domain Eukaryota; kingdom Viridiplantae; phylum Streptophyta; class Magnoliopsida; order Acorales; family Acoraceae; genus Acorus; species Acorus calamus. The sequence goes on from CM060879.1 coordinate 15,196,982, forward strand.
CACATGTAACTTCTAGACACTTGTATATATAAAGGGATTAAACCCTAAGTGAAATAAAATGATTCCCATTTTTAAAGTAATATTTGGTTAAAAGATTCATTCCCAAGTACAAATAATCTTCATGACAGATGTTAGAATGAAATAACGAGAATCATTTAATTCTACTTAGGGTTTAATCCCTTTATATATACAAGTGTCTAGAAGTTACACGTGTAATGCACTACACACATTTTGAGATAACACATATAATATATAAATGAAAATTATTTTTATATTAAATAATAAAATTTAAAATCACATTCCCCATTTCTAAATTCCCAAAAAATGTTGTACTGCATTGTAGTTTAAGATTACAGTAACGATATCTCTAGTATTTAATGATTATTTTTAATATTTCTAGAAAATAAAAATATCATTTAAAAAAAAATTAAAACATGAATATCGTCGGTATTTTTTCAATCAAAAGGAGTTTTTTAGAAAATGAAACAATCATATGGTGATTTTAGAAATGGGGAAGACGCATGTGACGAAGACGGAGTGACGAAGACGCATGTGACGAAGGCCAATGTGACGAAGACGGAGTGAATTCACAGTGTGATTGTGGTTGGTTTGGTAAGTTATTCACGTGCTGCTCACGTGGTGGTCTGGACAGCTGTTGCAATTTGGTTGGTTTTCACAGGGTCGGCCTGTGATACACACACAGGAGATCCGAACCCAGAGCACCCGTGTTGGCACTGCCGTAATAGACTAACTACTGAATTGTTTATTAGTCCACACATTGGTTATTAGCTATACCATGTACTGTCTAATTGAGAAATTGTTGTCTATTACAATGTTTTGTTACTTTAAGATTTTCGAATGACCCTCCTACATCTATATTGCCTGATTTCTCTAATGGGACTTCATCAATTATCTTTTATGTACTGTTATTAAATGGGGTTCAATTGAAGACAGTTTAAATCTATAGGGCATTTCAGAACTGAAGTTACAATACTAGGAGAGTAGAGGAAAATTATCAGACCAAAGCAAAGAAAGGGGTTATGCCATGTGGTTCGTCTACTATATATTTTTCTTTTGTAAGGCACCATCTCTTTTTTTTTCATATATGGAACTCATGAAGTACATCAAACATTCAAACCTCTCCTTGGCTGCTAAAAATCACAATTTAAATCTGATCACCCCACCTTGCCACCATTTTTGTGTGGTAGTGAATTTTGATCCGTAGTTGTGAGTTCTTGATGCAAAGAGAACTGAATGTAAGCAATTCTTCCCCTGAAATGAGACCATGAGAAAAAGTCAATGCAACACATTTTCTAGAGAAGATACATTTCAACCCAATTCTCCACAATTTTAAATACTGTCTGATTAATATCATACAGGATGACATGTTTTGAATTTTAGTAATTGTATTTGAAAATACGGTTGTATCCTGCGAGATTTACGATCTGTCTTATCCTAAAAGCTGAAGGTAAAAGAGGAGCACCTTAAGGTATCAAATAAACTTTATTCACAGTTATGCTATCTAGAAAGTAGTGTGGGATCCATTAGGACATCGGAATTCCCAAAATTTCTATGCTATGATTGTGTATTAGGGAGGCTATAGTCCATTGTTAGCCTTGTATATGCTTATGAAAATTATGTGTCCGGTCTCTTATGTAGCTACAACTGCAATCCACATTGTTTTTTTTTTTAAAAAAAAAAAATCATGCACTCTTATTGAAGCACATGCTGTTATATAAAATGAAGTATATACTAAGATATATTAGTTTATTTTTTTCACGTTGAAAAAATAATAAATTTTTTTTACACGATATACTATGATAGATTCTCATACACTATGATAGCAAAATATATACTATGTCATTATAGTGTATGAGGCTACAAAATGGGCTGAGTGCACCTGCGTTCTTATATATTAACCACCTATTATAAATATAGTTTTGTGGATACAGTAATATGCAAGCCCAACAACGGGCTTTTTTTTATAACAAAAAACAATATCATACAAAGTGGAACCAAGGAAAACAAAAGAGAGGCGGGTTTGTGATCAAACCTCAGAATTCTAGGGAGAAAACATGAGGAAAATGGGTTCATAACTCCTGTGTACATAACACAGGGTGACCCTGTGAATGCCTATAGAAACCCGCCACATGGCTCTTTGCCTCACATGTTGCACATGTGCTTCACTTACCAAACAAACTAAAGAATGGAAGAGCAACCGACATCGTTTAATCCTGTAACTCGGTCACCACTGTCCAGATTGAGTCAATTGGACGGCCCAGATCTTTAGATTTTTTTCTTTTTTGAGTTTGTGGTCCCACCATCCGATCTAATCTGGATGGTGGGGATTAAATGATGGAGGGTATGAATACCTCCATCTTCTCTCTCCTCACTCAGTTTGAAACCCTTGCCTCCACCATTTTCTCTCCCTCTTGCTTTAAAACCCTAGCCACCCTCCTCTTTGAAACCCTAGCTGCCACCGTCTGGCACCATTGATTGGCACCACCGAATGCCACCAACAAAACCCTTGACCCACCACCGAACCCTTGACGATCCCCTGTCTAAAACCCAAGGAAACAATGCTCGCAGAGGTTCGTCGCCCTCCCCTTGAAATTTTAGTGTTTGATGGGTGATCTTTATCAACCTATGTTTGAAATAAAGATGACCCATTTAAGATTTTTGTTTGTTCAGATGATTATTTTGTTTGGGTTGTTTTAATTTGACTTCCCAAAGTGGGATGTATAATTTTTAAATCATTTTTTTTACGGTGTGCTATTGATCCTACAATTGTTTTTTTCAATGGTTTGGGTGAGTTAGAAAATATGATTGTATTGACTGTAATTTTTTCTTTTTTATCAATCTTGTGACCCATTTGAGATTTTTGGTTGTTTAGTTGATTTTCTTTGTTGGGTTTGTTTCAGTTAAATCTGCCACAATAAATTGTATGATTTCATATTATTTTTTTCAAGATGTCAAAACCCTAAATGCTAGGAAGCAAATTGTAGTCAAAACCCTAAATGTGGTGATCTTGTTTGAATTCAAATTAGATTAATAACCCTAATTTTATTTGGATTGAATGGTGTGGGCTTTCGAGTTTCAATATCATACTGTGTACTAATATCTTGTGTGAGTTGTGTACTAATTTGAATGAATTGTTTGTCTTTAAAGACTATATTATTTATAATGAATTCTGTCATTGGTTGATGTGCCTTTTCTTTTGTAGCAACATGTCACACACGGGATTTTGAGGAATAATGTTAGTTGACTATCTTTCAAAAACATAGTTTGTATAAAGTGTAAAAATAGAGCGAATCAGATAAAAACAAAAAAAAACTACTCATGCAATGCCAGAAATTGCAATTATTTTGAATGGATGCATCCAATTATGTGGATCATAATGAAAAATTTGAAGAAACATCCAATTCAACTTCGCAAAGATAGGCCAACACAACAGAGGTAGTTGAAGAACCATTAAATGGCTTGAGTTTCAGAACTAGCTCCTTCAATCCAATAGAATTTGCTGCCTATCACAATTGGGATCCTGTTTGGGATCATGTTTTTGTTAGTTATTATTGTAATTTTCATCCCTCATCCTCTTTCGTATGTAAGGATGATGTAATTTTTTTTTTGAATAATTTGAAGAATTTTGAGATGAATGATGTATTGTACTTATGTAGTTTTTTTTGTTAATTTGAATGATGAATGTTGAATGAATGTCTTCAGATGAATGATAAATTTTGAATGAGATGAAGACAGATTGTGAAAAAAAAAGGCCTTTGTTCCTAGATGAATGTCTTATGCTGTTTGTTTGAATGAATGTCTAATGCTATTTGTTTGTAAAGGATGAATGAATGTCTTATGCTGTTTGTATGCGATGAAGACATATTGTGAACAAAAAGATGTCTCTGCTTTCAGGTGTTTATCACATATCAAGGTGTTCTCTAATTGTGAGTTACAATGTTTCAAGTGTTTATTACTATGATGTATTGTACTTATCAGTTCATGCATACTTTTTATATGCCCCCACATATGAGAACTTCGAAAGAGCCCATGTTTTCATCAGATTAGAATGAAGTAATCTAATTTAGTGATAGACAACATACAAAGTGAGTGAGCTTAAAGAAACATAACAAACACCCAAAATATTAACAGCACATAACAAACCCATACCAGTTCATCGTACAATAATCAAGCTTAAGACATGTTCAAATTGACAAAAACCCAAAAACCAAAACATTTAACAGTTCAAGCATAGAATTGCAATCAATTCATTTATCTGTATTCTTTCTCCATTCTTCAGACAAATTTGACGTTTGACTCATTTGAGTAGGATAAAAAAGAGATTATTGTGCTTACGATACAAATGCAAATATTAATGCGCCATTTAATAAAGATTTCTTAAAGTAAAATATATGAAATATACCTGAAGTAATTGAGTCATTGAAGTCATTCCTCTATCGTATGTCCCACTTCCTATGAATGTAGATAGAACAACTAAGAGATTTACCATACGCTGTTTGAAACAACTCAAGGATCTGTGGTGTGTAAACCCTTGTGACACACCGTGAAATGGAATTACCGGGATGCAATCTATTATCCTAAAATCAGCACTCAATTCACTTTTGCTTCAATCATCCATAACCCTACCAATATGTTGAAAGAAACACAATATATCGTGCTTTGAATTCAAATAGCGTCTTAGAAGAGCATTGAAGCTTTCACTACGTTGACACGTTGTGTACTCTTCTTGTCTGCGCAGAATGTGTCTCTCCCATACACTAGAGTCCATTTCTCCTTTTCAACATAAGTTGTTGTAGCCATTCATTACCTTTAAGATTGTATTTTTCAAATTAACATCACTTTTCAAACATCTAGGAACTCCTCCTCCGTGATCGTTCCCGTAAATAGAAGCATAGAAATTACTTCTGAAACCTTCAGTAGCATAAAGATATCCAAGATACTTTGTTGCATTTAGAGTCAAGTGCCACACACAAAATCGATGACGAGTCTCTAGTAGAACAATTGAAATAGCTTTGGCCGTCGCCACTGATTAATATGTTAGAATAGTCTTCGGACGTCTCCCATACATTGCTTCAAGAAAAGTTTCAAACAACCAAATATGTAAGTCAGCCGTCTCATCATAAAGTAATGCCCCAAAAAAATAATTGTTAGCCCATGATTATTAACTCCAACGAATGGTGCAAATTGTCTTCCAAGATTATTTGTATGATAGGTCATGTCGAAGTAAACATCTTTATAATGTGCATAATCAACAATGGACATAGCATCGGCCCAAAACACATTGATTATTTGTTCATTGGCATCAAGTTGCATTGAGTGAAAGAGAGATGAATTTTTCTTTTTCTTATTCTTAAAATACTGTATAAGAGCACCCATAATTCCATTATCCATTCTCGTTTCTCTTTTGGTGCAGAGGTAAGATTTCACATTCAAAACAAAACCAAGATTCCTTCTACTTTTAACTTGTCCACTCATCAAATTCAGAATTATCTTCGGTGCTAATCCTGAACTATCTATGGTATCAACCTGAGCATCTTGAGCATTTTCAATTTTTCTATGTAACCTCAAATTATGGCATAGAGGGGTTGGAACAAAATCATGATTGTGGTTTTCTTCAAATTTAGTGACATAATAAGCACCATATAAGAATGATAAGTGATAATCATATGTGCCTCACATCCTGATCTTGTCTCGGGCTGTGGCTGCAAGACTTTTCGTTTATCAACCCCTTCCTCCTTTATTTAGAATAACAAAATTTTCGTTTTCGCACTATGCTATTAGACTTATGTGCATCACTTATTTGGACGCTAAATCCAATTAATCTTGCATATATGTTGTAGAATTGATATGTACTGTCTTCGGAATCGAATGTCATACCAACTTTAGGCATACTATTATAACTACATTCTTCAACAAACTCATTGTCTCTTTACATGTTAATACAATGTTCAGCTAAAACCTAATCTGTATAAAAAAAATCACCGCATGCATGGATAAACCCTTACAATATAAAAAAAACCCCTTAGAATCAAGCATTACATAAACAACTTTTACAATCAAGCATTACAAAAACTTTACAAAAGAAACCTTAACTTCTCATTTCAAACATATCCTAATATAATAATAAAAAAAACAAGAACAGACATGTCAATCAAGAAATAAAAGCTAGCCAATGAAGCAAACTCTTAACTCATGCATTAAACAATAAAAATAAATTTCCTTTTTTTTTTAAATTAAAACAAGTTTCCTTGATAGCTTTTACCATGAAAATTTTAAGAAACACAAATCCATTGTGTATACAAGTTCATACTCAAGACTATGAACCTCAAGAGAGGTGATGGGGCTTTGACAGCGGTAGGGGTGCAACTCGGGTGGGTTGGGTCGGGTTGAAGGTTTGTCCAAACCCAACCCGCGATGCACAGAGCCCAACCCGAACTCGAGCCCGAACCCGACCTCAACCCAAAGGGTGCAACCTGAGCCCGAACCTGACCTCAACCCGCGGGTTCAGGTTGAGATCGGGTTGGGGTCGGGCTCGGGGTCGGGCTCGGGTCAGACTCGGGTTGCACAACTGATCAAGCATAAAAGCAAAACTAGTTGATTCTTCCATATATTCCTAACATTTAAAACCTTTCCATGTTAGATATCCAAACCAAATGAACAAGTAAACCTAAAGAATAAAGAAAGTCATACCTACCAGTGCTTCTAGTGAACAATCTTCCTTAGCTTTCGATCATCATTGAAAGATGAGAAATACAAAATCACAATAGATTGCTTATTAAAGAAGACGAAGTGAATCCGATAAGTTGGTCGGTCATTGTCCACGCGTTCCCGCTACTAGGAGGCTGAGATATTGCCTTTGCTGATGATTCTCCTCCATCTTCACCGAAACCATCTGTGTATTGAGCGGAGAAAGCCCGGTCTGAGCCGCTGAAGGAGACGGTTCGAGCCCACCGAAGAACGGGAACTCCTACACGGATCGATGAGGGTCGGCGAGGGTGTGACGGACTGGAATGAAAGAGGGAGGAAATGTGATTTGTTGTTTTAGGGTTTAAGAGTGGGTAAGTTGTTATGGCATGATATAATTTAACTTAACATACACTGGGGGCCGGGGTTCGGGTTGAGCCCGCCTTACCCTGACCCTCCAAGCCGAACCCGCACCAAACTCGAATTGAGTTCGGGTTAGTTCAGTTTTCGGGTTGGGATTGAACCCAGAAGAGAAAAGCCCCAACCCAAACTCTCCCATGGACCGAGTTGGGTCAGGTTCAACCCGTCCGAGTTACACCCCTAGACAATGGCTAGGGGAGATGTGATGGGGCTTGACTGCGGCTGGGGAAGCAGAGATGGGGCTTCGAGAGAGGCGATTTGTGATGATTTTTGTTTTCCTCGAGAAGAAAAGTTGCGGCTAGGGATTCTTTCGAAGAAAGAAAGAGATCATGTGTTCTCATGTGATGAGACATCATTAAACGTCGTGAGCTATTTGAAAGTTTGGTAAGTGAAGCACATGAGTAACACGTGAACATAGGCGGACCTAAAGGTTGGCAGCCCGACCTAGATTTTTTTTTGTTTTATTTTTTTATATTATTTGTTATACATATTGAGATAATGTAACGCACGGTCTTTTTTAAGTCATAATTTCAGTTTACATCTATTTTAAATTTTTTTTAAATAACTTCATCTAATGAGATACATGCTTTTATACTTTAATAAATTGCATGAATACATTTATTGAAAATGTGTAAAATTTCTATCGAAACATATACATGATCCGGTGATTTTTAATCGACGCATATAAAACTAAAAATGAGGTTAAAAAAAAAGAAAAATGATATGTTCAGCCCCTTCTGTAGTCACATTTACAATCCACACCGTTTTTCTTTTATTTAAAAAATTATGCACTCTCCTATTGAAGTACATGCAGTTATATGAAGTGATATATAAACTGAGATACACGCATTTATATTTTTCATTATGAATAGTAAATTTTTTTATTCAATACACTGTGATAGAACCATACACTATAATACACAATATATACGTTATCATAATATGTAAAGCTGTAAAAAAAAAATTTAGTGTATTTTAAATATTCACATTATTTGGTATATAAATAATTACATCAAATATAAGAACAAAAAATCTTTCAATTTTAATATTTAATTATTAATATAGCTTACCCCAAAATATTGTTCTGAATCTGTCCTCAAGTTAAAAGGGACACGCGGCGGGTTTCTATAGGCGTTCCCAGGGTCACTTTTGTGTACATGACCGAGTTCTGAACCCGAGGAAAACAAAGATCGACTGTTTTAATGGGAGGGGTAGAAATGTAATTGCCTAAAAAAGCCCACATGTTCGTTTGACTGTATATTTTCCGACTTTCTGAGGGGTTTTATGGATTTCAGAACAATAATAAAAGGTGTCATATAGATTTTCACAAGAGTACAAGGGGTTATATGCATTTATCCCTAAAAAAATTGCCAAAGATCGGAGAAGAAAGAGATTGAAACTTACCCCCTCCTCTCTAAAAATCTCTCTATATCCAATTGTGTCGGATCTTCTCATAACAAATTCGTATCACAGAGTGAAGAGAGAGGAGAGAGAGAGCTTAAAAAGGAAACATTTTTGTGCGAAAATACATGGCTTGGAGGCGCCTCCTGACGAAAGTGAGATCTTTCTCTCCCTATCTCGATTTCTTTGTGTGTTGTTTTTTCCGTTTCGAAACAACCCCATCTGTTTAGGGTTTGTTTGAGGATTCTATCTGTTTAGTTTATTTAGGGTTTTTTTATTGTCCCAATTGGTCTTGTTCGTTCTAGTTTTGGATTTCCCCTATAGATTCCATCGTTTCCTGTGGAGCTGATTGATGTACAGACCCCAGTATGTTTGACGTGATATTGATTGATTAATAATCGGTTTGTGAGCTTCTTTATTGCTTGCATCTTATTAAACTATGTGAAAGATTTAGGCTTTAGGTTTTTGGGTTTGTGATTTTCCAAAGATGGTGGTTGTCTTTTCCTGAGTTCTAAATTGTGTGAAAGAGTTAGGCTTTGACTTCTATTGAGCTGGAGGAGGTCATGGTTTGATTTTTACATTGTTTCACCATTTTTTGCATGGTCTTGATCAAACATTTATCCTAATTATGTATGTTTCAATAGGCTATAGGAACAGAACCACCTCTTAGTAAGTTGATAGCTGAATTGTCTCTTCATTGAAGGTTCCTAGTTTGTGTTTTACTCTTATTGATAGGATGAGGTCTTAACCAACAAAATGAAACAAAACACTTGCTTGTTGAAAATGTTTGCTGTAGGAAGCATTGTTAATGGATATGCTGGTCCGTGTCTGACCTTTATTGGACATGAGGCACGACACGACATGCATCACATACGTGTCAGAGATATCCTAAATTCAAAATAAAAATTTGAATTTCAGACACGTATTATGCACGGGATGAACATGACACTAACATGCAAAGCACGTATCATCATATTGGGTTTATTCTCACATGAACTAGACTAATGTCAAAATGTTACTGGAGTTGATAGTTGACACTATTACAATCATATCAAATTTTTAGTTTGTGGATGCACACTTGATTTTTTTTACTCATAATTATACTATACGACACATATATAAATGCTTGTATGTAAGTGTGTTTGTGTGTGTGTGTATTCACTATCATACATCTATTGCATTCTTGTCTGTTTTTGAAGATTTTCCTTGTCACTATGTCCTTATTATGTCGTGTTTGTGTCCATGCTCCTTATGATACTCTTCGGTTGAGCTATATGTTTTGCAAAACAAGTAGTTGTTGTTGTGAGGTGTTCTGTATCAGTTGAGCTCTACTGCATTTTTTTTCTTTTTTTTTTCCGTTTCAGAAGGTTGTGTTACAAATTTTATTAAAATTGGAAAAAAAGAGTACAAAAATAATATGAAGAAAATGTAAACAGGGAAATAAGGAATGTCCCTTCTCATAACGCTAATTCTTTATTATTTGACTTCTATTTGATGCCCCTTCTTTAGGAATAAGATAATTTATCATGGATGCGATATATTGGAATGAAGGTCAATGTTGAACTAGGGTATCCAAAACATTAATCGTAATTTAAAAAGAATTTGAAATTGAAAAAGGCACAACATTTTAGTGGACCGATAGTGCTAGGTGGGAAGCTTCAGAAGTGGTTGGTATCACATTTTCATCAAGATTAGTATAAACCAAATAAAAATAAAGGGAGCAATTGGAACACTCTTAGAACATATATTAATGATGAAAGAGAATTTCACCCAACATATAATAATCAATAGGAAGATTTGGACTCCTTAGGTTGGACCTGGGCAAGAATCTAACAATTTGGAATGCCATATAGTCAATCAAGTTGGGGCATTTTTTTTTGTTTGAACAAAGTAGGCTCATCTATCCTGATTTGCATTGATTTAATCGAAGTAATTGGTGTGAAAGGCAGAGCAAGAGGGAAAGATGAGGAGCTACAAACAAATTAAGAGAATGCTGTCGTGGTTTGTAGAAGAAATATCTACAACAACTACAAAACCCCCCCACACATGAGATACAGTTTATTCCTCAACAAGTAAACAACTCCCCTAGAACCGGACCTTCCTTGCCTCCACTATCAATTGACCCCAGTCGATTACTTTTCTTGATGCCATACCCCATAAGTTTTCCATGTATATACGCGCTTCGTTGAATACCGTCTGCCTCCACCGAAACACATCCTATTGAAGGCGTTGGTCACCACGATGAATAGAATTGGGGAGAGGGGGTCCCCTTGCCTCAAACCATGGTTATGGGGAAGTATCTACAAGATTTTCCATTCAGACATACGATGGCATTGGCAGTCCAGAGTCCTGACACATTGGATGATCATGTGCCCCCACTGTGGCTCCATCCCGTGCAATTGGAGGATTTGCAATAAAAATATGTCCACACTATCGTAGGCTTTAGAAAAATTGAGTTTCAAAGTGATGCCTTCCTCCCATCCTTAGCCAAAGTTCCTGTGAGGTCACGAAGCCCTCTTGAAGGGATCTACCTGGAAGGAACACAGTTTGGTTGCTTTCAGTAATGTAATCGCTTTAATTTCTGGACCCGGTTAGCTAGAACCTTTGCTATTATCATGTAGCATCCATTAATTAGGTGAATTGGTCTATAATCCCCAATCACCGACGCTCCTTCCTTCTTTGGGATAACACGATCAAGGACAAATTGATGCATTCGATACCTTGCTCGCCTGAGTTGAATTCAAATATTTGCAGAACATCTTCCTTGATGATGCCAACATGATTGGAAATATTGGAGTCTGAACCTGTCTAGTCTTGGGGCTTTGTCACAGTCCACTCCAAAGATTGCTGCATTAATTTTGTCCTCCAAGAAGGATGCTTCCTGATCTAGAAAGTATTCATATGGAATCCTTTTTTAATCTTCGTCATACCATGGCTGTTTCCATCCTCTCGTCTTTCAGAAGACATTCTGAAATGCTAAAAACTGTTTGATTTAATCTGATTTTCCTCAATCATCTCGCTCTCAAAGGTATCACATTCTGTCTCTTCTTCTAACATTCCGACCCTAAGATATAAGGAAAACCTAGACCTCATCTTGAGAGTTATCTATAAATAGTTTGTTGAAGTTGGTAGTCTGTTGGATGATGATTTTATATAGTAACTGTCAATTGATCTGGCATTTGTGAGACAACCTTCCAAATCTTGCACCCTTATTTCTCCCTAACTATACTTTATCTTTGACACAAGTTGGTCTTAGCCAATAATAACCAATATTCAAAATTTAAAATCTAAATTAAAATAATTCTGAAAGCAATAACAAAAGCGACAGTTTTTTTAGGATATCGGTCTGTCCAATGGTTATTCTGTTCAAGCCATCAAGTATCATCATTTTATTAGAATGACGGTTGGTTGGTGACCATCATGGCAGATATTTCTTGGTAACTGTCTCTCCCATCTTCAATTAGGGCCGCCTGCATCATGTACTAATTGCTAGACCTACCTGTCTTCTGGGATAGGGGTCAAATCTTGCCTCTCCTCACCCTTTGTGGATTACTTGGTAACTATCTCCCACCTCCAATTAGTTCCACCTGCAGCAGGTACCAATCATCATGACTAATCGTCTTCTGTGATTGGGACCAAATCCAGCCTCTCTGCAACCTTCCACTGCATTCTCTTCTGATTGCTGCTCCACATCCATCATGGTTACATGGTAACTGTTTCCCATCTCCAATTGGGGCCTCTCATCTGGTACAAATCACCATATTCCCTTATCTTCTGTGAGCCAGACCAAATCCAGCTTCTCTATGACCTTCCATTGCATTCTCTTCTGTCTTTTGTTTTGCTGCTTAGTGAGCCTAATAAAAAAGTAGCATGCAAGTAGAAGTTGGTCGGTGCTCTCTGGAACAGGCCCACATAATTGATATTCAGTTTGAATATCAGGTATTTATCCAAAGAGTCCACAGAACATAATGCTGGTATGTTCAGGCAGTCTAGAGGAGGAGTTGTACGTTAATTAGCACCACTGAACACCAACCAAATCAACCACTTCTCAGTCAAAATCTTTTTGACCTCATGCCTAACTTCTTAGCTTTGTGCAGTCTCATCTTTCTTGACTATTTGTTTTCTAACCATAAATAAAATTACTTTGTTATGGTTGAAAAAGTATTACAATTCATCACAGGAAAAGGTAAATGAGATATTATATTGTTGATGATTGTTTGTGTACGGCTTTCTGTTTTCACGGTGCTATAGCTAATTAGCTATAGAAGTGTCTATGGAAAACTCTGTCGGTTTGTAGTATGTGTAATACTTAAGACCTATGGAATATATATTGTCATGCTTGAAATCAATTGAACCATCATTATTATGGTACTTAAGGGGAATTCAACATTGTTTCTCTGTGACTGCAGGTTGCCAAGCAACGATTGGAGCATGTATGGAATGGTCAACCTCGTTTTTCTTTGTCTGGGATTCCCGGTAGTTTTGGTATGTCACTGTCATTGGAACTGTATTGCAGTTTTCTAAAAGTTGCTCCCGGTAGTTGAGACTCCGCATGGAGCTGAGATCCGTGGTGTACTCGAGAGGCAGACTTGTGATTCAGGACTAGTCGTCCTTAGTCCTTTCCCGGTTGATCCTTCAGTAGAGTCCTCCTCTATTTGGGATTACTTCAGGGGAATCTTTGCTTCCTGTTTTGTATTTATTTACGTTTCCCGGGTTTCTCTCTTATTCTAGTAAAATTGAGGAATCTATATTCTTCACTAAATTTCTCCAACTTGATTTCAACTTTTATAACATTCATCTAAGAAGGCTCTATTGCACTCAATAATATTGAACCTCTGTAGATTCTACAATCTCAACTAATAAAGCACAAATTCATCTTATAAGGTACATTTACAATTGTTAATCAGAGAAATAAAATACACAATTATCATAATTATTGAGAAATTAATAAAGCTGCAGATTTTCTTGCTAGCTATAGATCAACTCCGGGTCTATATTTATGTTGTAACAGATCTGAAAAACCAGATGGATATATAGGTAGAAAATAAAAATTATAATTCTGAGGAATTGATTCATAAGGCCTGTGCAGTTGGCACTTTAGAGGGTAGTTCTCCTGCATACCTACAGTGTCTGTACAGTGTATTTTGTCTTATGAGAGTCAGTAGATGTATTTCTGCTATTTTCTAAAATTTTGTGTGGCTCTCTGAGCCTAAGATAGAAATTGTGAATAGATGAATTGATATACTATGCTAAGGGAATGTAGCCAACTCTCAGTTGGTTTGCCTCTTAGATATATATATATATATATATATATATAGAAATTCGTCTAGACCATGTTTTGTCATGTTGCATTAAACACACAGCAATACTAATTTGCTTACCCCAAAAATACACAATTACATTTAATCTCACATAAGATTTCACAAGTTCATCAAGTAATGCACAAATATACTTAAAAATATACTATTTAACATAAGATGCAAATTTTAAATGAAAAATGCACAATTTTATTTATGAGGGCCTATTTAATCCAGACCTTTCAGGTGGTTAGCTCCACCTTTGTCTCATTTTCAAATTCAAATACAGATTGTTTTCTTGGAGAATGTCATTATGTCATATCAGTTTAACTCTCAAAATTGAAAGCAACAAGATTTAGGAACTCTCTAGATCGTTCCACACATGCTCTTTCTTGGGTATGACTGTTGTTCTGCACAATCTTCTAATATCCTTTGCTGCTTCCTGTTGTCATTGGGTGAAAATTCATGAGTCCTGTAGTAGATTCCAAGGCCCTCTATCCTTTTTTTGGTCCCTGCCTCAGGCTTCTCCCATGTTGGCAATAAAATGCTGATCACATATGCATCTCTTAATTTGACAATCTTGACTCATAGGATTGGATTGTGAAATAAGTACTCGTTTATTTTACTAAATTATGGAAAAATAGTTGGCGTGAGAGGTGAGTATTTATCATATATATATATTGTGTGGGGGGCTCTCTGTGTCTGACATGCATGAATATTGCTGGAACCCATTTTCTGTGGGAGAAAGTATCATGTCTTGTTTTAAAAGTGGTCCAATTGAAGGTTTCTATATTTCTATGGAATTTGGGTTGGCGATTTTTTCTGTGTTATATTCTGCTTTGAAATATTTTTTTCCTAGCTAAATAGCAAACCTATAATTTATATGTTGTTTGTTTATAGGGAATAAGATTCAAAGTTTTCAAGTGAGGTTTCAGTCAAGTTATCTTGGATCTAATAATTCAACCTTTTTGAAAGAACTCTACCGAAGCGATCCTGAAGCAATTATTAGAACATTTGAAAGTCAGCCTTCACTACATTCCAACTCTGCAGCCCTTGCTGAATGTCTTTAATTTAACAACAATGTTTCTGCTTTGAAATTTTTTTTTCCTAGCTGGATAACAAACCTATAATTTATATGTTGTTTGTTTACAGGGAATAAGATTCAAAGTTCTCAAGTGAGGTTTCAGTCAAGTTATCTTGGATCTAATAATTCAACCTTTCTTAAAGAACTTTACCGAGGTGATCCTGAAGCAATTATTAGAACATTTGAAAGTCAGCCTTCACTACATTCCAACTCTGCAGCCCTTGCTGAATATGTGAAAGCACTGGTCAAAGTCGATAGGTTGGATGAGAGCGCCTTGCTTAAAACATTGCAAAGAGGTTGTAATCTGAATAATAATTTATTATATGTGTTGAACATCTTCTTTCATTCATGTCTCTCCTGTTTTCTATGTTTTTTTTCCTTATATACATACATATATATATATATATACACACGCTCGCAATTAGGTGCGGCGAACGGCGGGTGCGGCCGCGACGTGGGCCGTTCGATCACGGGTCCATTGCATCCGACGGTCGATGTGAATCGCACCCGACCGTCCGATGCGATGGACCCGTGATCGACGGCCCGTGATCGCTGCCGCACCGCCGTTCACCGCACCTAATCGGTTCCCATACATGTATATATATATATATACACTCGTGATATGGTGCGGTCGGTGCGGTCGTGCGGATCCGACGTGCGTCGTCCGATCGCGGGTCCATCACATCAGACGGTCGGGGGCGATTCACATCGACCGTTGGATGCGATGGATCCACGATCGGACGACGCACGTCGGATCCGCACGACCGCACCGACCGCACGCTATCACTCGACTATATATATATATATATATATGATTTGGCCCACATGAACACATGTCTAACTATATGTTGGGTTTTCATGACATTGCTAGACATTGGCCTTTGGGAGAATACATGTAGTTTTATAGACTTGAGGGATGTTAGCTTTCTTCGCGTGCATTTGTTTTTCATGTTTTGGCTTCTTATAGTAACTTACATGCGTATCACAAAACAGAGTATGACAGGATTTTTTTGTTCTTCACAGTAGTAGTCGTTGACATGGCTACAATGAATTCCTTGCATGGAATGCGTTTGGGACATTTATCTATTTTGAATGCGTTCCACAAGAGGTCTCATTCTTTAAAAAAATGTGAAGCAAAATAATCTTTCATATGAAGTTACCTTTAAAAGTATGGCAGGTCAGCTGCAGTTTTAGTATGCTTTTTATTCTCTTTGTTATATGCGTAGTGGGTTTTTTTTTTTTTTTTTTTTTTTTTTGAGATGATGGTTGGCAGATTGCCTATGGATTAAATAATCAAGCAACTGCAATGTAGCACAAATGTTAGTGGTAGGAAAAGCTTGACTGGGTGTTAAATTATGTCTAAATTCTCATTATGCAATGATCTGCCAATTTTTGAAGACATGGGTTTGCCCTGTTTGAACCAACAAAGTAATAGTTAAGGGAGAGGCTGGGTGTTGATTTATTTATTCAGTATCAAAATGCATGGACCTGCCTTGTCAGCTTCCTCAAACAGTGGAGTACCCATGCCTTTTATTTTTATTTTTATTTAAAAAAAAAACTGGTAGGAACACCACACCAAATACTATTAATAAAATTTGGGGTTAATTCCAGAAACCAGGCATTGAAAATTAAAAGGAACAACGAAAAAAGCTTCATGGTAGGTGAGGAATCTACTGCTACCCCAACAAAACACCATATCCCTTACCCTACTACCAAATTTTCACCCACAAGGTTCACCGAGGCTTCCCCCAAAGAACCTTGCCCAGTCCTTCATCAGCCTCATACAACCTTCCCAAATTTTTTCAATGTTTGGGATCAAGCTCTTGAGAACAACATTGTTTCTGCATTAACCATATTGGCCAACACTCTGAGAATCACCAATTGCAAGACTTTAATAGTTACCGGTCTATCCTGTATCCTTTTGAATTTCTTCCCAGCCTTGAAATCTGATGGAATGAATATTGAGAGGGAGGGAAGATTTATGGTTGAGTGGCACTGGTGTAATTCTCTGTAACTGGGGACATTCCTGATGTCCCACCCTGGTGTTCTCCTGCTTTTATTAATCTATGTCATCTCATTCTAGTTACCAATTTTCTTTAATACAATGGTTTAACTGACTTTTCTCAAAATTACCCAACATTACTGTCTGCATGTGTATTGTAGTTTGGGTTGTTTTTGGTGCATCTAAGGTTTGTAGTTACTTTAAGATCCATAACTTACTATTAGCACGATAAACAATAATAGGATATCCAAAGTCTTATTTTTTTCTGGTGAATATGGGAGACGACTTTGTTTCCTGTAGTGCTCTTTGAATTTCTTACATTTCTATTTGCCATGAATAGTATATTAAAGTTATTATTGGTGTCAATTTGAGATACTTTTCTGTTACTCCTTTCTCCAATACCTCCTGATGTTTAAAGGTTGCAAAATCAGTATCATAATGGCTGGGACCAAAATTGCTGCATATTGTATAAGACATACAACATATATGTGGTATCATAAGATATGCTTCATTATCCAGTTCTATTTTTAGTCACTTTCTCATTCATCTTTGGTATGTGCTTTTAAAAAACTGTTATCTATGATTCCTAGGTCCTATAATTTTAGACAAAAAAAACAATGGAATAAAAGAAATTTGATGTAAGTGAAATGTGAAAACAATGAAAAATATACGATTGGGTATTATTCTTATTTTTTTTCTACAATCATGATACCATCTACCTTGATCTGCTCAGAGTTTCTTACTGGTGTATCATCACCTTTTGTTTTGACCTCCATTAGTCTATACCCTATTAAAGCTACTGCTAAGTGCTGAGCCTCTTCAAATGCTTGTTGTAGTCCTTTCCTTACTGATATCGTTACACATTCATATGAATACCCTAATTTGGGTCCCATCTAATTAACTTAATTCTTCCAGACCACCGATATTTTGATTCTTAACATGCGAGATGAAATGCCTACCTAATACCTACTAACTCTTTCCTGTTTCTTAGGGTGATCGATGGTCTTACATAACTTTGACACCTAAATTTCTCAATTTCAAACTGATATTGTAGGAGAATGGATAATATTTTCTCAAAATGCTTCACTGGAGAGCATCATAAATCTAACTACATATACCCATGAAATTCATATAAAACTATCATGTAATATGCGTCATACTCTGTGATCAAATATATAGTACTATATAAAGTATTACTATACTTTGCTGATGCCAATAGATGTATAGGACAATAAACGTACCAGAATTGGTATTACTATTCTTTGCTGAAGACAATAGATGTATATTACATCTTTATCTGTTTCTTTTAAGTCACTTTTTTCCTATTTTATCTGTCTGCGCAATTGTAGAGAATGCAAATAAATTGAGGGACTGGACTATTATGAATTGTTGCAAACTGGTGTGCTTTCTTCTGGCAGTAAAATTTATAAATCATGCATGTAGTCCATTTTATTGTCCCACCTAAATGTTATGTATTCTATAACTATGTTATTTCGAGGAGCCACCAGCGAGAAAATACATTATCTATTGTAGCAGCATGAATTCGGTGAATCTGTGGGTTGTAATTTACATAGGAGTGACATGAAGTTGTTCCTAAATTTTAACTCTGGAGTTCTGTACTTCCAATTTCTTCCTACTGGCAAAACATGATGCTTCTGTGAATGTAAGTAGGATTAAATATTCCTCTCCTTGATTTGTTAGCACTTATGAATGGATTTGTTGTCATATTTGCTATGTTGTTTGGCATTCAGACAATGGTTTTATCACTTGCCTCTTACATGCAAAATTATTAGTGATGATGTCGTTGGGGCTGCATAAGAAGCTTTTCACTAATGCCCCTAATCCTATCACTGGTTTCCAAATTTTGATCAGTCATGATTCTGGCTTCATATAGGGATTGCTAAATCACAAAAGGAGGAAGAAAGGATGGGTAACCTTTCAGCTTTAAGGAATGTAGGGCGGACCACAAAGGAAGGCATTCTTGGGACTGCTAGTGCTCCTATTCATATGGTGGCAGCAGAAGGTGGTCATTTTAAAGAACAGTTGTGGCGTACATTCCGCACTCTTGCATTAGGATTTCTTCTAATTTCTGGCATTGGAGCTCTGATTGAGGACAGAGGAATCAGTAAAGGTATAATGGTACCTTTGTTAGTTTTCTGTCATGCATTCATCTTGAACATCAGGCTTTACATAATTTATATTTAGTGTAGTTCTTACATTCTTGATGTAATAATCCCAGGTTTAGGTCTAAATGAAGAAGTGCAACCGAGCATGGACTCTAGTACGAAATTCAATGATGTGAAGGGTGTGGATGAGGCTAAAGCTGAGTTAGAGGAAATTGTTCACTATCTTCGAGATCCCAAGGTACTGGAAAACCATATTATAAAACTATAGACTTTGAACATCTATGTTTCATTAACTCTTGATGAGGTTTTAATGGCTGTTTCATTTTCTTTTTTGGTGATGGTTTTCTTTTGTTTATTATTCTCTCAGGTTGAGGAATCTGGATTATATTATGTGAAATGAGTTGTTGAACTAAAAATAAATTTGTAATACATGGGGGTTGGACCCATAGATAAAAAAATTGACAACATAGTTTGTGACATGAGATCTTGGGTTCAAGTCCCACCTTGTACCATAAAAAATTCATTTATAAGGCATGATATATTTGGGTGGAGTCTTAAGAAAACCTGATATTATCACTTGTTTTACCTCTAATTGCAAGGGGCTCGTCAAATTTTATTCTCTCATTTATGTTACCATTCATGGTTGATGAAGTTAAGAAATGTTATACTTAGGAAGTTGATGACTTGGGAGGGAAGGGTAATTGTAGCGAAATTTAAGTGGCCATTGTTTTGTCTGCACATGATATTTATGAAAAGGAATCAAATAATATATTTTTAATAATTTTTTATACACCATTACAAGGATACAGAAAGAGTTGGATGCTTTGTATCTAAACACCTCCACAAATATATGGGTAAAGTTGGTGAGATTTTTTTCTATGATAACATGTTGCTTGATGCATATATTTTTTGCAGTGCTTATTTTCTCATGGAAATTTTACTGTTTAGTGGCAAATGGAAAATTTCTTGGTCATTACTGTATTCATATTTTTGTTATTAAACAACTGCTGATATTGTTTATCTGGCGTTCAAATAAGTATGTCCACGTTATTGGTTAGCTGAACTTGAAACTGATTTTCTTAGCCATTCTTTTATGTTTAATGTATACAGTAAATTTTACAGTTAATTCTGCCGTCTGTTCTGATTGATTTATCTATTCTGGTTTTCTTTCAGCGGTTCACCCGTCTCGGTGGCAAACTACCCAAAGGAGTTTTGCTTGTGGGTCCACCGGGGACAGGCAAAACCATGTTAGCAAGAGCTATTGCTGGAGAAGCGGGCGTGCCTTTTTTCTCATGCAGTGGTAGCGAGTTTGAGGAGATGTTTGTGGGTGTGGGAGCGAGGAGGGTGAGGGACCTATTTGCGGCAGCCAAAAAACGGTCCCCTTGTATCATTTTCCTTGACGAGATAGATGCAATTGGTGGAAGCCGCAACCCAAAGGACCAGCAGTATATGAAGATGACACTGAACCAGTTGCTTGTTGAGCTGGATGGCTTTAAGCAGAATGAGGGTATCATTGTGATTGCTGCTACCAACTTCCCAGAATCTCTGGATAAGGCACTGGTGAGGCCTGGACGTTTTGACCGACATATTGTTGTGCCTAACCCAGATGTTGAAGGGCGAAGGCAGATTATGGAATCTCACATGTCAAAGGTAAGCCCTACATTCTTTCTCTGAACTGATTTTCCTATCCTGATGTAGATGCCATTTCAAAAGTGCCAGGGAATCAGTAATTTTAATGCTTACATCAACTGGACATTCGATTATTATAGTACATTAGAAATGTCAAATTCACACGTTTCCACTCTGCTAACAGGTCCTGAAATCAGATGATGTGGACTTGATGATCATCGCCCGTGGTACCCCTGGTTTCTCAGGGGCGGACCTTGCAAATTTAGTGAACATTGCAGCACTTAAGGCTGCAATGGATGGCGCCAAAGCCGTGACCATGGCGGACCTTGAATACGCTAAGGACAAGATAATGATGGGCAGTGAACGGAAGTCGGCTGTCATCTCCGAAGAATCTAGGCGACTAACAGCCTACCATGAGGGAGGCCATGCCTTAGTTGCAATCCACACCAACGGGGCCCTCCCTGTTCACAAGGCTACCATTGTCCCCCGTGGCATGGCTCTTGGGATGGTCGCCCAGCTCCCCGACAACGATGAAACAAGTATTTCTAGAAAACAAATGCTTGCTCGGCTTGATGTCTGCATGGGTGGCCGAGTCGCAGAAGAGCTCATCTTTGGAGAGAATGAGGTAACCTCAGGAGCCTCGTCTGATCTTGAGCAGGCAACCTCTCTGGCACGTGCTATGGTCACGAAATACGGGATGAGCAAGGAAGTTGGAGTTGTCACGCACGACTATGATGACAATGGGAAGAGCATGAGCACAGAGACGAGGCTGCTCATCGAAAAGGAAGTAAGAGAATTTCTTGAGAGGGCATACAACAATGCGAAGACAATATTAGTAACTCACAATAAGCAGCTTCATGCACTTGCGAATGCTCTGCTTGAGCAGGAGACGATGACAGGGGCGCAGATTAAAAACCTCCTCACACAGGTTGATTCCCAGCAGCAGCAGCAGCTCATATCACAGACCGATTCACCGGTGGTGTCTGTTCCACCATCATCGGCTGCAGCCTCTGCCGCGGCTGCTGCAGCTTCAGCGGCCGCCACAGCTGCAGCTAAGGCTAAAGGTGTGACACAACCTGTGGGATCTTCATGATGATTTGCCTGGTATGACTGTATAGTAGTAATTTTAAGGTCCTGCCCTGTTCTGTATTATCCTTGATGTAAGATCTGCTGCAGCGTATTGAGTAACCATGAATTCCATATTATTGGACCATCCATTACTGGTGGGCGACTGATGTAGTAAGAACTCAAGAGAGTCAGTGATCCAACTTTTATATGGGATGTGCAAGTTCTTGAATGTGGTTGCCAGATAGGGGCATCACTTGTTCTGTCTCTGTATCATCATTCTGCCATTGCAGTCATACCTAGAAATACATGAAATAATTTATTTTGTTCACTATTAAGAGGTTAGATTTTAAGTGCCTCAAAAGTTTGAACATGAATTGGAGGTTCACTGTGATGCATGAAGAGGACTTTGTAAGTTTAGAACTGATTGGTTCTCTTTAAATAAGTTACCAAAACCAAAACATCAATATTACCTGCCATACATCATATGCTGTATTCAAAAGAAGGATTGGAGTTCGAATGTTTTGCAATCAAGATCTGTGGAAAGAAGCACTGTAATAGACCAGAAATCACGAAAATCCAGAAGTGGTTAAGATCCTCTGGTCATGAATAATTTCTATGTAAATTGAAAAGTTGAATTTCACTCAACAATAATTTCCATGCAAGATCACTGGCTTCATGTCAGCTGAAAATGTACATGTTGTTCCTCCCATCTTCAACGAGGTTTCAGGAATCAAATGCTCAATGCCATCAAATGGTTCTAGATGTCGAGACAGAATGGACTATTGGCTCTTTGTCAGTCAGACGGGCAGGACATGCCCAATTTGTTGCAATTTATGATAGAGGCAATATAAGTTGAATATCCCAAAAAATATTCATGTGTATACGAGAGATATTCAAATTTTTAAAGATATTTAAAAACGGTATCTAATCCAAATATTTGAATTCGGATAATTATTTGAAATATTCAAAACGTAGAAGGGGAGTTAAAACAACCCCACCAGGTTGCAACCCCACCCCCTAAAAATATTTTTTTTAAGTGGTGGGATTGCAACTTGGAAAAAGAAAAAAAATTAGAAAAGAATAAGAGGAGAGTGGGGGGAGCGCAACGAGGGTGGTTGGAAGAGGGTGGGACAGAGGGCGGTGGGGGGGGGGGGGGGGGGGGAGGAGAGAGAGGACGGCGAACTCCACCGGCCATTGTCCGCCTCCACCGTCCGCCTCCTCACCGCCCTCCGCACTTGATCTAAGAAGTTAAACAAAATAATAATCTCAAAAAAATGTTTAAAATATAAATATTTTGTTAATAAAAAACCAGATATATATTTGATGATAACTAACAATCCGCTGTAGGTTTGGATTTAGGAATTGAGTTATTTTGGATAGATAACTTTGCCAGTATAGATAACAAATCTACAGGAACGAGAGATTTTCTGTTTGATAGTATTTTTTTTTATTCTCATTGGAAAATGTAAGAATAAATATTGATGAAGAATAAAACATAAATAAGGTGTAAAAAATTGATTTGACTTGTGGACCCTATTGATGTATAAAAGGTGTTGATAGATGATTTGATTTGATGAGATGTATTTTTTTTATATTTGTAGGTGGGCCCCACTTATCTATCGGAATAGATAAATTGAGTATAGCTTATCATAGGAGTTACTTAGAATTGTTATACTCTTTTATACTCGTTTAAACTGACTTAGTAATACCAAGCTATACTTTGCAAACAAACAATCGTTTTTTCTATTTATTTTTATACCACTCTTATTATCGCTTAACCCGTTACCCCAACGGGGGCTAAATGTATACTTATCCAATTGACAAGATTATCTGAGATCTACTGAAACCTTACATTTTTCATTTATAGTGATGTTTTGACAAAATGTAATTTTTAGGGGTACATGTGAAAAAATAGACTCCATTAAAAAATATTCAACGAGACTTTATGTTTGGTAATGTGTTTAGACACGATTCTGCTTTTTAATTAAACAGATAGTGCAAACATGTTCCGAAATGCATTTCAAAAAACACACTTGATTGAAAAGTTACTTATAGCTTTTAGTACAAAAAAATTATTTTTTTTAAGCGTTTAAAATGCACTTAAAAATAATCAAATTTATTTAAGTCACTTTATTCAAAATCTTATTATGTCTCCAAACACTACTTGGATATATATATATATATATATATATATATATATATATATATATATATATATATATATATATATATATATACGCGAGTGATAGCATGCGGGTCGTGCGGTCGTGCGGATTCGACGTGAGTCGTCCGATCGCGGGTCCATCGCATCCAACGGTCGAGATGAATCGCCCCCGACCGTCTGATGCGATGGACCCGCGATGGACCCGTGGTCGACGCCGCACGACCGCACGACCCGCACCTAATCACTCCTCTATATATATATATATATATACGCTCGCGATTAGGTGCAGCCGCGACGTGGGCCGTCCGATCGCATCCAACGGTCGACGTGAATCGCACCCGACCGTCCAATGCGATGGACCCGTGATCGCTGCCGCACCCGCCGTTCGCCGCACCTAATCGGTTCTCATATATATATATATATATATATATATATATATATATATATATATATATATATATATATATATTACTATATAAAAGGCTGCTAAACCAAAAACTGTCCATTTGACCATTTTACCCCTCTCAATCACTTTAATCCTATTCCAATCCATCCACATAGCCATTTGACAATTTTAACCCTCCCATGACAATCAATTCACACCCCCTCTTAAATCACCCCCTCTTAAATCAAAATCATCATCAATCCCAAAGCCATTATTATTATTATTATTATTATTATTATTATTATTATTATTATTATTCACACCCAAAACCATTTCACTCCCATGACAATTAGTCATTCACTAGATCAACCTAACCCAGTAAAAAAAACAAAATAAACGAATATATCAAATACTCATACAAAAAAAAGGATTTAAAATTTTTTTTGGATATCACTATTTACACCTAATAAATAAAAATATATAATGATTGTTAATGACAATCAGTTATAGTAACAATGCAACCTGATAAAAAAAACATATAAAATATTCATACACAAAAAAAAATGGTTGTAAAAAAGAAGACATATTCCGATTTGAGCTTTGTGTGAACTCAACAATAAATTTAATCTCATATGCAAAGACACATAACATACAATTAAAATTTTTTTTCAAATATTCACATAATCTTCATTATAGAATTCCAAAATATATTATGATTGTACATATATATGTAAAATAAATTGTCAACAAATTTATTTTTAATGATTAATATTCAAAAAAATAATCGAAATACATACATTCTAATAAAATATGCCCTTGTCTCCAAGGCAAACCGTTCCTCCCTGAAAACATCCATTGAATTAGAATAAAAAATTCCAATAGAATAAATATCATTTGCAGTCACTAAATTACCTACACCAAAAAAAAAATCATGTGTATCCTAGGAAAAAAAAACATTTATGTTCGTTTTTGAACTTTGAAGAATCTATATCTATATTTATACCTTGTAAAATGCTCTATCTATCTATATCTATATTTATTTATACTATATATATAAAAGTATAAATCCATGAAAAATATTTATTTGACAAGTTTATTCTTCATGATTCTTGAAATTTCTTTCCTATCCTAAATAAAATTTAACTGACATATTTATTATCTTTTAATTGGACGTTTTTACTCTTGCGCATTACACTCGACCATTGACATTAACATTCTGCAATAAATTTTTTTCTAAATGAAGAGCCTCTCAATTTAATGGTTTATATTCACATTTATTATTTGTTTAAAATCTTTACCCATCATTGACCGACTCTTTGACTCCCCTTCCTTCTCTTTTTTAAAATTTTTTTTATGCGACTCCCCTTCCTTTCATAGTCTCAATATATCATTCTCAAGAAGTTGTGTAATGTAAAATCCCTACCATTCAATAATCCCAATGACAGACAAATTGGATATCATTTGGGATCCTTAAAAAAACTTATTTCGGCTTTTTCATGTTTACAGGATTTGATCCTCCTCAAATTCTTCCACTCCCGACTGCAAGGTAGAGGACGCACTCGTGATAATCGAGTCTGTGGTCCCCTGGAGGTTGGAGTTCGACATCGAGGACTTTCTGGGGTTACGCGGATCGCGAGGCGACAACAGCGGACTCAAAAGCCGGTGTTCGCACGGGATCAACAAGGAGGTGGTATGATTATATTTATCAGTGTTGATAGAGGACATTGACTATGCCTGTGTTTTGAAGCTATTTCTTTTCGTTGGGTTCAAATGCGTTTATTGTCCTGTTCTCTTTTTACTCTGATGTTGGAGTCATCTCTTGCTTAGTCAGTCTTTCTTTTGATGGTGTTTGCTTTAGGTTATCGTTAATTTTCCATTTCCAATGTCAAAATATTGATTTAATGACTGCGATATAGTCAAAGTTCCTATGATTGCTATATATGTTTGATGATATGCCTAGCAACATGATTGCACTTTTACTGTGGTGGATTTCCATTTAGGGGAGAGACGTAATAGGAAAGGGACCAGTTTTAATGAAATCATCAGTTTTCAGTTAGAGATAATGGCATCTGATTGGATTCTCTTGATGATTCATTCCTACCAAGTCTACATGTATTTGATTTTTTGGATACTAACACATTTGCATTCCTTTTTCTGATCAACTTTATCATCTTTCATTACAAATGTATGTGCATTATTAACTGACATTATATGCTCTGCACATAACAAGCAATTGTTAAATGCAAATCCCCACAACTATACCTCCTCTTCGTTCGCGCTAGCAACTCGAATTGCTTCCATATAATAATATTTTCATACGCTGGAAGTGGATAATTGTACCCATCACCTAACAATTTTTTTCATGAACAATTCTTGTTGATATTCTTTACAATAACACTTTAAAAGGACTAATTTAAAATATATACTAATTTTATTCCATACATAATAGAAATGATTTATTTTATCAGATTCTCTATTTGATTGGAAGTAGCACAACAGTGGTTCTGGTATTTATTCTTAGATCTTTTACAATATGATTTCATTATAATATTTTCGTCATC
The DNA here is from genome assembly GCA_030737845.1 of Acorus calamus. NCBI lineage: Eukaryota > Viridiplantae > Streptophyta > Magnoliopsida > Acorales > Acoraceae > Acorus > Acorus calamus. The sequence continues at coordinate 15,223,824 of CM060879.1, forward strand.
ATAATAAGGTACTAATTTCTTTTCTATCTCATCTAATCATCAAAATATTATGATGTCCAGATTTAATTGACTATTTACCAATTTAATAAATGAAGTTTCCTATCAGAAATTTTTTTCCTCAATTTAACTATTCATGATACAGGATGTGTAGCCGTCACATCTTTCAATCTGGAGATCTTAAAATATATATATATTTTTAGAATTTATAATGATTGAATTCTATAGAATTTAAGATCTATATAAAGGACATGATGAGGTTTGTTTAAAGTTTGGTTAATTTTCAATATGAATTTATCCATCTTCATTTATTTTTTTTCATTTGCATGGTACATAGAAAAATTGATTTTTTAAAAAATTTATTATGATTGAATTGTGTATATTTTACAATATGTAGAAAAGACATTATGACATCTATTTAAAGTTTAGTTAATTTTCGATATGAATTTGCCCATCTTCATTTTTTTCTCCATTTGCATAGTGTATAGAAACTTTCATGTTATTCATATCTAAAAATCACCAAATAATTAAATTCATAGATTTTAGGGATTTTAGGATATATTTAACTGATTTGATAATATCTATTTAAATTTCTTATTTTCATTTGCATAGTTCAAAAATACTTTGGTGTTATAATTTAAGTTCTTCTATGCCATCTATTTAACTTTTATCTTTTTATAATGAATTCACCCATGTTATCAATATTTCTTATTTTTATTTGCATAGTTGAACAGTGCTTTGATGTTAAATATTTATATTCCTTTGATTTGATTTTATAACCCTCGCTTATAAACAAAATATTCTGATATCTTTGTTTAATTATAAGAGTAAAAAATTAATCTTATTAAAGTTTGGATGTATAAAATAATCATATACATATAATTATAGAAATTTATTTATTCTAATGTATGAACAGCTATATAAATCATTAAAATAACTTGAATATAATTTATTTGATAAAATTATCATGATATTACATTTATCATATTTTAAGAATCCAATATGTAAGGGTTAAAATTAGAATAGGACAATATTACATTTATAATTTTAAGAACCCAATATGTAAAGGTTAAAATTAGAATATGATTGGATTTTAATATATTTAAAATATGAATAGCATTTATTTCTTAGCTTCTTTTGAATATCATTTTACATGTATATTTTCCTTATCAAAATAGAGAGAATTATTTTTTTCTTATAGAGTGTTATACCTTTGATATCATTGATTTTTACAAAAGGATATGAGTATAATGATAATGTTTTGGACAATGTAGTACTCCATTCGTGTATAAAAATATTTTAAAAATTATGAGAACACTATGATATTTTCATCATCATAATAGAGTACTAATTTTTTTTCTATCTCATCTAATCATCAAAATACTATGATGTCCTAATTTAATTACCTGTTTACCCAATTTAATTAACTCTTTAGTTATCACCTCTTTCTTTTTTCCTCTCTCAAAATTTCTTCTGATCCTAGGAAGGTCAATTATTCTTTGGTATATATGAAGCTTAATTTGGTTCATCTAATCCATTTTATGTTGCAATTAACATTACTATGTTGTTTTATTTCCCTTGGATCTTCTTTTTAAAAAAAAATTGTCTTGTTTCGGTGTTTCAACTGTTAAAAAAAATCTCAAATAATTTATTTTTCTTTAACATATTCATCTTCGATTCTCTATTCTGGTTGGAAGTAGTACAACAGTGGATTGGGTATTTATTCATAAATAAATATTTTGCAATGTGATTTCATTATAATATTTTCATCATCATAATAGGGTAATAATTTTATTCTATCTCATCTAATGATTAAAATATTATGATGTCCGGATTTAATTGATGTTTACCCAATTTAATAAATGAATTTACCTATCAAATTTTTTTCTCTCAATTTAGCTCTTCATGATACAGGATGTGTAGCCATCTTCAAATTTTTTAATCTGGTGATCTTAAAAAATATATATATTTTTAATTTATGATTGAATTCTATAGATTTTAGGATCTATATAAAAGACATGATGATGTCTATTTAAATTTTAATTAATTTTCAATATGAATATATCCATCTTCATTTATTTTTTCCATTTGCATGGTACACAGAAGATGATATCTTTGGATTCTTTAATCTCAACTATGGGTTTTAGTGACCCATTTTTACCATTCACATAGACATTAACCAACTAATAGCATTGTTGCATAGAATATTTCTCATTTAATAATTCAGCAACTGTACTATTTTTTAAAAAACATCATATCATTTACATTAAAGAAATAAAAAAATTTAATATTTAATTTATTAAATTATATTAAACAAAAACCGTTTTTTATTTCTTCAATGTGTGTTTTTGTTTATCTACAAATCCCATGTTTCGAAGAATTTGATGTTAATGTCATTGGTTATTATTGTTGAAAGTAGTACGTAATTTAAACCATCTATATACGTATTTCATTTTTTAGTTGGATAATGTTATTGTATTTAAATTATTTGACATGAATGGAAAAAAAATTCTTACCCTATATTTATATGCATTTGCACATACGCTACAACTAGTATATATATATATATATATATATATATATATATATATATATATATATATATATATATATATAGGGGGCCGATTACCTGCGGCGAACAGCAGGTGCGGCGTCGATCGTGGGCCGTCGATCACGGGTCCATCGCATCGGACGGTCGGGTGCGATTCACGTCGACCGTTGGATGCGATGGACCCGCGATCGAACGACCTACATCGCCGTCGCACCTGCCGCACGCCGCACCTAATCGCCCCCGTATATATATATATATATAGTGAAACGATTAGGTGCGGTGTGCGGTCGGGTGCGGTTGCGACGTGGGTCGTCTGATCGCGGGTCCATCGCATCCAACGGTCGACGTGAATCACACCCGACTGTCCGATGCGATGGACCCGTAATCGACGGCCCGTGGTCGACACCGCACCGTCCGCACACCACACCTAATCGCGACTATATATATATATGGGAATGATATCGTGCGGGTCGTGCGGTCGTGCGGCGTCGACCACGGGCCGTCGATCATGGGTCCATCGCATCAGACGGTTGGGGGCGATTCACATCGACCGTTGGATGCGATGGACCCGCGATCGGACGACGCACGTCGGATCCGCACGACCGCACATTATCATCGACATATATATATATATATATATATATATATATATATATATATATATATATATATGGTCGCGATTACGTGCGGTGTGCGGTCGGTGCGGTTTACGACGTGGGCCGTTCGATCGCGGGTCCATCGCATCCAACGGTCGACGTGAATCGCACCCGACCGTCCGATGCGATGGACCCGTGATCGACGGCCCGTGATCGCGCACCGCACCGACCGTAAACCGCATGTAATCGGATCCATATATATATATATATATATATATATATATATATATATATATATATATATATATATATAATCGAGTGATATCGTGCGGCGTCCCGCACGGTGCGGGAACGACGTCGTTCGTCCGATCGCGGGTCCATCGCATCCAACGGTCGATGTGAATCGCATCCGACCGTCCGATGCGATGGACCCGCGATGGACCCGTGATCGACGGCCCGTGGTCGTTCGCGCACGTTCCCGCATCGCGCACCGTATCATTCCTCTATATATATATATATATATATATATATATAGGGCCGATTAGGTGCGGCGAACGGCAGGTGCGGCGTCGATCGTGGGCCGTCGATCACGGGTCCATCGCATCGGACGGTCGGGTGCGATTCACGTCGACCGTTGGATGCGATGGACCCGTGATCGAACGGCCCACATCGCCGCCGCACCTGCCGTTCGCCGCACCTAATCGCCCCCGTGTGTGTGTGTGTGTATATATATATATATATATATATATATATATATATATATATATATATATATATATATATATATATATATATATATATGAGTCGTGATATTATACGGTCGTGCGGTCGTGCGGTCGCGATTCACACGGGTCCATCGCATCGGACGGTCGGGTGCGATTCACGTCGACCATTGGATGCGATGGACCCGCGATCGGACGACGCACGTCGAATCCGCACGACCGCACCGACCGCATATTATCGAAATATATATATATATATATATATATATATATATATATATATATATATATATATATATGGTCGCGATTACGTGCGGTGTGCGGTCGGTGCGGTTTACGACGTGGGCCGTTCGATCGCGGGTCCATCGCATCCAACGGTCGACGTGAATCGCACCCGACCGTCCGATGCGATGGACCCGTGATCGACGGCCCGTGATCGCGCACCGCACCGACCGTAAACCGCATGTAATCGGATCCCTATATATATATATATATATATATATATATATATATATATATATATATATATATATATATATATATATATATACTCGTGATTGTGTGCGGTCGTGCGGTCGGTGCGGATTCGACGTGCGTCGTCCGATCGCGGGTCCATCGCATCAGACGGTCGGGGGCGATTCACATCGACCGTTGGATGCGATGGACCCGCGATCGGACGACGCACGTCGAATCCGTACGACCGCACGCTATCACTCGACTATATATATATATATATATATATATATATATATATGAAAATTATTAGGTGCGGCGAACGGCAGGTGCGGTCGCGACGTGGGCCGTCCGATCGCGGGTCCATCGCATCCAACGGTCGACATGAATCGCACCCGACCGTCCGATGCGATGGACCCGTGATCGACGGCCCGTGATCGCTGCCGCACCCGCCGTTCGCCGCACGTAATCACGTCCCTCTATATATATATATATATCATGAATATCTCATATTATCATTTAAATATATTTAAATAATACTTTAATAAATTTGTTAGATGATAAAGATATAAAATTGTGTTACATACAATTAAGCCCCTTTCCTATTAGTATAATAGATAGATGTATAATCTGTATTTTCTTTCTTGGACTACCACCCTGAATACTAGGCCTCCTGTACAAAAAAAAAAGAAAAAAAAAGAAAAAAAATTTCACTGGAAAAAGAAAGGCTCAAGAAGACCATTGGGATTAGTTTAAATAAGTTGAAAGCAATAGAAACAACCTTATTTTTCAACCACTGGATTAACATTAACAGCAACATAGATACACACTAATTTAAATGCCTGGAAACAAAAGAAATCATCTCCCCCATTCAAGAACAATTCCTTCATATATGACAAATTTAATTGCCAGGAAACAAAATAACTATATTTGCAGAAACAAATCCACATGGCAAAAAAGCTTTTATTCTTCTGACAAGAGACCAAAACATATTTTTCTTATTATGGAGGTCGTTTTTCCTTTCTGAGTTAGGCCCCGAGTGGGGTCTATAAATAGATATCTCTTCTTCTTTGATACCTTGTAATGGTTTTTGGGGGGTGAGGGTTGATGTATGTTTGGGCTTTCCTTTTGATTAATACAAAGGCGGAAGCAGACCTTTTCGTTTATAAAAAAAAACAAGAGAGACCACAACATATTTACATGAAATGGATACAAAACTACATCAAAACCAAACTCAACAGCTGTGAATCACATGGCACATTTTGATGCCTCTGTTAGGGATTTAACATCAAATACATTACCCTTTTCAATCATTGACATCATCATCATCATCATCATCATCATCGTCATCAGTGAACTCCTCCTCTGCCTCATCGTCCTCTTCCTCCTCCTCTACCTCCTCTTCATTGACAATGAAGCTTCCTAATGTTTCTTCTTCATCATCATCATCAGTATCAATTTTGAGAGGCCTCGATTGCCTACCATTAAATATCCCGTTGGGAGGTTTATGTTGATCCTTTGATCGGGTAATGTACCTTGGTCTCTTCGCACTTTTAAGCCTCAGTGGATTTAACTTATCATCCTCGCTCTCCCCAGTCCAGTCCTCATCTTTCTCGTTGCCGTCATCTAGTCTTTTCTTCCTAGTATTTTTCCTCTTTCCCTTGTTCCTCATCAACAATTTGTCCCCCGTGTCATCATCACTATCACTGCATTCATTTGGTTCCTCAAGGAACCAGTTCCAATCTGTAAAATCCTGTATCTTATGTCTTGGGTAATGGTCGAATTCATGGCCCCTCACCAAGAAATTGAATTCTGCATTTTCAAAACTGTTTTTATTACCCACCAGAAAAGGCTATTCATGTTACTAAAGTAAATATATTTTTTACTACTTTAATTACTCTAAATATGAACATGGACTAGTGAGTAAAAAATTGCAAAGGAATAAATATGCATAGGAGTCAGTAATGTGAACATGCATGAGTTCATGTACTGGTAAAAAGGAAGCATAGAAATTCCAATTATGCACTGCTATCTGCTATTTTGAAAATCTAATATTCCATTATCTATCCAATAATTATTGGAATTCTTAAACAACAGTTCTCATGTACAAAGGTATAGAAAGATCCGCTCAAGCAGAATGTTGAGCCTATGGTTAGGAAGAAATGAGAATATGTGGATTGCTGTGTGGAACACCTTTGGAACACTGCGATTTACTTCCTTCAGCGTTGGTGCTCCAACATTCAAAAGGCTGAAAATATGTGTATTTTGTAAAGAAGCTCTGTTTTCAAATGAGACTATTGTCCATGACTCCGTGTCTCCGTGTGAGGTTTGGGGGTCTTAATGGGACATACGTCCACCTTTATTTATTTTTTTCCTGCATTGCATCATGTAGCCATGGATGGATGGTTCACTAGTTCAACAGGATTGATGATATTATCCTTCAAAAAAAGGTACAAAGGCACAGAGGTCAAAGGGAACTCAAAATTAATTAAAATTGTTTTTTTTGTCAGAGATTATCATAGAGCCTAGACCATCTATAACCATATTCTAATATACATGGGGGGGGGGGGAGATGTGCCAGCAGTGGCATGTGCTTCTATAGCATGATTATCTATCCAACGCCCAACACAGATACAAAATATGAAAATATGAAATATAAATTTTGACAATAAGATTCACTCTAACTATAGCCAAGCTATTTTCTGATTGTGACGAAGAATATTTCTTCAATAAAAATATGTAAATTTATTAAGCAGATAGTACTTGTTTTCTGAAAAAGAAATATGCATAACAAGTAATTGAAAGTTATACAATGCATATCAACTCTATCTCTTATCATTATGACACATTCAGCAGGAAAAAAAATGGTTGCAAATTGCAGATTCTAATGTTAACGTTGAAGGTTTCATTTGTTTGTTAGATGTTTTTCTCCAATTATCAAGATTAATATAATAAATATAAATAGAAAAATAGTAATTGCCCATGCCTTGGACTTCAAAATGATAGTGACCTCCTTATGTCATTACAGGCTTGCTCACATACAAGTTAAAAACTGATGTTGATGCATAGAAAATCAGGGCTTCAGGCAGATCACGGTATAGTGAATAAAGCAGGGAGATATTTTTCTTCAATAACCTTAGGACCTGATCCAATTCGAAAACAAAAAAAAATAATATACGTACAAGTGGCAGTCAGTCTGTCAGCTGCTCAATATATTCAGAAAGAATTTTAATAACTCAATAGACTTTGATGCAAACTCCACAAAAGATGTGGGGTGGAGAATCTTAAGAGCCAAGTCCTATCCCCAGCTTCAGCTCAGCCTATGTGATGGGAAAAAAGTGCATTTCAAGTCATTCTAAGGGGTTGAGATTTTCTGCTATGATATCTCAAGGTTACAAAAATACTTCAACTTACAAGTTCAAGAGTTCTGGAGCTCAAAAAAATGCAGGTATTTTCTGTTTGTTGTTGAGTGGAAGTATTGTAATAAATATGGATTTGATCCGCTGTTTGTGGATCACCCAGCTAAATGTGGTAACTCGAGAGAATAGTTTGCTATATCCAAGGAACCGTGGAAGTGGGACTCTTGTTGTATTTTTGTTTTCTTTATCCAGTTTAATAAAATGTGTGGTCGCCTATCCATCAATTTAGCATTAAAAGGTCGTCCCTCAAAACTTGGTGGGATATAGCTATTTCTTGTATGTGCAGGGAATCCAATGTATATCAAATCTATGAGGCATGCAGCAAGCAGGAAGATCGTGAATAATGAGACACTGTTACTAAGGGAACATGGCCACAGGGAAGCATGGCTCTTAACCATGTGGTTGTGGGTTCATGTCCCACAAACAAAGCTTAATTAAACTCAAAGTTTGTTATATGCTTACTGAGAAAAATGAAAGCTACCTTCTCTGTGCAAATGTGTAAAGATGGAACTACATACAATGAAAATCTGAAAAAGTAAAGGCATTGACTTTTACATTCTGCACTGGTTTCAGATAGTAAAATGGAGTGGGATCATGGGGAAGTCAGGGGATGCAGTCAGATCTCATTTGATTTCCCTCAACTACCCAAATGGTTTTCACTTCAGTTTTCTTGTAATTCTATTTAGTTTAATAAAATTTCCACTTGCCAAAACAAAAAGGTGGCCTAGGGCTTGAAATCAAAAGAAGACCGATGGCATGATATGTAGGTACATATGTCAGCATATGCCAGACAGATTATAATGACAGAGAAGGTAGGCTTCATGAAATTTCATAGAATGTAACACTTATTTTTATTGGTAAATTTTTTTTTCAGGTTAAATATTCTCTTATGGCAGGAGCAAGACTCAAACTTAGGACAACATGGGGTTATCTCTGCCAACCTGCCAGGAGGTTATTTGGTAGCTTAAAATTATTTATTTAACAGACAGGGCTATGTTTTTTTTATTTATGGAAAGGTAGACATTAGCCTTAATTATATTAAGATCAAGACTATAACATGCCCAAAGCAGTAAAAGGTAGATGAGAAGTCAACCAATAAAAGTAAAAAAATTACAAAGCTACTCCTCCACCACAAATTTTCCCCCAATCAACAACACCTTCCTTGCCCCGCACACGCAATACCGCAAGACTATAACAGACAGGCTATGTTCCAGTACAGCAAAATTTACTAAGTTTTAATTTTTTTTAAAATGGTAAACATGGGCATAAGTTTTGATGGAAAATTTATATCGATTTATTTTATATTGAATTAACCTATTTTTAGCAAATGGAAAATAAAATTGTCTGAGGTATATACCTCTCTGTATGGCTAAGAGATATACAAGACTGTATTTAAGGCTGTAAAACGGATTGAGTGTAACAACACTCACGAATTGAGGATGGGTGGGGAAGAGAGGGACGTGGGTTTGTGTGGTTAAGAATGAACATTTACAAAAAAAGAAAAAAAAAGACCAATAATCATTTATATTTAAAAAAATACAAAAAGGAGTTCATCAGATGGGGAACCTTTTACGGGATTGATCGCAGAGACGTCCATCGAATCAAATCTTAATCCTTTGGTTCCACCACAGTTTCCGCCGTAGGTCTCTCTCTCCCCTTCCCTCCTCCTCAAAGTGAAGAAAAACGGTTTCTTGAGGGACAGAGAAAACTTGTCGCCGACCCTCAACACGCCCTTCTCAGATTTCTTGTAAACCGTCTTGATTTCCCCACTTTGAGAGAATACCCAAATTGGATTTTTGCCGAGAACCATGAAAGACAGCGAGGTTTCTTCTTCATCCGGGTCGTTCTCGTGGCGGCAGAGATTGAGGGAGAGGTGGCGGCGGGAGACGGTTAAGTCGGACAGTGAAGCACAAAGAGTCGTCCTTCCTATCAGCATCTCGGAATCCGTTCTTACCGGGATTTTGGTGCCATCTTCAGATTCAAACTCCATTGTTGGAAAAAAGCTTGATGGGCGGTTGGAGTGTTTTCATTTAGGTCGACCCAAATATGACCATATTTTTAAGCCCCAAATATGACCATATTTTTAAGCCAACACATGCATTTGGATTGATTATGTGTTTAAAAAGCTAAAGTTTTTCAAGCGCAAATCTAAACATATTTTCATAGTTTAGTTTTTAGATCATCATCTCAGTTAAAAAATTAGTGATTCAAAAGCTAACACAACACTTTTCAAAAGTTGAATTTAAAATACAGAATTTAAGAATCTCAGCATTTCAATGGCACATCAGCCTCGTCTTTTTATAGTCCAAAATGTAGACCTATTTTTATTTTTTTAAATAATAATTTTTTTTTAACAAGGTATATATTTTGATAAAAAATATATATCACTCTATTTTGAATTTAATAAACTTATTTTTAGTCAATGTAAAAAAAAATCAGTAAGGTATATACGATGCATTCACAAGATTTTTAACTATGTAAATGAGATTATATTTTGGATTCTAAAAATGACTGACTGTAACAACGCCCCAATGGACAATGTTAACAAACCTTTATCCTTTCCATTCGAGCTATATTACACTCATTTCTTTTTACATTACCAAATGCAATCCTATATTTCTCCTTAACCCCCTCCACTACTATATAGAGGTATATATCTCGTTGAAAGTTTTTTATAATTTTCATAAATGATATCATTCAATTCATTGGAGTATATATTTCACATTTTAAAAATATATATACCTCATTAGATGAGGTATCTATGATTTTTTTAAAAAATAAAAGATATGTGGTCTGTGTTTTGTACTGTAAAATGGATTAATTGTAACATTTACCTTTCTATTTTAATTGAAAATAAGAGTTCTATACATGTGTTATATTCTTTGAATATATGCATAAAACAAATGGGTTACTTCAAGGGAGGGTTAAAAATAATGACTGACGTGCAATCCTGCTTGTGTTTGTCTTTTATCAAGGTGAGATTTGCATCTTAAAAGAAAGAAAGAAAAATGAAGGAGAGAGAAAGAAGGGTGCCGAGTGGGTGGCTGATGCGGGCGGAGGTGGTGGTGATGGGGGAGGATGCAATGAAGGGGGAGAGAGAGAGCGGGGGGGGGGGGGGGGAGGGCGGAGGTTGTGGGCAACTGCGACGGAAGAGGTGGTCGGAGAGGTAGGGGAGACAGGAGAAAAAGAAAGATAGAGAGAAGGAGAGGTGGCTAATCCACCGCCACCACCTCCGCCTCCCTCTAAACACTCTCTTTTTCTTTCCCCCTTACTTTCTCTTTCTCCCCCCCTCTTTTTTATTTTTTTGCTTGAAGAGCACCCCACCTCTATTTTTTTTTTTTTTAGGGCGGGTTCTCACACAGTGGGGTGGTAATAGTTAGGGGCATAGTTTCAAACTGTGTGCAGACTGCATGTGTGGTGGGATCCGCACATAGCATATGCGGCCATATGTACTATACATGCGGCCGCACTTTGGTTTAGGAAGGCATTCGAGCGCCTTCCTATATATTTTTTTAAACAAAAAATACATAGGCTGTTCGAACAGGCATTCGAACGACCTCAAACTTTTAAGATGGTTTAGCCTGAAACCCTTCCCATTCTTCCTTCTCCAATTCCGTTCGAACCATAACCCTCCAAATCCTTCCCAACCCATTTTATTCATCAAAATCTCTCTTTCAAATCCTCCCAAATCCTCCTAAATCACATCCAAATCCCTCCAAACACCATTTAAGGCATGCATTCAACTCTTCATCTCCCTTATCAATTGTTTTTTATTTTTTGTTTAATATTTGAATAAAAATGATGAACGATATTTATTATTGTACATTCTTTTGTTTTGCAGCATTAATCCTTCCTTTTTTTAATTTTAACACATTTCTCATCTCCCTAATCCCAACCTCAAACCCTAGATCCCAAAATCACAATCATGCATATCACCGAACTTCTTCTTGCCTTTGTTTTGTTGATGGTAAATAAAAAATTGCCTAAAAGCGCTAGAAAAACTTTTACTTCATTGATGCTAATAATTTTTATGATCGTAATGCAAAGAAGGCCTTTGAAAAACTTTTTGTAAATACTCTTTGATCCTTGAGTACGAAATTGCTATAGAAAAGATCAAGGATCTACAACATATAGACTATATTTGAATCCCGTGGTTGGATGGACATTGTCTCCCTTGGTAGTGTATCCTACCCTCATTATGTGAATTTGTTAATGCCAACATTCATGACATACTTCCTGATCATGTTGCACTTTCAGAACTTATCTCAATGGCAAATATTTTAACATTCATACCCCAAACCATTGCCGAGCAACTCACAGTTCCTCATGTGCCTAATGTCATAGATTATAGGAAATTATCTGCACTGGAAACCACCATATCTGAAGAAATATGCATAACAGGACTAGAATATTACACTGTCATTCAACAATCTCAACTCGAGCTTATCTATCGCCTCCTGAATACCATTATTGCTCATAATATCATTCCTATAGGGCACAAGAATGATGTTACTGATAACTGAGCAAAACTTCTTTACATGATTGGAACCAAAGCATACTCCAAATCTTCAATCGATGACTCTACTGTGAAGAGGAGTGAGGGACAATTAACGAAGAAATTTGGTGTTGATGCATCAACATCTGCTGAGGCCGCTACCATACAAGCTACCAATAAACAGGCGATGCAGTTCGGTGATGATGACATGACAATGCCGGACCATGAAATGTCCACTGGCGAAATGTACTCTCTTGTGTGCACGATTGGATTCTTTGGACTCTAGCATTGATGTGCGGTTCAGTAAGATTTACAACCAAATAGACACGTTTGAAGCTAACATGAACTCTCAATTTGATCGTGTTGATTATGCAATAACTGAAGTCTGGCATGCTTTGGGACTTGTCATGCCTGGTTACAATTCGATGATGATGGAAAGTTCGTCAACGTTCTCTGCTCCTCGTGATCAGGGTCAAGAAGAGCATCATGGGCCCATATATTGAATGGGATGTGATCAGGGTTGTTTATGTTGTTAAACTTGCAATGTGTTATGAAACTTATTTTGTTTGTAGTTTTGATTATGTGTTGAAAAACTTGAATTGTCTATGAATGGTTAACGTTAATGTAATTTGAATGGTTTATGGTTAATGGTTCATTGATTAATTAGTTGTTTTATTAGCTGGTTCATTGGTCAATGTTATGGATGTAATTGGTTCATTAAAGCATAGGGTTTACATTGGTTCATAGGGTTGTAAACAGTCATCAAAAAGTGGAATTATTCAAAATTTAAAACTCACCGATCGAATTCTATTAAAACGGTAATCAAGTGGTCCCTTAAAGTTCGAACGGAATTCGAATGTTCGAATTAAAGTTTGAACGATGCTCGAACGGTCTAGGACCGTTCAATGCACCGTTTGAACGTTGTTCGAAGTCAGTGGGGGTTTTTGACATTTGAATTCTGTTTGAACATTGTTCGAACGACCCCATAATGTTCGAATTAGCATTTGAACAATGTTCAAACGGCCCCATAACGTTCGAATCAACGTTCGAACGGTGTTCAAATGGTCTAGGATCGTTCGATAGGCCGTTCAAACGTCAATTTGAAGTCAGTGGGGGTTTTTGACGTTTGAATTTCGTTCGAACGGTGTTCGAACATCCCATCCTGTTCGAGTAGACGTTCGAACGGTATTCAAATGATCCCTTACCGTTCGATGCACCGTTATTCAAACTCAGAACGAGTTTTTGTCGTTCGAATGCCGTTCGAACGATGTTTGAACGGCCCCTTCCCATTCAAAATATTGTTCGAACAATCCCTCACCATTCGAATATCATTTGAACGGTAATCGAACAACTCTTTTCTGGATGGATTTTCAATTCTTTGACGAAAGGCATAGAGATGTTTGAACTTTGAATGTGATTAGGGTTGTTTTTTGTTGTTAAACTTGGAAGTTTGAATTACATGATAAAAAACGGAGATGTTTGAATTACATAATCTTGTGAGCAAATTTTAATTACATAACTCTAAGGCATCATTGATAATAATATCCTATTAAAGAGGAGAAAAACTCTACATTTCCCTCTCGGACCCACTGGGGAAAATTTGTTTCATTCTCATTCGGATCATCCTCATTGATGTTGACATCGAGCCGTTGTGCAGTTTCTCCACCTTGTAATGGAACTTCTTCATCTTCATCTTCCTCTTCCACATTTTCTTCCGTCGCCACTTCCTCGTGGACATCTCCTGTTGATCTTTTTATTGATTCACTTTCGCTTCCTCTTCGAATGTATGTTCTTTTTGGTGGTGAGTCATATGGATCATCATCACCAAACGATTCTCTCGACTTCAATCCATTGTCAATCATTCGCCCTCATCATCAAAAACCCTTTCCTCTCCGGCATCCGTGATCCACTCTTCATCATCTTCAAGTGTTGTACTAATTGGATCATAGAATCCAGGTTTCTTATGCAATTTTGAGAAGCGCTCTCTTTGTTTTTTGTTGTACATGACGTACACCAAATCATTCAACCTCTTCTATTTTAGACGGTTCCTCTTCTTTGTGTAGAGCTGCTCAAAGGTATTCCAACATCACTTGCATGCGGAAGCTGATGACGTGAGGCTTAGAATCTTCATTGCCAACATCTTCAATTCTGATACATCTACACCATAGTATGACAACCATTCAGTTGTCTTGATGGTAGATCGTTGTCTTCTCGCAATATGCTTCCCGAACACACCTAACGCGTCTTGGTACTGGTTTAATTGAATGCTTATGAGATCTTGTGTGGCTTCATCTGGGTCCATCTTCTCTAATATATCAAAGAATCCCCGGAAATGGATGTTTTCTACTTCATTTCTATCAACACCATAAAATAGGCTAGAATTAAGATAATAAGCGGCATGATAAAGGGAACTCATTTGGTATTCTCATCTCCTATTAATAATAGAGATTACAGTCCTATAATCTCTTTCCCTATAGTTAAAATTCTCTTTAATCTTAGCCTTTACATTTTCCATTGCATGCCAAACATATAGAAGTGAGGGTTTTTCATCCCCATCCACCATCCTCAATACTTGTACTAATGGTGTTGTGAACTTCATTATTTATTGTACGCCCTTTCAAAAGTTATCTTCAAGGATGATCCTTACCACTTTCTTTGCCTCCCTGCCCCTTGCCTAATTTCCATCGTTCCATTTGGAAGAAACAATTAATTGTCTCAAAGCTTGTCTATGAAAATAGATGCTTTGTACACATAGGACGTGAGTGGAATCGAGTGACTCCCGCCCTTACAAGATTTCATTTTAACTTCTCCCTCATCAAATGAAGAAGTCGTGAGTGTATATACATTAGTATACAAATCCTACGTGCTTTAGCTATGATAGACATATATTCTTTCCATATTTCTTTAATCAACAAATTAATGCAATGGGTGACACAAGGTGTCCAAAATAGGTGAGGCCACCTTTGTTGGAGGAGCTCACCCGCAAAATGAAAGAAGTGGCATTATCCGTGACAACTTGGACAATGTGCTCCAGACCTACTTGTGCAATGACATTGATAAATTGATTGTAAAAGTAAGTGACTATTTGTGAGTGTGATGAAGCATCGATAGATTTGATAAATAGTGTGCCAGTGGGACAATTAGCTAGAAAGTTAATGAATTTTTTACTATCCCATGCGGTCTAACCATCAGCCATGATACTACACCCATAAATTATGCAACTCTCCCTATATTGTCTTCCAATTCCCTTTTTCATCTACTTCACTATTCAACAAAGATCCGGCCAATTGGTATAGGGTGCGTGGTTTAAGACCTCGGCCAAAATCACCTATCTTCTTTATCATTTTCTTGAATGGGGCCGTAGCGGAAGCATTGAAAGCAATTCCAGCGTGATAGAAAAATTGTGCAATGCTACGATGAGTCTCATGCATCTCCTCCTTTTTGAAGTGACTCTCTATAGATGATTAAGTTTGGGATGAATTCCTAGTATTAACTTCACTACCTCTAGAAAACATTCTATCAAGAGGTCCTCTAGAATGATTATGTATTCTTTTTTTGGGTTGGAATGGATCGGGGCGAGAACTTGGGCCAGGTTGTGATTCAAGGGGAACAACATCATCATCTACATCCTCTTCTTTCGTGTTTGGTCTTAAGTATGGATCTTGGTACCTAGCAACAATTCTAGAAGCCTTAGATTGTGAATCATAATATTCACGGATTTTGTTTTACTTCAGTGGTGGCATTCACGCATTGACGAGCATTTGAATTGGATATCCTAATCAAGTGCATTCTAAACTGACATAAACCACCAGTGGTAATATAGTTATTACACAAGATACATTTAATCATACTTTTGTTGTTCGCACTAGCATATTGACCATACTTCCAAGAAGGGACGCTGGAAATGGGTCTAAGGGAAAATTCGGAAGGGGTAGATGCGGCTGATGACATCTTTAGTGTTGTGTAGTGACTAGTGAAACAAATAAATACAAGAGATTGAGAGAAGAAGATGCAAACCAATGATGAACTTCTCAAGAATCTCCTCTAAATGCATTCAAGATCCTTTTAAGCCTTCTTCAAGTCTTTAACAACCCCTATAAAAAAATCAAAATTATCACACACTAGAATAACAAGTTGAAGTGAAAATTTGAAAGAACATAAAGAGTTTTGAGAATTGAGAGTGAAAATTTTAAAAGTTTTGAGAATTTGAGAGTTTGGAGAGATGTTTGAGTTGTTTATATGCATTTGGGGTTCAAATAGCCTCTATTTTATAGTGGGAACCCCCAAAAAAAGCCCCCCAAAATTTTTTCAACGGCTAGTTGGAAACTAGCTGTTAGCACCATGTGTAGCGCACGTGCGCCGCACATGGCACATATGCGGCCATTGTACCACATGTGCGGTGCACGTCCCGTCCATGTGGCCAAGTGTGGCCGAACGTACAGGTACATGCGGCCGCACTTTGAACTAGGGTTGGGGGTACGGTGCAATTTGGTTGGTTTGGTTCTATTTTCGGCAAACCCATATTGAACCAAACTATAAATACATGTAAATCGAAAACTGAACTGAATCCAAAAGCCAAAACTGAACTGAATTGAACCTTATTTGGTTAACCCGAACTAAACTGAACCAAACCGAACTGTTACAATAAACATATACATACCTTTTTCTTTTCCTTCCAATTGAGGTTGGTTAGAGTTTTGTAGGGGTTGATTACAACTTTATATAAATATCAAAAGACTAAAATTGATGGTATAAATTTATATTTATTTGTTATGAATATTAATGGTATAAAACAATATGATTTTTAATATTAAAAGAATTATCTAAATCATATTGATTATGAAGAATTATATGTTTAAACTTAATTTGGTTCGATTAATTCGGTTTTTTTATGTAAAATGAAACACAAACCAAAGTAGATCGGTTTATTAATTTTTCAATCTATACCTAAACCAAACAAAAAATCTATTATCCCAAACTCGTAAAAAATCTGTTTGGATTGGTTAGGATTCGATTTAACCGATCAAAGTTGCACCCTAGTAATAGTTGTCCCCTACTTTCACATGAACTCTAAAAAGATAATTGTTAGGAAAGCTACATTTACAATTTCGTCTACTAATCGTTGTCATATTTTTATTTTTTAAAATAATAAACCTAATCTAATCTAATAAACTTAATTTTCATAAAAAAAATTAAAAATCTAATCTAATAATATATGAATTAATGTAACTGCAAGATATATGTTGAAAACAGTGATGAATTTCTTATAACAATCATGCCTCTTGCCAACAACCAACAAATGATGAACTATTGCATCGCTGTTTTCTAATTTCTTTTTATCTTCAACTATATTTAGAAGTACAAGCACATCTGAAATAGAAGATTAGATGAATCATATATTTTGTGTTGTTAATAAAATAAATAAATAATGGCTATGAAAGTAAAGTTTCTTACCAAAGCATTTTTCATGTTTTAGAAGATTTGAGAGATTTTCTAACAAAACAAACTGATATTGATATTGTTGCAATTCGAAAGGCACTTTTGAAACTTGTTCAATCTTTGTGTGTCTATTCCAGACTAATTATTTGGGAGACCCACCTTATTTGGGCGTCTTGAGCAACATATGTTAATAATAAAACATTACAAACATAACAAACGAAAAGAATGTCGATTTATAAAAAACGACATTTGCATTTATACCCTTGTTAAATCCATATTTTTGTGTTATACCCCCCTTAAAAAGCTAATTGCATCTATACCCTTGAAAAATTATGTTGTATTGCAATTATGCCCTTCCATCCATCTCTGGTACCCTAACTGACCTAATCACAGTTATTTGTCAAACACTGCCTAATGAAATGTCCCTTTTACCCCTGACAAAATCTAGCCGTAAAATCCCAAATTTTATACCCTCAGGGCCTCTCTTCCTCCTCTACGAAAATCTTCTCTCAAAAATCCTAACCCTAAAATCAAATGATAAACAAAACCAAAGAAGGGCAGGTTGTTCGTCGGCCTATCAACGATGGGAGAGGAGAACCTCTAAAAATGTTGGTGGTGGAGCTGATGTTGTTAGTGTTGTGTGGTGGTAGTGGTGGTTGTGAGGAGGCAATTGAGCTGCTGCTATAGCTAGTTCTCTAATTTCTTGTGGGTTTGGGTTGTCTGGTTCTCCTCCACTTCCATGTCCAAGCTTTCATGCTCTCTCTCTCTCTCTCTCTCTTCCCCTCCCCCCCTTCAACTCTTGTGAAACTTGGGTTTAACAGATGATTTTGCCAATCATTTTTTAAAAAACATTTCACTATGATAGTAGGGAGGATTATGCCTTTTTGTGGTATTCCTAATAGGTTACATGATTGAGATAGTGAATCTAACAAAAATTAATCCAACAAAATAAAAAGAAGCAAATAAAAAAATAACATAGCATGAATGTTTGAAGAATAGAGAATAAATTATAAAAATGAGCATAAAAAATATGATCTACTATGATTTTTCTTTGTATTAAATAAAAATAAAATAAAATCCCTTTAAAATAGAGACAAATGAAACTAGCAAACACAAAAAACAAATATGGATAGGTTTCAAAAAATAAAATAAAATAGTTGAAAAATAAAAATCCCAAGTAAATAGGGAGAATAAAATAAAAAACATAAGATAAAAGGAAAAATGAATAATATGAAAATTGAAAATAAAAAAATGGAAAATAGGGTGTGATCAACAAAACTAAAGAAAGATACGGATAAGTTTTTTTTTAAATAAAATAAAATAATCTTAAATGATCCTAATAAAATAGGGTATAAAAACAAAAATAAATGAAAATTTTAAAAAATAGGATAATTTTTTTAAAAAAATGTATATAAATAAATATTAAAATAACATGTGCATTTATTTTTCTTCCTTAAAAATCAAATAATAAATGAAAGATCCCAATAATAATTAAAAAAAAGAAAATAATAAAAGATGAAAAATGAATAAGTTTTTAAATTGATAAAAAAATAATTTGAAGAAAATTAAAACTAGAAATCCCCATAAAGTAGGGGATTTCTTGTTTGAGGCTAACATTGAATTTTCAATTGACCGTTGAAGAAGAAATGAAAAAAGGGTTTCAACAGTCTAGTGACTAGAGAAAGGGGTTCTTATAAGCATCAGATGGACGCAGGGGCATAGATGTAATTTCAAACGGACACAGGGGCATAGATGCAATTTTTTTAAGCCCTAACAGTCATAAGGACAGTTTGATCAATTCATCACACACTTAACGTCGTTAATGGAATATTCCCAGTATATTATACTATCATTTAACCTCAAAGATACAGTTGCAACACAAAAGAATTTTTCAAGGGTATAAATACACAATTCCCTAAAAAAAAATTGATCATTTACAATCTAATGGTGAATCACTATAAATTAAATATCTGAAGTATCAGGATGAAGTATCTCCTTTCAAGTGTGGACATGTGTATACTGGTGTGTTAAGTATATTTTTTTCTCTCCTTTGTTTCCCTATGTTAAGTACCAACCAAGGAAGGAAAAAAAATCTATCTTAGATCTAAACAATAGGATTATATAAAAAAATTCAACATCTAAACCAGAAGTGTGGATTTTGCTTGAGATGGCACGCTAGGTGGAGAGGGAGGCGCCCGAGGAGGGGTGGCGAGTGAGGTAGAAGAAGAACGCCTTCCGAGGTCTCGAGAGCGGTGGGAGAGTTTTGGGGAGACAACTTCTGGCGACTGGAGAAGATCCTCAGCGAGATAGCGTTCCTTCTTCATGTGCAAAGCCCGCAACTCCGGGCACGTATGGTGCGCAGGGGATTCATTCAGGCTATGGGAGGCTACCTCACTGTGGTGGATTGGACCCACAAGTTGGGGACCTCTCCGGCAGACACATCAAGATGGCATATCTGGCTTGACGGGATTCCCATTCACTGGCACTCGGAGGACAGCATCAGACGGATCATGCAGGGATATGGCCAAGTTACAGAAGTTCGCAAGGCAAGGCTAGATGCCACCGGAAGGGCGTTCGCGGACATCACCGTAGTGACAGGGGGGACGAGGCAATGGCCATCGTCGATGGTGGTGGCTTTTGATCGGGAAGCATACAAGATCAAGGTGGGGGCGACACCGACTAAGATGGCCTCTAAAAGAGCGTGGGCGGACCTCCTTCAGGAGAACCAGACGCCCGACGCGGGAGATGCGGGGGGCCTCCTGGAGACGCGAGGGGAAGTGGCCGGAGAAGGAAGCGTCCGAGTTGCAGGGCCAGGAAGGGTTGCGCGACCCGGAGAAGCGGAACGAGTCAACCAGAGAGCTCGGTCGTACAGGACGATGTGACAAGGCCTGACGTCCCAATTGGAAACCTAAACACGCAAGTCCTAAAGCAAACCTCGGGCCCCAAAATACGCTCAGAGGTGTTCCTCGTACCGTCAGAAGAAAAGAGGAGATGATCTCCCCTCCTGCGACCGTCGAAGGTCTACATCATCGAGACCCGTTCGGCGCTACAAAGGCAAAGATTCAAAAAGCGCCTGTGCTGATTGACGTAGACAGTGTGAAGGAGATGGAGTTAGTGGGCCCGGTGGGTGAGCAAAGCCCAGTGGGCCAACATAGATGGGCCTGGGTCAGAAGGGACAAAGACGGGAATGTTGAAACTCATGCTATCCCTAATTTTTCACCCTCACGTACCGGCCCAGATGGAAATGACCATCTGGACCAAATCTCTTCCGCGCCCATGCAGACGTCTCAGGGAGCAAGGAGGACGAGGAGGGCACAAGAGGTCCGCCGGCGGAGATTCGTCTGGCCTGTGCGCGAACGAACGAGGCGGGTTCAAAGTACTGGATCCACACGTGCGAACAAGCTTCGTCTCCACCCTCCGAGGTGAATTCGGTCCGTGCGGACCATTCAAAGAGGAAGATGCTTAGGAAACGGGGGCAGAAGGGCAAGGTGCGTGTTCAGTGGGGACAACACAGGGACACCCTGCCTCGGAGGAGGTCTCGCGGCCTTGAGCGGGGGACGCCGAGATGCGGTAAGGGGAGAGCGGTGTGTTGACATGTTTAAAAGCCTAATATGGAATATTAGGGGTCTAAACGACCCTGCGAAGAGAAGAGCAGTCAGAGACCTGGTGGCGGAGAATCGGATGCAAATATGCTGCTTACAGGAAACAAAGATGGAAGTGATCGACCTCGCAATCGTAAGGGACATCGGAGCGGGGTTTCTCGACGAATGGGTTTTCATGGCCGCTAGAGGAGCAGCCGGGGGCGTTCTGACGTGCTGGAACTCTGCGCTATGGAAAGTGGTGGACTTATTCGTGGGAGAGTTCGCACTGTCGGTTCTCCTGGAGGACAGGGTATCGGGGGAACAATGGAGCTGCGTTAATATTTATGGCCCCCATGATGACGAAGGCAGAGTCACTATGTGGGAGGAACTCTCAAACAGTAGAGCAAGATGGTCCACCCCCATAGCGTTCATGGGGGATTTCAACATCACGTGAAGTATGGAGGATATAAACAGGACGGGATCGGTCACCATAGCAATGACAAGTTTCTCAGAATGGATCGAGGAGGAGTGTCTCCTTGACCTCCCAATCTCGAACCACAACTATACATGGAGTAACCTTCGGGAATAGCCAGCATTGGCACGACTTGATCGCGTACTTACCGACGACGAGTGGGAGGCATGATTCCCGGGATGCTTTGTCCAAGGCCTCCCAAGGTCCACCTCTGACCATGTACCGCTGCTGCTTCACTCGGGAACGGCGCGGAGCCGAAGTCTCCCTTCCGTTTTGAGTCGTGGTGGTGCGAGGTCGAGGGGTGGAGGGGATGATCAGAAACTCATGGAATGACAATGTGGGCAGCCTCAGAGGGGTTCAAAGGATTGCTTTTAAGCTGAGGCGACTGAAGAGGGTGCTTCGTCAATGGAGCATGACGGTGCGAGCGAGCAGGAGGGAGAGGGCGCTTGGCCTCAAGCAAACCATCCAAGAGCTGGACCAAGCAGAGGAAGTGAGGGTCTTGACAGAGGAAGAGAGGAGCTTCCGGACAAAGGCCAAGGCAGACATGGCGGAGCTACTCAAGCTGGAGGAGATTGAGTGGCGTCAAAAGTCAAAAGTTCTGTGGCTCAAGGCAGGGGATAACAACACTAAATTTTTCCACAAGGTGGCGAGTCAGCATCGCGAACCAACCGTATTGCACGGATCCAAATAGAGGACCATACATGGGAAATGGAGGACATCAAAAGAAAGCTCATTGAACATTTCAAGCGCTCATTCCGGAAAAGAAGGGGATGGAAGCCGGAGTGGGAGGATGAGGACCTTCCCCGACTCTCCCCGGAGAACCTGGCTTTTCTCGATCCACCATTCTCGGAGATTGAAATCATAAGGGCGTGCTCGGCCTCAGAGGGAGACAAATCTCCTGGTCCGGATGGTTTCGGTTGGCGTTCTACAAGCGCTACTGGAACATTGTCAGAGAAGACCTCCTCGATTTGTTTGATGAATTCTCAGAGGGTAACCACGGCGTTGGGTGCCTAAACACGTCTCTGTTTGCGTTGATACCTAAGAAGGAGGGAGCGGTCAAAGTTGAGGACTTCCGTCCAATATGCATGGTTAACGGGGCATATATGATGATTTCTAAACTATTAGCATATCGTCTGAAGCAGGTTTGTGGTGGGCTGGTCGAGAACTCCCAAGCTGCGTTCCTCCCAGGTAGACTTCTTCAAGAAGGTTTCTTGAGTGCTCAGGAGCTGGTCGCGGTAGCGCACAAAGATAGAAGCGCGGGGCTCCTTTTCAAAGTGGATTTCGAGAGGGCATATGACAGCGTGGACCGAGAATTTCTCTTGAAACTTCTTCAGATGCACGGGTTCTCTCCAAGGTGGATCCGAATGATTCACCTATGCATTGACTCCGCGAAGGCCTCACTCCTCATCAATGGAGACGTAACCGGTTTCTTCCCCTTGGGAAGAGGGCTTCGCCAGGGAGACCCTCTTTCTCCTATCCTGTTCGTGCTGGTTGCCAACGTGCTGAGCCGAGTGTGTGCAAGGGCAGAGGCGGCAGGATGGATTAAGGGCCTATCGAGTTCCAATGGTGGAAGGAAGGTATCGATAATCCAGTATGCGGATGACACTCTCCTCCTTAGCAAACCATCGGAAGGATGCTTACGGGGTCTCAGATTCCTCATCAGTTGCTTTGGAATGGTCTCCAGACTGAAACTAAATCTAGGAAGAGTTCCATGCACGGCATCAATATCACCTCGGCGGAGGAGGAGAGATTGGCCGCTTGCATGGGATGTCAGCCTAGGGCCTTTCCCACGTCATATCTGAGCCTGCCACTAGTGAGTGGTCGACTGAAGAAGGAGCACTGGGATCCACTGGTGGAGAGGTTCGAGAAAAGGTTGAGCGGATGGAAGGGCCGCTTCCTTAGCTGGGGAGGTCGCCTTACACTCCTTCAGGCAGTGCTAAGCAACCTTCCCATATATTACCTATCTGTATTCAGAATTCCAACGGGAGTGCTTGACAGGATCGACACAATTAGCGTAGATTTCTATGGAGAGGAGCAGACCACGAGAGGAAAGCTCCCTATCTAGTAGACTGGGGGACAGTTTGTTGCTCCAAGAAGGAGGGCGGATTGGGTGTACTCGATCTACGAGCCATGAACGTCGCCCTGCTCGGGAAGTGGGTGTAGAAATGGCTGGCGGGAACTAACTCTCTATGGTTTTCAGGTGCTGAAGGACAGGTACGGAAGTGGGGGCAGCTCCTCCGGACATTGGCCACCCAGGACAGCGAGGACCTCTCAGTCCTGTAAGGCCATCTTCGCAGATGCACCAACACTCGAAGGTGCCATCAGGTGGACTATTGGTCGAGGCGAAAACGCGCTCTTCTGGACTGACAGATGGGCAGGAGTTGAGAAGCTCATCGACCTTGCCCCGGACATCTTCCGAATAGCGTGCGCAAAAGAGGGAGTGGTGCGAAATTTCTATGCGCATGAGGCGGGATCAGAATCATGGAGAGTACTCTTGTGCCGAACTCGTTTGACTGACGAGGAGACCAGACAATATTCCAGTCTATTAGAAAGGACAGGCCAACACACACCACTATAACTGGTGGCGTGACACAGCGAGGGGAAATCACATTACATGCGCAAAGTTCCACCAGATTTGGAGTCCAAAAATACCGATGAAGGTCAAGGTATTCATGTGGCTCTTGAGCAAGGAACGGCTGCTCACGCGTGTCTATCGCGCGAGATGGGCGATCAACGAACCGACAGACTGCATCCTCTGTGGCGAGGCCCCGGAGACGACACAACACCTGTTCGGTGGATGCGAGATGTCCAAAGGCCTCTGGTCAACCATTGGGGAGTACACAGGTCTGAACTCGAACTTCCATACGCTCGAGGAGCTGTGGATGGCGGGCAAGGACTTGAGAAGAGGCGAGACGGACAAGATGACAGCAAAGGTATCGCAACTCATCGTGCCGGCAGGGTCATGGGCGATATGGAGAACGCGCAACAAGGCGATCTTCCGAGGAACAACGCCATACCATGAGCAAATGTGGGAAATGTTCACTACCAGTATGAAAGACTGGGGTAGGTGCATTGCTCTGGCAAGGGAGATATCGTTTCGCAACGGGTGCCTCGTGGTTCACGACGGGTAAGGGCCATTGTGCGCACTCCCTTGGAGTAGAATCCTCTTTTACTCGGGAGTCGCCCTTCGGTCGGGCATGCTTCTTGCCGGTCATCCTTCTCTTTCTTACTCTCTAACCCTCCCCCCCCTATCCCGTTCAGAATTTGTAATTCGATATTCATGAATGAAATCAGGTAGCAAATTACTACCTTTGTTCAAAAAAAAAACAATAGGATTATATAAGGGATTCTCATTGACAAAAAGCTTATAATTGAATCGGTTATTTTATACAAATAAATGATTTCTTATGATTTTGATTGTTCTTTTTTACTGTGTGCCCTCAATAGGTGGCAGTTGTGGTTGAAGTGGGGTTGAGCTTGCTGTGTAGATAAAAAGTTATTTTTGAAAGATAAGTGAGGTAAGCAGATTTGTCACATGGTTATTTGTAGTTTTATTTCAATATTCCATATGTTCTGTTTGAATAAATAATTATTATTGATTATATAATTATGCTTGTTCATTAACACAAGCTTTAGGATTCTACATTTGTATTTTTTTGTGCACTTTATGAATTAGATGATTGTTTTTTTCCCAACAATATTCCCTTTACATAATTATTTCTTCTCTCTTTGTCTATTTTGAAAAGTTTTAATGAGTGGGGCAAGCTTATTTGAGCAAATCCAGGTTTGTTCATGGATAATCTGATTATTCATGTATGAGATAATTTAGCTACCTAAATTTATCTTATGTTTTCTCCAGTTTGGGGGAGATTTCAGTATTCATTTAAACCAGTGTTGTGTTGGATCATTTATGTAATGATTATGGTTTGAGTGTTTGACCATCAAAAAATTGTGTTTAGAGGGGATTGATATATAAGCCAGGCATTGGATGTGTGGTTGTAGTTCATTTCTCTTTTGGCCATACAAACTCACATGAAGGTTGAAAAGTTGCAATAGTGTGAAGAAGTTTAGTCCATTGTATACTGTATGGTTTTCTAATCTTTGAATCTGAGTGTTTTCTTGTATTTTCAGCTCTATGTTGTTCGAGTATTCAGACATTGTTGTGTACTGTTAATCTTTTGTCAAGAAACCATAAGTTTGGAATTTTATTTCTTATAATTAACATATCAACATCATTTTTCAGTGTTCAAATATGTGTTCCCCTCCCATTTTAAAAAAGGGGGTGGCCCCCCTCTGTTGCTGTAGCAGGGTGTCACATGTCCTCCCCCTCTCCCATGTGAGAGGGGCAATGCCACATGGCAGGGGAGGGGGACACATACTTCAATTTGATTGGAGGGGGCATCCCCTCTATTAAAAAACTTTTAATTTTTTTATGCCTTATTGAGCTCACCTATAGCTCAATCGGGCAGGGGCCTGTGGATAGGATATGCGCCTTTCTTTTAGGCCCGGCCTGACCCGACCTAGGCCTACTAGCTAGACAGGCCAACAGGTTTGTGTCTTAGGCCCAGTTTTCATTGGCCACATCGGCCTGGCCTGGCCCGTTATTAATGCCTAATTTTGAATCTCAAATATTTTAGGTAGATTATTTTATACTTTTTATCAGATAGGATTCAGATCGGGTCTAGAATCCTAATCCAACCCTACAGGCCTAAATGCAATGTTTGGGACCCACTGGCTATGCCAAGTCATCTCCTATCCATTCTATGACACTGGTTCAGAAGTTGACAGGCAATAATAACCAATTTCATATTAAAAAAATGAAATTTTTTTTACCTTAATGGGCCCATCCGTAACCCTAACCCAGGCCCTTGGGTAGGGCCTATGCCTTTCTTTTTGGCCTAGGTTAGCCTGGCCAGACCCGTTGGCCAGATAGGACAGCGGGCTTGGGTCTTGGCCCCAGTTTTCAGGGGTCCAACCGCCCGACCTGACCTGTTGTCAATACATAATTTCAGGTTTTAAGTTGAGTAATTTATATTTTTTTATCAGATAGGGTTTAGATCAATCGAATCCTAATCCAACCCAATTGAAAAGCCTAAATGTAATGTGTGGGATCTACTGTCTATGCCATGCCATCTCTTCTCCATCCTATGACATCAATTCAGATGTTGACACTGGCAGCACGTAACTCCATCGATGTCCTCCGCTTTCCCCTACACTCACCGGTGGTCTCCAACACCCAAAACTGTCGTTTCCTCCGCACGATTACCATCCAACGATAACAGCCATGCCTTAAAAGTAGACGCTAGGCTTACATGCAAAACAAGCAATAATTAATACTTTTGTGTTGTAGACGTTTTAGTTTTCGATGGGGGACATGGCTTTTTGCCACTACGATTTAATAATTGCTTTTTATAAACCTTTTTTTTATTAGCAGCCGTAATCCTTAAATTTAAACTTTAAAAATAAATAAAGCAAAAAAGTCATCAAATAAAAATGGACTAACACAAGATTTTCCACCGCTCAAAGTGGGGAAGTGCCCTCTCCATATAACATGCGAAGAAATGGCCACATCACAGCCGTCCGATGTAGAGGATATGGACGGCGTCTACATCAACAATGCCATGCGTAGGAAACCAGGTTGAAAGATGACTTGGGATAATTATGATGGGGTCAACGCGACGAGGTGGGGTGCGATCCTGGCCATAGGATCTCGATTGGGTAACACGTGTTAGGGAAATGTAAAGGTGACATAATTAAGGAGGGTTCTTTAAAAACCTGTTGAGATAAGTTTAGGACACAATTATCAAACTCATCATGAGTTTACAATCGTAACTGTCCGGTTTTATAGACGCATTATGACCGTCAAATTTTAATATTAAAATTAAGATAAATTAAATTTTAACATTTTCTTTTTAGGATTCAATTAAATTGACTCTTGATCGAGTTTAATCAAATTGGCATTCGACCTAACTTCATCCCTTTTATATAACATAGAAGTAGTGACGTATGGGATGAAGTAGACGTTATTATTACCGGAAGGTGATCTCATCCCCCGCAAACCATGGGACTTCCAAATTCTATATAATCCCCAACACAGCCACGTCTCTCCGAATCTCCCAAAAAAAAAAAAACATTAATTACAGATGCAAGGAGTGACCATCACTCGACCGTCCAGATCGCCAGCGGTGGATCCAACGTCCATGGTAGCCCTAACGATCGACGGTGGAGAGACCCCGGAGCGCCGCATCGAGCGGCTGATATCGGAGAACCCGGTGGTGATCCTCAGCCGCTCCTCCTGCTGCATGTGCCACGTCATGAGGCGACTCCTCTCGACTGTGGGGGTCCATCCCACGGTGGTCGAGCTGGACGAGGGCGAGATAGAGGCGATCGGGTCTGGTGCTCCGCTTGACCACGTTAGGGAGTGGGGGACGGCCTCGCAGGCGCAGCCAGCTGTTTTCATCGGGGGGACCCACGTCGGGGGGCTTGAGAGCCTGATGAGGCTGCATCTGACGGGGCTTCTTGTTCCGCGGCTCAGGGAGGCGGGAGCGATGTGGGCGTGATATTTGGGATTTTCGAGGGTGGTTTTGTAATTTTGAAGTGTTGTCACATTATTATTATTATTATTGCATGGGGATCAGGATGTAAATTATAAAAAAACTAAAAAAAAGGAAAAGACTTTGGTTGTAATAAGGAACGTGGGATTGAAGGATTTGTAGCTGTGTATGGTTTGATATTGTCACGCCTGTTGGTTAATGTTCACGCTTGTGAGTTTGGGCAATTCCAACGATAACAGCAATGCCTTAAAGTGGAGGTTGGGCTTACACGCAAAACAAGCAATAATTAATACTTTTATGTTGTAGACTTTGTAGTTTTCGATGGGGGATGGCTTTTTGCCACTACGGTTTAATAATTGCTTTTTATAAAAAAAAATTTATTAGCCGCTATAATCATAAATTAAAATTTTAAAAATAAATAAAGTAAAAAAGCCAGCAAATAAAAATAGACTAACACAAGAGTTTCCACCGCTCAAAGCGGGGAAGTGCTCTCTCCATATAACATGCGAAGAAACGGCCACATCACAGCCGTCCAATGTAGATGATATGGTACGTCAGCAATGCCACATGTAGGAACCAGGTTGAAAGATGACATGGGATAATTATGATAGGGTCAACGCGATGAGGTGGGGTGCAATCCTAGCCGTAGGATCTCGATTGGGTAGCACGTGTTAGGGAAATGTAAAGGTGACGTAATTAAGGAGGGAGGGTTCACTGTTGGTCATGGTGGGGGTGACTCGACATTTTCCCATATTATACGCCACGTGACGCCAGCAAAAGGCCATCCCCAAGGCTTTCCCATCGCCGTCACTCTGACGTCACCCTCCACAGCCATGTGACCCCATCCACACATTATGCATCCATTATACATCCAATCTCCACTACCTTGCCCCTTCCTTAAGTGACACCCACTTTACTCATATCTAATTGACAACATCATTACTGGATCTCTCAATCACACTCCGGTTTAAATGAGCATTTTTTTTTTTTTTTTTTTTTTTTTTTTGGGAAGCAGTGAGCGACAATTTTAGTTCGCTCTCCGGAAGCATACTATTTCAAAATGCATAGATCGTTGTCATATCCGACATCCATCAGCGTCTACCATCACTCTTGTAAACGTATTCACTTATTGTCAGATGCTCTATCCACCTTCATCTTAACCCGAAAGTGGTCTCCACGGACCTTGGTGTGGCTCAACTACATGAAGCTATTAACAAATGTTGGGGGATAGTCTACGGAATCATCTAATGTAGTATTTGGTTGTGCGATTATAAAGTGTTTACGATTGTAGGAAGCTGATCTATAATCGTACAATCAAACAGTTTTGTAATATAATCACAGCTTCCTACAAACAGATTTCAGACAAATAATATCCAAAAGCTGCGATTTGAGAAAATTGGAGGAGATAGCTTTTTGTAAAATTAGTTTTAAACTCAGCGATTACAGAAAATCAATTTTACAATCGCATTATCAAACGTTACCTAAATATTGTTCAGACCATCACAAAAGGAGCTCATCATTATAAAATAGATTCATGGCATTTATTTATCCCATTAAATATTCTGGAGTACTAGCTGGCGGCAGTTTTCCTATCTTGCAACCAAGACTTCAGCAAAGTGAAATTCGTCGAGAGCCTAGCAGACATGATTTCCGCTTTGAACAGGGAGGCCCCACATAGTGCTCTTTTGAGTGCTTCCTCCTCCCCCAGTAAAAGAATATTAGCAAAAATAGCAAAATAGGATGAATATTTGCAAAAAGTAGCTTGATAAGAGATGACATCTTCTTTTTTTTCCTTTTTTTTGTGCATTGAATGTGCCATATTATTATTAGAAAAACTCTTTCGAATGGGATGGGATCCTTCATGATTAATCAGCAGCGCTTCCTTTATTTTTCTGTTTCAAAAAAGGCGTTTTATATATACGGCGTCTTTATTTATGTACCGAGAAAAAATATATATCTTTTATACAAAAAAATGATTGAATCTCTACACTTGAAATTAAAAAAAAATAACATCTCAACCCTTAAATAAAAATCTCCTTGTATTTCTCTACCAAATTAGAGGCCTCTTTCCTTAAAAATCTTCCATGATTTTCTTTTCTCTCAATTGAATATGTTTTAAACTATAAATAAATCTCAACCATTAAATTTAATTAGAGATGTGATAAAGAGAAATAAATCTTGCATAATTTTTTTATATTAAATCTTAATGGCTGAAATCTATTTATGGTTTAAAATATAATCGATTTAGATGATAAAATTATGGAAGATTAATTTCTCCTTATCACATATCTGATTAAATTTTAATAGTTGAGATTTCTTTTTTGTTTAAAAATATATTTAATTGTGATGAGAAAATCGTAGAACTTCTAATTTGGTGAAGAAATATAAGAAGAGTTTATTTAATGATTGAGATTTTTTTTTTTTAATTTCAATGTGGAGATTCGACCATTTTTTTTGTGAAAAAGAAAGATCTTTCTGCTCGGTACATAAAAATAAGTAGCCATATGTACAACCCTCCATTTGAAATTGAAAAACAAAAGAGGTGTCATATATATATGGTGCCTCCAGTATAATTAAAAAAAATTATCTCTTATCAGTGTTACTTTTTACAAATATCCATCCTCCCATGTTATTTCTACTAATATTCATTTACTGAGTGCTACTTCTTTTTCTTGATGGAATCTTTTGCCCTTTGTTTGGGAATGGGGTGACTGCGAATTCTTCTTTGCCGCGTATGAATTCTGGGACGGCTGAAAGGTGTCCAAGGCTTCATGCGATTGTGTTCTATGCTGGTCGTCGTGGTTCCTCCTCATCCTAGAACTTCATCGATTCTTGGATTTCTGGATTGATGGGGTTCTTGGCAGCTCCCCATCTTGTTTCCTGAGCGGCTACCCTGTGCATGCATGGCTACCGAATAGAAGCACACTCCAAGTCCATATTCTCGAGCATCCTTCAGAGGAGACTGCGACACTGCATTTTGCATGTTCTGGCATTGCAATGCCACAATGACCTCAAAAATTCTTTAACCATTCTTTTGAGCGGAGGACCTGGTCCTTCAGTTTACATATCTCTTGGAGGTGAGGATCTTCTATACTGTGCGCTGACCCCCCAGAGTGTCCTTCTCAAGCTAGAGGTTTACACCCCCAAGATGCTCCTCCATCTTGCTAGATGGTGGGAGTGTCCGGTCGCATATCATCTTATAAGATGCTCCTTGTGCGTACCATTTGTATGCAAGGACTTTACATGAAAGAAAGAGAAATAAAGGAACCAGGGGAGGTGACTTTTCTACACCTTCCCACAGACAACATCAATGTAGAAGGAACTTAAATTTGATGATGAAGATGATGTTGAGTGAGTCCACCGGGAACAATTTCGTCAGAGACTGTAAAATAAATGCCTGAAATGAATAAAGATAAGATCATGGACTAGACACCGGTATGGTATGGTATTAGCCAATGATGATCTCTCATTTTAGATGAAAAGAGAAAATGAAATCAAGAGACAGAGTGCACGTGTCATTTTAAGGTGAAGCCACGTGGTGAAAATGGGGGTTGGTGATAATGACACCAGTCAAGTTATGATTGGATCTTGAATATAAAAAGAGTTATTTAGTTTCCAACCCTTAAAAAATAAGCATATTGTAAAAAAAAAAAAATCCATCAAAAAATTGAGTTGATTGCTGACCCTTGAAAAGTTATTACGTTTTATTAAAAAAAAACCCAACCATTACGCATTATTTACTTTCTACCCCTTCCAAATGGGTAAGTTATTAAAATCCCCCATCAAAAAGATATTATTATCGTAAGACCCCTACAAATTATAACTATCTTTACAAAAAATTTAGTTATATCTTCTGTTATAAAAACATACAAAATTAGTATGAACAGTTTCTGCAATAGATTAAACATGTGTGATTCTTATGAAGATAATCTCCATTTGAAAAGTCATAAAATAATAATGTATATTTAGAAGGGTTTTTAAATAATTTATTTGTTTGGAAGGGGTTGAAACTTAATATTGGATTTTTTTAATAAGATGCAATAAATTTGTAAGGGGTTAATAATAAATTCATTTTTTACAAAAGATTTTAAATAATTCACTAGTTTTATAGGGGGTGGAAACTAAATAAACCCTCTAAACAATTCAGTGTGTAATCATGCGAGGGATCATATGTTTGACCAGCTAGTCATCACCATTTGATAACATGTGTGCCCCAAATTTTGGGGTCCGGACTAACAGCGTGAAACGTCGTTTAAATGGGTTGTTGAATAAGTAGTTCACATGATCTCCACGTGAGGGGAGTTGGGCAGCTGTCAGCATGTGATTGACTTTCACAGGCTCACCCTGTGTGGGTTTCACAGGGGTTCCGAACCCGCATTTATCTAAATTTTGGAGTAACGTCATCGCCGAAGCCTGCTATATATTCTGAAGTCCCTTTTTAGAAGTGATACAGTCCCTTGCTTTTGTGGAACATATGCTCCCACAGTCCCACATGGAACAACATGGGCCAATTTTTTCTCCCAAGTAATATTTCGGATCTCATGCCCACTATCTTGAACGTGACTCCCTCCACACACAACCTCTAGGTATATAATTAACCTTGTCTTGTTCCCACAATTGGTATCAGAACAGGCTTGCTCTTATGGGACTAAAACCTTGAGTTGATCCTGAGGAGAATATAGACTTGGAAGATTTCTACGTATGAAGATCTAAATATATGTACTTAAATAAATCATTTTCTAATCTTTCAAATAATAGTGTTCTTTGTTAAAAGAAAATAGTAAACTCCAAAATTTATTTATTGTTCCCAGCGGTCATAGCACAACGGTTCATGGCTTAGCGGATTGGTGTTACGGATAGGTCTTGGATTCGAGTCTTAGCGCTGACTTATCCACCTGTTTGTTGGCGATTATGCGAAAGAATTTTTCATAGGACCGGGGCAAACAAGCGTAAGTAGCCTTCCCAGCTCGACCGTAAGGTCAGCCACGGGGATCCTTCCGATATAAAAAAAAATCAAATCTATTATGCTAACCATGAGTGCTTTCAACTTTATTTCTTTGCTGCACTCCTATATCATATGTTTAGATTTTGAACTTTTTAAATTGGATAATATTGAATTTTAAATTTTTAGACAAATACGTAAATTATAGCTATATATATTTTAGGATAGATTAGGGATAATGTTGGCATAAAAAACAAAGGCCCAATGTCTAATATGAAATTGTTTGAGATTTCAGTACGACTTGGTACAACCCTATCACATTGATATTCGGTCTATCTCTATAATTTATTAAATGATATATGTGTGGTTAAAACGCGATGGAAAAGGGGTGTGTCAGTCACCGTTTTAAGAGCATTTTCAATAGATATGTTAACTAAACAAGATGTTAAAGTGCCATGTCAACACTTTAACCCTCTACTAGACCCTCATTTACTACTCTCTCATTTAGTTGGTTGTTGTTGCTCCAATGTACTAGCTAAATAGTTAGCCAAGATAATAGTGGACCCACCTCTCTACCCACTTAAATCTCTCCACTCACCAAAAATAATATTTTTTTGGATATTTTAAATGGTGGAGCCCACATTTGGCTGGCTAAAGCACTAGTTAAATTTAACATGGAAGATAACATATGACAGGTGGAGCCCACTTTTAACATTCCCTTAACACTTCCATTGGAACACTATTTTTACATGTTTTGTAAACATATGACATTAACTAATGAGTTAACATGTACATTGGAGATGCTCTAAGGGGGTTTGTTTTATTTTATTCTTATTTTATATAATGTTATAAGGCTAATTTAGGTGGAAATTTTTTGTTTATGAGAATGTGGGTAGGATATGTTAGGGTTGGACGAGCTATTTTATTTTACTTTTTTTGTTGGATATTACTAATTTTGTTGTTTCATTTTCTATTTTGTTTTTTTGGGCTTTGTTGATTTTTTTTTATTTGTGGATTTCTTAGAGTATGATTTTATGTAATTTATTTTTTTTATAAAAAAAATTCTTAATATAATTTCGTATATGATCTGAAATTTAATGACTATTTTACAATGTTATAAAAAAAATGTTAAGCGCTAGTTAGGCGGTTGATGAGAGATTAATGATTAATCGATTATCTGGGATTAATAGGGAATTAATCAATCACTTTTTAGAATAATAAATATAATAAATATACATATTATATATATAATAATTTTATACTACAAAATAATAACAAAGTATCACCAAAATAAAATAATAATATAAGCATACAGGATCAACATAAAAAAATTAATTAATACATACATAATGTGTTAGAACTAATTTTCAGAAATCATAAAAAAATTATGGTGTATCTCAATGAATGATTAATATATAATATTATTGATAATATAAAAATGATAAGATGGAGAGAAAAAAAGGTTGAAATCGTCTGGTCGAGAGACACATATGATATATTATTCTTAAAACGAATATGTCATCCATACGCATGAAGTTTTGCTGACATAACGTTCCCGAGATATAACTCGATCTGTGAGATTCTGTCGACTCTCCGTGGTGCGATCAAGTGGAATCCTCAAACTGAATCCTTATATTGTCGATGCCCGGAATAAATTGATAAAACTTGATCATAATTTTTTATAAAACATGAAAGGAATTTTGATGGATAAATTTTTTAGAGAAGAACTTGATTGAGTCCCCCTTTGTTAGATACCAAACAATCCAATATACAGGGAGAAGAACACGTCGGATTCAACGTTCCATATTGTAACTCATGCAAATGAATTCCATTCATGCATGTAATTAATAATTAAGAAACATTTCTATGCATAAAGTGTAACCTTCAAATGCATGGTCTCACATGGACTGAGGGACTGCTACACAAATTAAACACATCCAGCGGTTTCACTAAAGCTTACTAATGACTGGATTCAAAACATCATATTGAATTTGGATCATTATCTCCAACATAATGTATAAGGTAATTTATTAACTTATTAGTAATTAATTGAAAAAATGGCTTAGCGCTAAGAGTTGCAGGTTGGGGCTGCCTAGGCCTAAATAGAGGATTAATCAAGGCCTAGAGGGGATTTTTAGAACATTGCTATTTTATGTAATTTAAATTAAATTTATAAAATATTTTTTAACATATCATGTGATTTATTTATATTATTTTAATTTTCACACACATCATGCTTGGTGATAGCTAGTTTTGATCTAATGAGTAAAAATATCAATTCAAATATAAACTAAAAATACTGGAGAAAAGTTAATTGAAAGTAAAAAAAATAGAAGAAAATCTTTTGCAGAGAATATTATTGATTTATTTGTTGGTGTTTTTTTTATTATAAAAAACTTGTGTTTCAAAACAATTTTTTTTTTTCATTTTTAAATATAACTAGGTTTCAAAGTTTGGGTTCACATATCTGCATGTACTTGGGGACCTGGTTTTGATTCTATATAATGGTCATGCGAGATGTTATATATGCAAAATACTAACATAATATTTAATAGCAATATAAAAATGAATGGTTGTGTGGGTGGTTGATATTTTGCCATGTCCCATCTAAGCATATACACATGCAAGTTGCAACGCATGAATAAACAAAACAATGTATAGTCTAGAATCTACTTCTACATCTGGATAATCAACCGATTCTATAATTAATGGCGCCATCTTCTTGTTCTCTCTTCCTCTCCAGTCTCCGACACACAGAGGGGGATGCATGTTGTCCTTTTTTTTATTACATGTATGAGATGATATCAATTTCATTGATGATGTATTTTTGTGTTACAATAAGTGTGATAAGTAGATGTGATGCTTTGTGTTATGAATTTTTTTTGTGGTATACAATATATGCAATATGCATGTTTTTATAAGAAGAACATTTTTTTATGCGTTGTTTTATGGTTTTTTTTATGATTTTTTTTAGATACAACCTATACAAATTTTCCCCTTTTTACTTGATTGCAGTATATTTTAGAGTTTTTTTTTGTTTTTATAGATTGTCTTATGGTTTGTAGATTTACATTCAATTGATACACTGTTTAAAATTATATTAGTCATATACACTATTTGAAAATATATTAGTGTACACTTTAGTAGCATAGTATATGCTTTATTTCATTTAGAAAATAGTATTGATTGAACAATACATTGGTTTAATGTGTACACTATACTAGCATAGTGTATGATGTGCTAGTGTAGCGTATACACTATTATATAAATATAAGTAGTTAATATTATTGGATTTTTTATTTTTAAGCCCCCACAAACCATCATATTTAGTGATCGATCCCTCACTTCTTCGTATTTGGGTTTTAATCCCCAGATTTAAAAGATAATTCATTTTTAGTCCCTAAGAGGGACATATCCATAAATTATTTAGTTTTCTTTGTAATCCTTAATAGGGACTAAAAATGAATTATCCTTTAAATCTGGGGACTAAAACCTAAATACGAAGAAGTAAGGGATCAATTACTAAATATGATGGTTTGTGGGGACTTAAAAATAAAAAATCCAATATTATTTTATATTATATTGGATTCCCTAAGAAGCTGCGAGATTTGATTTAACGGCTGATAAATGGGGCACGCCGAGTGGACTTCCACATGTATGGCATGGGACATCAACCAATGGGATAATACATGATCACATTAGATCAAAAGCCCATGGCAGTGAAGTATATGTGAGACTATCATAGTATATATTGAATTGGTTTCTGAAAATAGTATTTTATTAAAAAAAATTGAATTTCAAAAACCGAAAAGTAACGATTGTCTTTGATTTGAAAATTGGGACTTCAAAAGGCGCCCTTTTAGTAACACATGTATGACCACTAAATTGGAGAAATTACTCCACTATCATAAGTAGTATGTGCTAAGGGAAATTTCGTCATTTGATTTATTATTACGTATAAAACGCAATAGTAAGTGCATACTTCTTCTTACTTTGCCCAACTCATCTTCTAAACCGTCTCTCTCTCTCTAATTATTTAATTTTACATTCAACTTTCAATTCCACCTCACACACGAAAAATCACTCTAATGGTTGAAAAGGAAAAGATGGTAGTGGAGGGAGAGGTGAGGACATGTTACTAATGTAGTATAGACTATGTTTTTTAATATAGGTTTTTGTTTTTTTCCTGAAAATATGTTGGTTTATTTTGTTTGATATGGCAAATTAAAGCCTGTCAAAGCGGCAGGCAAACCCCTCCAGTAACGATGCAGCACCTCCCATCTGGTTGATCTCATGCAAGACATGAGTTGACAGAATTCTCCACTCCACCTGTAGTCCATCCGAGCCACCCCATTTGGACATTTCGTTGATATCCTTGCCACTGTGCAAGATATCCTTGTTGTTGAGACAGTTCTAAGTTTCTACGACTCGGACCACAAAGTTTTCGTGGTCCGAGGAAAAAAACTTCACTTTTTACCAGAATATGTCTCTGCAATCCTCAGCTTGTCTAGCCGAGGGGCGCTGGCGACCACCGATAAAAAGTCCCCCATCTCACCTCTCCCTTTTATAGGGAGTATTTCACATCAGAAGGTCAAAAATACCTTGTATGGCCACTGATTGAGGAACACATGTGAGACCTTATTGGTAAGGCAGACTAGAATTTTGTGAGGGACCTCACGAAATTGTTTATCCTCCACATTTCTCGAGTATCCTGATCATTAGGGTGAATTATTCGTGTCTACTAGAGTATGCCGACGTGGTTGATGATCTTGGTCACCTCGGCGACTATGCGTGGGCCAAAGCAGTCCACGCGGACGTGGTTTCTGCTATCATTAAATGTGCGAAAGGTGGTCCAGCACCCTGAAGGCTGAGGTGGGAAGGGCTACTTCTGTGCATGTGCCGTAGTCCTCAACGTAAGTGTATTATTTTTAAGTTCTTTTGTGTGTGTATAGCATATGCTTTCATAACATAACGTATATTTTTCTATCATATTGTATGCTTTCCTAACATAATGTATACTTTTCTACTATAGCGTATGCGTTCCTAAGGCTTGGTTCATAATGTGCGCATCCCCAGCCTGAGCCAGGGTGGCCCAAGATCCACAATCTGAAGGACTTAGGCTCCGTTTGGTTGCACGATTGGGTATGATTCCGCTTTTTGAAAAGCTAAAATCCCAAAATCGTGCAGCCAAACGGGTTTTCCGGCGGAATAAACTGGATTCCTTTTATTTCTCTTCAGGTTTTTTAAATCTCAAAAACAACGATTTTTGGTCGGAATCGATTTTTTATGAGCAACTTTTTCTACCAAACATTAAATTCCTTCCAAATATTGATTCCTGAATTTAAAAAAAGCATCCCAAAAAAGCATCTAAAATCCTTAAAAAGCAGCTTTATTCCAAAATCTACTTTTCAATCTGTGTTTCCAAACGGAGCCTTAGACATTTTAGAAAAAATAGTGTTCGAAGCCAATAAGCTCCCATATCTTGATGATGATATTATCTCGACCATCACTGGAGGGGTACTTAAATTGGTGCTCCAACTCTCGCTCCAACCCCCGACAACAGATGAGATGGAAGCGATGAAAAGAAGGTTAGAGGAGCTCACTGCTACCGTCAACTTCTTGAT
This sequence comes from Acorus calamus, assembly GCA_030737845.1. Taxonomy (NCBI): domain Eukaryota; kingdom Viridiplantae; phylum Streptophyta; class Magnoliopsida; order Acorales; family Acoraceae; genus Acorus; species Acorus calamus. The sequence continues at coordinate 15,262,669 of CM060879.1, forward strand.
GACCGGATGACGTGCAATCTTGGACCACGCTCCATAAAAAAACTAATTACAATAGCTGGTTCTCTTAAAAAAGAACCATCCACCAGCCAAGCAGCCTCGACGTTCCCCAAAAAAGGGAAACAAAGGAAATGAGCCAGAGCTCCCTACTAAGGTTGCCGACAAGCACAAAAAGAAATCATCACAAAAGTTACGTGTTACAGATTCGATCAGAAGATGTAGTATAGACTTATTAAACGACTACGTCATGCTTAACTGAAATGTAATATTATTATTACAGCCAGTTTAGAATATCGATGAATATTTCATGCAAAACATTCGAGGGGATGTGCAAGTAGATCAACTCTCGAATCTTTCTATCGGTAGAACAACGTCAACCGGGGCTTCAGTTTTTGTGACGTCTCATTTACCACAGGAGGGTGGAGAGCGACATCAAAAAAGAACAGCAGTTCCAGCAGTAGGAACAACAGCAGCAACACCACCACGAGTAACAACAGCAACAACAACAACAACAACACTAGCAGCAACAACAATAGCAACACCAATACCACCAGTAGTAGATGCACCACCAACAGTTGTTGCCGATCAACAAGTAACAAAAGCAGCAAAAGCACCAACAACAAACAACAACAGAAACACCAGCACCAAGAACAACAATAGAAACACCAGTACCAACAACAACAGTAGTAGTAGAAGCACCAAAAATAACCTCAAAGTGAGATCGATGTTGTAGCGATCATAGCATCAAAGCGAAGATGTCCTTAAAATCTCACAGTTTAAAATTTGACGGATTAAAATCTCACGGTTTTCAGTAGGGTCACACCCTATGCTGAGAATATGCAGGAGTTGACGATTAGGTGCATACACGATTGGGGTAGACATTGTGTTAAAGTGTCGGCCATTGCTTTTTCGTGAGATACATTGATGGTGTAGGAGTAGTTTTTATGGTTTTGTGTAGATGAATCTGATGTAAAGATCTCCTCTACTAGGATATACATTCACACTGTCTTTATATTTTTTTTTGTTTTGCTTTATGCTTTTCTTTTCTTTATATTTGTTATTTTAAAACAAAAGCGTGTGCCTACTATTATCCATAAATTTTTTCTCAAGGGTGGGATATGAAATATAGATTTTTGATATTTGTAAATGGGGTGGGATGATTAACTCGGGGGTGAAAATAACGGCCCCCAACCCTAACTCATGAGACTATGAAAAACGCTGATGAAGAAAAGAAATCGCCTTTTTTATTCAGGACCAGACAAACCCTAAACTTAGAACAGCAAAAACTTCAACAAAATCAAATCAAATACAAGAAAAAGAAGAAGAGATGGCGATTAATGGTGGACCAAACCTGGAGTGCAGGATGTACGAGGCGAGGTACCCGGAGGTGGACATGGCGGTGATGATACAGGTGAAGAACATCGCCGACATGGGGGCGTACGTTTCCCTCTTGGAGTACAACAACATCGAGGGTATGATTTTATTCTCGGAGCTCTCAAGGCGCCGGATTCGTAGTGTGAGCAGCCTCATCAAGGTCGGGAGGCAGGAGCCAGTGATGGTGCTGAGGGTGGACAAGGAGAAGGGGTACATTGACCTCAGTAAGAGGAGGGTCTCCGAGGAGGATATTCAGGGTTGTGAAGAGAGGTACAACAAGAGCAAGCTTGTTCATTCCATCATGCGTCATGTTGCTGAGACGATGAACATAGACCTCGAGGTATGATCGATCGATCACCTATGCCGTTGAACTGAGAATTGTCTTTTATTATATTTATTTATATAGGAAAATGTTAGGGACAGTCCTGTCGATAGTCCCCACATGTTTTATTTTTTTTAAAATAATAAACATTCGTCTAACGACGTATATATTTTGATGAAAAGTGTATATCATTCCATTTTGAATTGAATGAACTCATTTTTAGCAAATGTAATTTTTTTTTAAGAAATGTAAATTTTTTTTAAGGTATATACCCAGTTGGATGGCTAATGAGGTATATGAGATTGCATTTGGGGCTATAAATAGAATTGCATGTAACAACGCTCATTTATATAATGTTTATTTATATTAAGACCCCGTGGATGTTATTCATCACCTTTACAGCATAATCTCTATAGCGTGATTAATATTCTTCTTCTTAACCTTTCTGTGTAATCCAGCTATATAAAGTTATGAATCCGTTGCTTGCAATAGTGTTCAGTGCTATATTTTACAGAGTTGTGTAGGATGGTTGCATGCTCTTTCATGAGTGTAGTTGCAATATTAAGATGTTTTGAGGGTTACATTATGCAGTATCATGAAGATTTAGAACATTTGAGGAGTATTTATGGGAATTTCTACCTTGCATGCTGTTCTGCTCTGGAAATTTTTAATTGCATGTGCACTGGAGAATGGTATGCCACTGATGTCATATACTTTATGCATTTTTCTACAGTGTTATGGTCGACTTTTCTTTTCTTTGTGCCATTTTGTGTGTGTTCTTTTGTGTGATTGAGTTTGTCAATAAAATTTGGTTTAACTGGGATTTTTCAGTGATTTGTCAGTTACCTTTCATTAGCTGATCTGGATATCATGGGAGCTTCTAGTTATGAAGTGGGTTGTGGTGCAAGAAGTTTGCAAATCTGAGATTTTTAAATTGATCTATCAAACTGAGTGTGACCAATCATGGATTAGACATCCCAAGATACAACAACATGAATAATTAGGTTCCACGTCTTGCCATTGTTCTGTGTGACAACAGTTCACTTTTCTGTATTTGTTGAATGGGACCCCTTTGGGTTCTTTTGATCCACCAGAGCTCACATGGACTGTATTTTGAGCAGGTTATGTGAGGGAAAGGAAGCATGTCTATTGAGTGGCTTCAAGCTTCTTGTGCGCCTTCCATATCAAACATGTAGCAAACTATTTAGTTGTGATTCTGATACAGACAGGGCCAGTAGATGCATGGATTTCTCCAGCAGTTGTTTTAAACATCAATTCTTCCGAATTGAATCAGTGGTCTGGAACGGAATGTATCAAAGGCACGTCAGGCGGAGTTCAGATGGTTTGTTTTGATGAATAGTTTTGTTCTATTCCAGTCTTATGTGTGCCAAGAAAAATAATGCAATAGATTCTTGATTTTTTTTTTTTTAATATTGGTAAGGTGGAAAGGATGAACCTATCTTTAGGAGTGAGTACTTTGTCCAAGGGAATTCTTTTCAGTCTCTTGATTACTTCCTCTCCATTTCCTAGAGATCGAAAGGGGTATCAAATGTGATTGGAGCCTTCAGGATGAAGTGTTTTTTTCCTTTTTTGTGCCTACAAAATGATGGGCAGGGTGATATGTCATTCTAAGGTAAGAGAAGGATTGGGCTTCTACTACTGATTATAACAGATTTCTTCCCGTGTAGTTGCTTTGGAGATGGGGACGAAAGGAAAAATTGTGGGATAAGCTTGTGATACAAAGTACCACAAAGGGTTAATTAGAAGCAGATGGAGGTTAGTTCTGTTGGTTCTTTTGTCCAACCTCCTTTTCCTCTACCTGTAGAAACACACATGCCAATTTTCCAGCCTATGTGTGGAATTGCTTGAAAACTGAGAGAATAAATGGGATTCATCTATGAAGGACATTAGTGTATGACCTTTGATATATTCTCAACAAAGAGGTCAGGTTGACTGATACATTGTTATGGTAAACAGGTTTTCTTGTTCCTAAGAAATATATAAGGGATTATAGGAGGAGCTGGATGAGATTGTTGTCTTGCTTGAAGCTCTCTAGAATGAAAACATGGACCAAGAGGAGAATGGTCAGTGGATGTGTAGATCAGATCAGTGGTGAATGTTTTGTTGTCATTTTAAAAATTACTGGCTTATCTCTCTCAAAAAATAAAAAAATACTGGCTCATGGGAGTCTAAGATGGTGTTTTATGACAGTCTAGGATAAAGGGTTCCACAAAACATAGACAAAACCTTCTTGAAGAACACTTAACAAGGGGTGGCTCACAATATCTATTTTGACATGTACATAGAGAGTTAGTAAACAATCTGTTTTTCTAGTGCACGGGGATTGCAAGTGTGTGGAAAATTGCTTTTGTTATGACGGAAAAAATGAGGTGGCTCTCTTTCATAGGCAATACTAGTTGATGGCACAAACTCAACTTTGGTTAGTTGGCTAGCACCTTCCCTCTCCGTGGAGGTTAGGGTATCACATCCTGGGGAGCACCAATTTATTAAAAAAAAAAAAAAAAAAACTAGTTGATGGCATGTGTGATGCACGAATAATAACTGAAAGGAATTTTGCATTTTATTTTTTAAAATAATTGATGACATTAACCTTCTTTTTTTTTCTTTTTGGAAATTAATCCAGTCAATTAGGATTCTTGTGGTAAATGTCAGTTTAGAGGATCTGACAGTAATTCTGTTTTATGTGCGATTTTAATAAATTTTTATTTGTTTGCTGGGAGGGGGGGATTATAGTAACAGCGCACGACACTAACCTTTTGATGCAATGGTGTAGTCATTGGAATGCGAAGACAAACAATAAACTTAGAGAGAGATTGAGAGTTAGAATTTTTTTGTTGCACTAACCTTCAAAAATACAAGTTAAAAGAGTTTAAAAGCTTCTTTTAAATTAATAGAAATAATTCTAAAAGTTGGATGCTTTTGCTACTCAAAAGGGTCTTATTATTAGGCTTCTAAGCCACCCTAAGGGGGTGACCCATTATAAGAGTACATGGATCACGAAAAAGCTGTTAAGCCAATCTCATGTAATAACCAAGTAGTTTACCACTTCCAGAAAAATGGTGTATGCCTCCTACCAAAAAAATGTAATTAACTACCATGATTTCCGAACATTGCCAAAACCATCTTCCTTTTTTTTTGGCAACATGTTGAAGGGTGGAAAACCTGCAATTCTTGCATGAGAGTGAATGCAGGTTTAATATATCAAATATATGGTTATATGGAAATAGAGACGGCAAGAAAACCATATTTTTAACATTTGTATTCTGTTTGAGAAGCTGGAAGGAAAGAGGCAGAATAATATTTTTGAGGTAATGAATGCCAGTCTGACAAGATTATAGAAGGTTTTGTGTACAATGGAAAATTGCTGTTTGTATAGCCCAGGGAATAATTTGATGGAGTGAAGGTATCAAATCAATCAAGTTAATAACAAATAAAAACACGTGTGCAAAAGAGAAGCTTGGACTCTGAGATTGGTGTAAATTAATTCTTCCGGATGTCATCAGTTGAACTGAAATCCTTCAGTTAATTAAACACTTCTGATTGTACAGCTCAGTACTCGGCCTACTGATGGGAAGACATTGCAAGAAGAATGATCCTTTTTTGACGAGGGAAAGGGGGTCTTCCTATAAAATTAATTAATGTTCATTTTGCATAATTGGGTTTATTTCATGTTTAGCGAACACTTTCATAACATGCTTCTTTAATGATGTAAATTTCCATGCTTTTTATACCTTTTGGAAACTAGGACATATTACTCTTTCTCGTCTCATTCGTTACAGGCAACGATATTGGAGGTTGACTCTTCTGTGCGGATTGATGACTTCTCCCACTTTTTATGTATTGAGTGTGATTTTTTTGTCTTTGCAGGATTTGTATATCCATGTTGGGTGGCCTTTGTACCGGAAATATGGGCATGCTCATGAGGTAAAGCCACAAACTACAGCCTAAAGGACTGTTGATTTTAACATTTTTTTATTGGTGTGTTTCTTTTAACATTTGTTAGCATTGGGCTTTATTTTTGTCATTGTGCAGGCATTCAAATTAATTGTAACGGATCCTGATTCAATTCTGAGCTCTCTCACTCGTGAAGTCAAGGAAGTTGGTCCCGATGGCCAAGAGGTAATTCTATGAGTTTTTTGTTTTTATTTTCTACCTGTCATTTTGAATAGCCTCGTTCTTTTTCTGTTTCCTCAACCTCATACATCCACAGATAACAAAGGTGGTTCCAGCAATGTCAGAAGAGGTGAAAGATGCTTTAATAAAAAATATCAAGCGGCGAATGACTCCACAACCATTGAAGATACGTGCAGATATTGAAATGAAGTGTTTTCAGTTTGATGGTGTTATCCACATTAAGGTACTGGTGTTATTCTTGCTGATTGCAATTGTTTTCCATGTCTGTTCACTGATCTTGGCATTTCATTTGTGACAAGTATCTGACTTTGTATGCCATTTTTCTTGGTGCTGATATGTGCAGGATGCCATGAAGAAAGCTGAAGCTTCTGGCAATGCTGACTGTCCTGTAAAAATTAAATTGGTTGCTCCTCCACTCTATGTTCTAACCACTCAGACACTTGACAAGGTAAATGAGGGCTTGATAATGTATGGATGTTCAATTTTTAGTGATTGTTGCAAATTTTAGGACTTTTAGGAATGCTTTATATGTTGCACAACTAGAATGTTTATCTTGTATGTCGTATATGGATGTATCAAGCATGGAAAATATTGAACTCTTTTGGCTTGTTTGGGTAGAGGAGTAGCATTGGAATAGGTTGGAACAAAGATGAATAAACCCAAAACAAGTGTTCATTTGCATGGAATAGAGGAGTATAGTAATGCCAAAATAGCTAGGAATAAGCAGGTATTCCTTTGGTATACCTATCTACGCTGTAATAATTATCTATGTAGGAATATTGTATTTTCTTTTCTTTTTTTTTTTTAAAATGTAAGGAGATCCCTCGTCTCCTATCTTTCGGGGTTTCTTAAAATAAGATTCTCCTAAATTATTCTCAATTTTTTTTTTATCTATATAGGAATAGCTTATGCCATTATTCGAATGGGGGCATTAGCTTTCCATGGATTGTATCTAATGTCATATCATAATGGAAATCAATTTACAATGTGGTGTGATTACAAGGGATATGAGATACTATGGTTTGAAAAAAAAATTGTCCAATCTTTGTAATCTCTGTAATGTTCTTCAATTTACCAGTGGGTCCTAAGAACTTAATAAATAGAAATTATAGTAAAGATTTAAAGGGAAATTTTAAAACCTTAAACCTCATGGCATTTCGATGTGTGTCACTTGTAGAAATGTCATTCCTTCCAATTTTGGATTTCAAGGGAAGGGAGAAGGAAAAGAAAATCAGAGCATTTTATGAGACTTTTAAATGGATTAGGTAGTTTTTTTTTTAAGATTATCTTAATGTCCTATGTGTTGGGGTTATCTTTCGATCCGGTATATTAACATCAGTTGACGTAATGAAGTCCTTTAGGATGGGCACTTAATTGTTTTTTTTAATGAAAGATTGGAGATTCTATGTCATAAGAAGCCCTGGGATAGAAGGAACGTTGGATCATTGTACATTAGGAAGAGGGATGGAGGTGTAGAGGGCAAGAAGAAGGGGGGAGGGGGTGGAGATGGGACACTAATCACAAGGGTCACGTTGTAGATGAAGGAGAACCTTCTTGCATAATAATAGCCACCCATCCACGAAAAAGGAAGTAAATCATAGCCCATGTATTAAAAATTAGTTTCTTATGTTGGAAAGCACTTTAGTTTTGAATGAGCCTAATACTCCAACACACTGCATGTGAAACGAGCCATTAGAACTTGTCTAAGTTATATGATTACCATGCTTGCGTTTACTCCAAAACCAAAAAAATAAAAATATGACTAAATTAGTTAAGATGTTATATTTATTACTATTTTATGTGGATCTCCTAAAATCTTATAAAGAGGATTTGTTTGTTAGGAGATTATTTAGGGAAGAAGTTAGAAATTTATCTCTATAAATACCCACATAAATAGGAAATTCTATTGTAATGCAACAATGTAGACATCCAAAGAGAGGTTTAGAAAGTTAGGTAAGAGAGGAAAACTCTATGAGTTTTGTAAGTTCATAATTTTTATGTATCTCACCTATTATCGTGGATTCTCGGATCTTGCCTCGTGGATGCAAGCATTGGTCAAACCATGTATATTTGTGTTGTGATTGTGGTGTTCCATTCTTGTGCATGATTTGGGTTTGTTGTTGATGGCTTCCGCAAATATGTTCCCAAAAGTGGTCACAGAGCTTCAGGTTCTAACCAAGGAGGATGAGATCTGAAAAACGAGGATCAATAGCGACATGGGTCGATGATGGCATTATCGTTGACAGGTTTACTATTGGAAACTCCAACAATTGTAGTGTCATATCGAGTTTTACGCGAAGGAAAAGAAGGGTGTCCATGGAGGCTTGAGCATACAAAGCCCCTAGTTAATGTAAAAAAAGAGAAGCGGTATCTTGATAGCTATGTGCATGAAGGTTTGTTACGTGGGCTGTGGGTGATGCCTAAGGGACCATTAGCCAAGCAGGTGAACGGTCATGTGAAGTGCAATGATGTGTTTATCATATCCATGGTAGAGCCAGGTCTTCTTCAGAGACACATGGAAAGTGCGATAGATTCTTATGATTATCGAATCAATGTATTAACTTGATGACGCAGCAGTCAGATGTTTGGAGAAAGAATTTTCTAAAATTTCTGCAAGGTTTCCTGCAAGGTGGAGTGATTAAGAGTGAAGTGGAGACATTAACTGGAAATCATCAAGGAAGTCTGAGTTTATTGAATTCGAGCCTAGGTGGAGGTTGTTGGGGTTATGTGTCGATTCAGTGTTTCAAAATTGGACGGCCATGATGAAGTCCACCTAATGGTTTGTTTAGCCCTTGTCTGTCAAAATTGGACGGTGTATCAATTGAGATTGAACCAAATGAGTAGTTTTTTAATCATAGCAATGAAAATATAAATCGCTAATCTAATTGTTTGGATAGTGATTGAGAAACTTGCTGCTTTAATTGGTAGAACATTGTAATTTTTCTTTATTTCTTTTATTGGTTGGAAGTTTGGATATTGCTACAGTTTTTGTTTATCAATTGGTGGCTTTGGAATTTTGGATTTTTGGTTGTTGCAATGAGTTATATGTTTTTTTGTATTTGGTTGTTTATTTTTAATTTAATTGTAAATATTTATATGATCATATCCAGTTACGCCTTTTCTTATCTAAGCAGAACATGTATGTGATTATGATAATCACGTGACTCTCTGTGATTTACGTTAACCATGTAAATGTAGCATCTCATATTCATCTGTAGAAAAAATAAAGTATGAATTATTAGATACTTAACATTATGAGGTCACCTGTTTGCAAACCGAGCTTTGGTTAGCCGGTTAACACCTATGTCTCTGAAAAGGAGGGGAATCAAACCCCACCATGCCCTCCCTCGGATATCCACATCATAGGGGATACCAATTTTTATTTATTTATTTTATTTTATTTTATTTTTTATTAAAAAAAAAGGTTACCTGTTTAAAAACACGCACCTAGGAGGTTAAGTGAATGGCCACCATCTATGCTTGCTCGCCCACCCGCCTGAACAACTATGCTTTTATCCCACCTTCATATGTTGGAACAAGATTTTGGAACATGAAAACCTTCACTATAACAGGCTACTTTTCTTTTTCTTATTTTCTTCTAATTTTGTTTACATTTGCTCATTTGTTGCGCAGGAACAAGGTATCTCAGTTCTGACTAATGCAATCAAAGCATGCACCAGTGCAATAGAACAACACAAGGGGAAATTAGTTGTGAAGGAAGCACCTAGAGCTGTAAGATCCATTTATCATTGGATTCTTTTGACGCAGTTGATATTTATATGTACTTTATCAAACATGCATTGCGTCCATTTCTTTTCTTCATTCCTTCCTTTTTTTCTTTGCACTTTTGGGATATTCTAAAGTAGCTGTCACTCTGTGAGATAGAACCTTCTGAAACTGTTTTGATTTGTTCTCTGCTAAGGTCTGATCTGACAAGCACCATGTGTTAGACTGACTAATTTTGCAACGAATCATGTGTTTGATTTTATTCCATAAAAAATGGTTCCATGAAGGTGAGATCATGTTTTTTTTTGAGGAAAATCATGTTCTTTCTTGGATATGTTAAAAACGAAGATGTTCATTCATGTACTGTAAAATCAAGATCAATGGCACAGGAGATTGGTGGTGAAATCAGAGAGCTTTTAACCATGATAAATAAAGAAACATGGTTTCTCTTTTTATATAAATTAGATAAATTCAGATTATAATTCAAATCTGTTCCGTAATGCTGAGAGCTGTTGATGAATGTGTGGTGTTCAGGTGAGTGAAAGGGAAGATAAGCTGCTTGCTGAGCACATGGCAAAACTCAATTCTGCGAATGAGGAGGTCAATGGTGATGAGGGCTCCGAGGAAGAGGAGGATACTGGCATGGGTGAGATAGACTTGGATAACCCATCAGGTATAACAGAATGAAAAGTTTTTCTTTTGGTTGAGTTGAGTTGTTGTGTTGTGCAATCCATGCACCAGAGCAATGTTGTTGATACTAGAGTTTGTACCCTTCAACTGATTATTTCTGCCCCTTGAAACAGAATGCTTTTTTTTTCTTGAGTTTGTTTGGAAGATGCTTCGTTTGTTGGTCTACTTGAACAATATTCAAAATTTTGTCGGTATTTGAAGTTCCTTGATAATTCAAAGCTGTTTCAAGGCAGGACCAAAACAACCATGTAAATAGGCTTGAATCTTTGCCCAACACTACGTTGTTTGCTGTTTTAGATGGAATCATGGCATATGCCTATATCATCATCTATCAGAATGGTTTGAGGGGCAGTTTGCATTTCACATCAATTGTTAGTTTTTTGAAGAGATTTTGTTGTCCCCTGATTTTATCTTAATCCATTGTGATACAGTCGGATAATTCCCATGTGGACAGTACTATCTATTTGGTGCCATCTGATTTATTGATCTTTTAAAGCCAAGATGAGAGTTGTTTATCATTATTTTTAGAAATTAATCCATGGAACAATTTTTGGACAATCCAGAATTTTTTACATCGTAAAAATAGAAATACATTCTATTCATGAATTGTGTTTAATTTATTTTATCATTATGCACAATTTTTCCCCTTGGGCTATCCTACACTAATAAATCTTTTTGTACCTCAATTTTTTAACCCCATGAAGGGTATATCCTTCACTGGCCCTTGCGTCCTTATGAATATGAGTGCTAATACTCTGACCCCTCCATTTGGGGTGGAACATAAACATGGAATAGAGAAGAGTACAAGAGAATAATAAAAAAATTGTTTGTTATGCTAGAATAAATATTGATAGCTATGTCTGGATAAGTTAGTGTAAAGTTTGATACCTATTCTCTAAAAATGCTAGAATTGTTTATCAGGGTTTATCTATACCAATGGATAAAAATATCATTCTCTGTCATTTCTAAAAATTTATCTAACTTAACACTCTGTATATATTCTAAAAATTGTCACATCTATCATATCACACACATCTTTTATACTTATTCTCAAACACAAATAATTTATACAGGGGTATAATTGTCATTTAAAAAGTCATAAACTTTTATGTATCTCTTATCTATCATTTATCTTACTTTATCTAAGGTGAACCAAACAACAAAAAGATCAATTTTACGTTTTTCAATGAGAATAATAGAAAAGACAATCAAACAAAAATTTATCTATCAGCATGGATTGTTATCTATCCTAATATGGCTATCAAGAACGAATAATCTTATGTCACACCCCAAACGGGGGATTTAGTAAGTTTTCTATAGTAGTGTATAGAGAGGCTCTATTATAATGCATGGGGCTGAACTTTTCATTTTTTCAAAAAAAAAGAAGTGTGTATCAATGTATACATCAATTCGTCTAACCGTATATATTTTCATTGGGCAAGTTAGACATGGGATGGCTTACGCGAAATGAGGTATTATTTCGGGGACAAAGGTTTTATTTTGAAAATCTTTGGGCCTTGACTTTGTTGCTCATTCAAGCTTGGGGGCGTTTCATTGCGAGCGCAAATGGGGTGGAGCTTCGACAGGGGCACATTACGGTCATGGCTTAATGGCACTTTTTCTTAAATGACACTTTTCCTTTTCTCTAATCTACGATGGCCCCAAGTAGGAACCTCTCCTACTATGGATAATTTGTGGGTTCATTTTGGTAGTCGTTTTTCTTTTCCTATTATGTTTTATCTTTATTCTTTCACTTTTTCGCAAGCCTCCCCCTCTTATAAAACTTCAGACTCTTGTCTGCTCGATAATATATGATCGGGATAACAATTGTCTACCGATTACTAAAAAAAAAAGTTAGACATGGTTTGGTCAATGATTTTTCTGCGGGAGGGTTGCACACAGGTCTGGACTATATTTTCCTATGGGAATTCTTTGACAGTTAACAACAAATTGATGTTGTAGAGAGAAGGAATCACACATTGTTAGACATGGTTAGGTCAATGATGGCATAGGCTAACCTTCCCGATTCTTATTTAGGAGATGCATCATGACTGCTGTGTACTTAATTGTTTTACCAGTTACTACCTTCCTCCCCATGCAAGTTGGGGACTAGCTAAAAACTTTATTTGAACAATTTACGACCATGGGGATTTGTAGCATACATTCATAATATTTCGAGTGAGCTTTGCTACATAGGTCCCAGCAAATAGGCCCCTCCCACAGGCTCCTTGACGTGGACACGTTTGATTGGTTGTTTAGTCCACTTGTGCAAAAGAGTGAAAATGTAAAATACATTATTACCCCTAATTAATCCCAACCCTTTGTTTTGCATTTTCACATCGTTTTTCATTTTTTCTCCACTAACTCCTTCCCTCTCACCCATTCAAACACATTCAGTCAATTCTAGGGTTTAGAAAAAAAAATTTAGAAATGAAAATCAGCCCCAAAAAAACTCCTTTTTAGTGAAACGTTGAATAAATCGTCAATGAAACTTGAAGATTTGGTTTGAAAACATATTATTTGTTGTGGAGTTTTGAACTACAACGAAAAAAATGGGTAAGTATATGTTGTTTTTTGATATTTTGAAACCGTCTAGGTTGTTTTTGACGGTCATATGATTAATTTTTCTTTTTTCTAGATTTATTTTCGAAACGATACATAATGTAAGTAATTTTTTAACAAAGAACTTAAATGTATGATTGCATTTTGTTTTTGTTTGTTTTGAAAATGTATTTTTTTAAAAAATTATTGTAAACATATTTGAGTTACATGTTGTTCGTTCCTGGTCAATATTTGATATAGGCAAATGTAACTAAGAATGACAATGTTATTTTTCCCTTCATACCACTAATGGTTACTGATCGTGACCATAATCCATGTCGCACCCAATATATTATTTTTGTAGGGTCAAGGCATGTATATTAACATGTTTCTTTATTTCAGTTACATGTATTTCCATTTTGGTTAATAGTTCATATGGGTAATGTAAACATCTAATGAATGTAACTAACTTTGAATAAGTAATGGTGTGCTATGGGTTTATAAAATGTAACTAACTATAACTACTGTGTTGAGGTGATTGTATTTATAACGTAAGAGACTGACATTAACTCTTCAGCAAATGTATCTAACTATTAGAAAGAACTATCTTTGTTGAATTGTGTAATGATAATGTCACTTTGAGAATATAACTTGATTGTAATGTCACTTTATCCTATACATTTACATAGTGTTGTGTCTATGTACGTCGTGATTTATATTTTATTCATCAAAATTTTTTTTTTGTTCCTGTTATACAAAATGTACATATCATTTTTTCAATGTAACTATTTTATGCGTTGATGAAAATTGCTTTTGTATTCATTCGTATGCAAGCTATTCAAAATTGTAACTAATTATTATTCAGTGTAACTAACTATTGTTCATTATAATTGATTTAGTGTGTTTTATCTTAGTTTGACTGTTTTTATTGGTCCCGCAATTGATAACTATTTTATTTGTTGCAATTATATATTTTACATTTAAAATATACAATTCTGATATTATGTTTTCAAAATGTAACTGATCATATATTAATGTAACTTAAATGTATATAAAGACCCGAATTCCTGAAGTGTTTTGACTTGATCATGGAGGGCAACATCATGTCAGTGAATTCAACAACTAGATTTTAACATTTTGTATGTTTGTTTGTCATTAGTTGTCTTTGTGTTGTAGTTATATGTTATTTGATGTTATTGTTGTACTTAATATAATTAATTTAAGTCTAATGTAACTAATTTATGTTCAATGTTAGCCACTTAAAATTATTTGTTGTTGTTTCTATGCAGTAAATGTAACTAACTATTAATCAATGTAACAAACTTACAGTGTATGAATATGTTGTATATGTGTATTCTATGATGTATAATAAGTCATTCAGTATTAAAATGTTTTATAGTGGATGTATGTCTTAATGTGTATAAAATGAAATAACAATTGATGCACCAAAAAAGATAGAGAAAAAAGAAAGGAGAAAAAAGAATTAAAAAAAATATGAGTGATAATTATTTGAAGTTAAAAAAAATCATTCCAACACTTGACACAACTGCTTCTAAATATTGCTGCTCAACATCGATGATGAAATCCCTCTCTGGACTGCCTTCAAATGAACATGTAATTGAGTTTATTATATTTCTACAAATTAAAAAAAACATGAGTGATAATTAATTGAAGTTGATAAGGTAGTTACATTTTCAAATGTAACTTGGATTATAATACAAAATCCATATGATAAATTAGTTACATTCACATTTCGATGAAGTTAGTTACAAAAAAAAAAAATACAACACATCAAAATAATAGTTAGTTATATTATCTCTAACATGGTATGCATATATAACTGAGATTCACATGCCAAATAACATATATGCCGTGCTAAAATTCACGTTTGACAACCTAAAACAACCAAATTAACATTTAAAAAATAGAAGAAATAAAACGAAACAAATTAAAAACAAAATAATATATAAAAAAACCACACCTAAAAATGACAAACATCTCAATGGTGGCCAAATTGTACAATTTTTTGGTTCAAAAAGATTAGACGCTTAAAAAGCTTCCAAACAATCAAATCAAACTGCAGTCTCAAAAAAAAAAACCATAAAAATGATGAAGCTGATTAAAAAATGATCAATTCAAATGTGATAAAGTCAAAACAGGAAAAAACACCATATTTAATGCTCCACATGTTGGGTTCCAATAAAGGATAATATAACCACCTACATTAATTACGTTTAAAGAGGTTAGAAATAATGTTTGAGGGTATAAACAGAAAATCACCATATGCCATGTCATGGGGCTTATTTGGGGCCTACAAATTGGAGTTTGTCGATCATTTTCCTAATATTTCTTATATGTATGGAAATTTGGGTCTTGAAAGAAATGAATGTATGTTTTTATGATACTATGGTCATATTTATTGTAGTTTAAATTTGCATATTATAGATTATAAATTATAACTTTTATAATAATAAGTGATAGACATGTTTGTTGTAATTGATTAAAAGCAAGAAATAAGCTGAATGTTTGTTTAAAAAGTTGTAAAATATTTTTTTGCTATACAATTATAAAAAATTCTCCTAAATTGTAGAAGTGAAAAACTGATTTATGTTTAATAAAATAAATTATTTTTACATATAAAATTAATTTTATAAATATTTTAAAGAAAGCCGACTTAACATAAATAATATTTCAAATTCACTATAATATTTTCCAAATATTACAATATAGTTTTAATAAATTGAGTGTCAAATGAGATTATAATTTTTTTTTGATAATGTATTATTTGTAATACTAAAAAATTGAAAAGAAGAAAGGAAGTTTGGTGATTTTTGGTACAACAGTAAAACAGAGATATACATATTGTTTTAAAACATATTTTAAAAAAATGTTAAAGCATTTTATAAGCTGTAATATTAAAAGCATATTTTTCCTAGCTTACAAATTATGACTTTTTAAGTTGTTTTTAGCTTAACAATGTTTCAATAAGTTTAAACAAACATATAACAACTGTTTATTTTAAAATAAAAACTATAATCTCTAACTGATAATTTTAACAAACATGTATCATGAGGTATAATATTATACAGATCAAAATAGATGCAAACTGCAGACAATGATTGTATGTAACCTTTTCCTATAAATAAAGGTGCGATAAAGGATTCCTCTTAAACCAGAGACATTATTTTGAACAATAGTTCTAACTTTTAGAGTTGAAACCATATAAAGCTGTGTTTGATTGCACGATTGCAAAACTAATTTTAGGTAAAAATTGAGTTTAAAACTAATTTTACAGGAAGCTGACTCTCTACGGCTTCTGAAAAACTCAGGTTTTAGGCACTTTTTTGGATAAATCTATTTGTAGTTTTTTGCCATAGATTTTCTGTTTGAAAACGAATTTGAAAAAAATAACTTTATGCAAATCCAAAAGCTACACAAATCCGTTTCCAAAAGAATGTGTTTGATTGTGTGATTGCACAGCTTTTGCGATTGCAAGAAGTTACTTCTGCAATCGTGCAACCAAATAGTTTTAATGTATTAGCTTCCTGCAGACATATTTAAGGTAAACAATGCTCAAAAGCTATAATTTGAAAAAGCTGGTGGAGTGAGCTTCCTGTATAATCAATTTTAAAAAATTTAGATTTTTATATAATTAGTTTTACAATCACACAATCAATAGCAACCAAGTTGGTTATAATTGCGTTTGATTTGAACATCTACCTGAATGCCCTCTTTTCCTGAGGTGACACCATTTATTCTCTGAGGGCCTACCCATCATTGTAAGACATTCAAGTTCAGACTAAAGGTAGTGGCCAGCTTTGAACATGATTGCACCACAATGCAGTGAAGGCTTGAGTACACATTTGATTGAACTTCATCTACCTGGCAATGTCTGTACATCTAGGTAAATTGAAAATATTTTTACAAGGTGGAGAGAAGATTAGTGGAGGGGCAGTCCTGGATTCCCAAGAGAAGACAAGGCATGAGAGAAAGTGGTTGAACAGTGTCCCCTGGAGGGCCCCTCATCCAGAGAAAAAACAAGGGTCTTGGGATAAAACTAATGCAATCACCCATACATATAAAATCATATTATATGTTTAAAAAAAAAAAAATAGTCATAATGACAATATAATAATTGAAAGTGATGACAAGTTCACGAGAGCACACCAAAGAGTAGTGTCATGATTTTCAAATCAATGGGCCAATCATGTTGTGGTAAAATCTATTCATAAAGCTGAGGATGGGATTTGTTTTTATTTTACCAAAGGTGGTGAGACCCATATATATGAAGAGACCATCATTCACTCTTTTTGGCTTCAACATTAATCTATATTGGTATTTCACAAAATATCTAATGTTAATCAAAGTGGTATGTCATGTCATGTGGGTATATTCTTTAACTCTCAAAATCAATAAAAAAAAAGAAGAGAAGAGTTCAGTTCAGGTGTTAATGCCACGAGACATGAGAAGAGAATGTATGGTAATAACTTAGCCCCAACAACCAAAAAATACATACATGTGGGAATCTATGATACATCTTGGAAGTCCACAAGGCATGGGAAGAGAATGTGTGGTAATAACTTAGCCCCAACAACCAAAAAATACATACATGTGGGAATCTATGATACATCTTAGATGCAAAATCAATGATGTGTTCAATTGAATTGTATCTTTCCAACAGACCATGATGCCTCACCACACTTATATTCAATGGTCCAATTAAATGAATTATAGTTGCTCCTGCTCTGCAACTCTAACTGCAGTCTGCATTTCAGTAGTACTGTTTACATCTCTCACTTTCACCCTGGCAAGACTTATGGACTCACATGGCCTCCTATTGTTGTTAAAAATAGTTTCTATTGTTGTTAAAAATAGTTTAATGAAAGGAAAATGATATGTCCAACCTTTTGTGTAGCTTCATTTACGGTTCATATAATTTTTAAAAAAAAAAATTATGCACTCTTTTATTGAAATATATACTGTTATATAAAATGAAGTATATATTGAGATAAAATATTATGTTTTTAAAATTTTTTTCATTCAATACACCATTACAAAACCTCTCTATGCTTTCATAGTATATGAAAATGTAAAACATGCTGCAAAATAGACTAAATAGCACTCTTATGAAAACATCAAGTATATTCTTACAATTTACTTTAAAGAATTATGAGCATATTTATTAAAATAGACATTGCCAAAATGCTTCCAAGTTTTATATGAAATAAGAGATGACCTTACAACGGTATTTGTGGCTACAATATGTAAAGGAAAATGATATATCTAATCCATTGTGCAGCCCCAATTGCAATATATTTCGCTATACTGATTTTGCAATAACACACTGATTTTTTTTTTTATTTTTTAAATCACACACTCTCCCGTTGAAATATATTTCGCTATATGAAATAAAGTATATATTGAAATACAATAGTATGTTTTTTATTTGAAATAAATAATTTTTTTCGTGTCATACTGATGCAGATATCATAGTGCAAGTTACATGCATACACGAGATCAAATGGACCAGAAAAGAAGAAGAAATCATGATTGTTCGGGAATACTGAAACTTCAAAAGACCATAACTTACAAACAGTATATCAGAATCACTATTTGAATATATCCATGTGTTCGTATCGACAAGCCCTACAGAGTAATTGTCATGCCTCTATGATAAATTTTGGAGCGATATAAGATTGTCTTGCAGGTAAATCATTGATTGAAAGTTATTTTTACCATTTTTAGTTAGTTAAAATTTCTTTTCTTTTTCCATAATCTAAATTTAAATTCTTTAATTTTGAATTTGGATTTAGTTAGGATTTAGATGTGGTTTGAGAGATTTAGAGATTTTGAATTTAGTTATTTTTATTTGTGATTTGAGATATAAGATTTGTTAAGATCCTAGTTTATTAGGATTCTTACTCTATAAATAAACTTTTAATTACAAAATTACTTAACACTTTGATAATAGAATTTAATTTTCTTTATTTTTCCTATCTTTTTTGTTATTCTTGGTGGAATATCAAATACGTAGAAGTCCATCGTCCTGATATTCTTATGAAAATCAATAGCATTCGTTAAAGTCTGCAGATCTCACATCCCGTGAGGATTGAATGTTGATCAGATCAATGGAAAAACATACATTAGAATAAAACTCCATACATTATGATAACACAATATTCAATATGTAAATGAAGAGTCACACGACCGAACTTTAGGATAGCATTTGAAACCGTTCGAATCATGTTAAACTAAACATATTTTCAAACATTTCAAGGGGCCTAGTTTTTTGGGGAAAAGCAGTAGTTATAAACAGTGACAAAATAAGGTCTTAAGGAATTTAATAAAAGTAATATTCAAGAAAGTCAATTTTTTTATTAAACTATTTTGCAAAGGCTACCTAAAAAAGTTAACCAAATACACAGAAAGAGAAGAATTTCTAGTTTCATGTGGGGGGGAAGAAAAAGACAGAAAGTGTATATGTCAGGGGAAAAGCTGTAGGAGTGGGGGACTGAACAATGAAATGGTTGCACAATTGCATCTTTGCTTTTGCTTGGCAGGGAAAAAGACACCTCAAACTCATCCACATCCAAAACTCCCACCACCCACCCAAAACCAGAAACAAAACCAAAAATAAAATAAATAAATAAATCCTTCACCATCATTCTTCCTCCTCTCCTCTCCTCTCCTCTCCTCCTTTTGGTCTTCCAAACCAAAGACCCAAATTTTTTTTTTTTGTCACTCTCTTTATTTGTTTGTTTGTTTCCATAGTTTTCAACTTTTGCATAAATCCATTGTGAGTTTTGGTATCTCTGATTCACTGGTTTGTGTTTTTTTTTGTCTTCTTTTGTTAGTTTCACCTTTCTTTTTATTGTCTTTGTATTTTTTACTCACATGAAAGGCTTCATGACAAGATGGTGATGATGGTAATGTTTTGAATACTTTTTGTATTTTGTGTTTATATTGTTTCTATTCTAGCTCCAGATTTTTGTGTTTTGGAGACTCGTTTTGATTTTTAGTTGCCATAGAGACCAAAAAAAAAAAAAAAAACCTTTGTAAGGATTCTATCACCTCTCATAAATAGTTCTTTGCTCTCATGTCAAGTTTTTTGTGCCAAAAATGCTTGGTGTTATTTTGTCTTTAGATCCTTTTATCCAAAATGAGATGCAGATCTGTTTGAGTTCTTAAAAATCAAAATCATCATCATCATCATCTTCTTCTTATTCTTCTTCAATACCACCACCTCTTTTGTCTTCTACTCAGTTTCCCTTACACGCTCTTGTCTTCAAACTACTTAGACCTTAGATCTATCTATATAATCATTAGAATAGCAATGAAAATGATGAAGGACTTGATAATCCAAACCCACCCACTCATAGATGAGAATCTCTCCAACTTGACAACTGCATCGGGTGAAGCTAGTGTCTCCTCAACCAACAAAGTTGACAATGCAATCTTTGCCTCTCCAAACCCACAATCAAACCATGCCAAGAAGAGGAGGAGCCTCCCGGGCAATCCAGGTAAAAAAAAATGTGGTTTAAATAGATATTTTTCCCTTCTTTCCAAGCCTTCACTCATTAATCATAAGTGGGTTCCATTTTCAATGTTTTCTATACAGACCCAGATGCAGAAGTGATAGCTTTATCCCCCAAGACTCTGTTGGCCACAAATAGGTTCATTTGTGAGGTCTGCAATAAGGGTTTCCAAAGGGACCAGAATCTGCAACTCCACAGGAGGGGACACAACCTGCCATGGAAACTGAAGCAAAGGGCAAGCAAGGAAGTGAAGAAGAAGGTGTATGTTTGTCCAGAGACCTCCTGTGTCCACCACCACCCATCAAGGGCTCTTGGGGACCTCACAGGCATCAAGAAGCACTTCTGCCGGAAGCATGGGGAGAAAAAGTGGAAGTGTGACAAGTGTTCTAAGAAATATGCAGTTCAATCTGATTGGAAGGCTCACTCTAAGACCTGTGGAACAAGAGAGTACAAATGTGACTGTGGAACCCTCTTCTCAAGGTCAGTTTTTGTTTTTTAATTCCAACAGCCCATAAATAATTAATGATAATGTCCAATGGTGGTGTCAAATGATAACAATAATGAGTTTCAGCATTCAAGAAGGGAATGTAGATTATAGATTCATTTCTTTCATGCATCATTCAATGCATTTTATCCATATGAGACTGCATTCTACATTTGCATGCATAACAACGTGAAATATGTTTTGGAGGTTGTGCATTTATTTTATTTATTTATTTATTTCATTGCAGGAGGGATAGTTTCATCACACACAGAGCCTTCTGTGATGCATTGGCAGAAGAGAGTGCAAGAACCATCCCATCATCAGCTCACACTCTCACCAACCCACTCTTGTTTTCACAAGACACAGCAGCAGTTGAGACCAGCAATCACAACCATTTGTTCTCCCAAATGTTGAGAACAACAGATGCCGCCACCACCACCATCAACAGCCATGAATGTGAAGCTCTCTCACTGAAGAGAGACCAACAGCAGTCACAGCAGCAGCTCAACCTAAGACCCTGGCTTGCAACAGCACCTACAACTTCATTACCCCACTTGGACATCCCCAACTCAATATTCTCTACAAGGCTAGAAAATGAGTTCCCTCAGCCCAAGTCATTGCCCCAGGAGGGTTTAGCTTCTTCATTTCCTCAACCTCACTTTCAGAATGTAGCCTCTCCTCACATGTCTGCCACTGCATTGCTTCAAAAGGCAGCTCAGATGGGTGCAACCATGAGCAAGGCTTCTGATACTGCCTCTGCAGGTGCTACCTCTGGTTTTGGCCTTGGATTGCCCTCACAAGGGGAGATGGATGGTGGTTTTGTTCATGGTTTGAGTGCTTTTGGTAACAACAACCAGAATAACACTGACAAAGCTCCCCTCATCCAAGACATGGTGATGGATTCCCTCTCTTCAGCTACTGGCTTTCATGGTTCATTTGAAGAGGCCTTTGGAGGGGGATTCTGGGGTACAAAGAGAGAGCCCAACAACAACAACAATGTGAGGAGTGGTGAGAGAGGTGGTGTGTCTGATGGGATGACCAGAGACTTCTTGAGTCTGAAGACTTTCTCTCAGAAGGATATGCTCAACATTGGTGGAGTGGACCCTTGCATGAGTGCATCTCCTTATGGGGATCCCCAGTAGGGGGGGGGGGGGGGGGGGGGAGATCACATGGCCTTGGGAACTTCAAAAGAAAGACAGGTGTGGAGTTCACATTTTGTTTCTATTCTGGGTGGGCGGTTGTGGTCTTGTATTGGACCATCTTCTCAAAACCCTCCTCTCCTCAATTTTATTTATTGTATTTTATTCTATGGGAATAGTTGAAAAAAGACATTGTTCATTGTAGCCTGGGCATTCCCCCCAAAGGGAGGAGGAGCTGGTCTCCAGTGTTATTTTTGTGATAAGAGGGTCACTCAGGACAATAAAACTAGATATTTGTTTTATCTATCATCTTTTGTATGTTGTGTTAATCTTTGGACGATTTTTAAATGACAACCTTATTTTATAAGCCCATATAAGGTTGGTAAACGAATAAGTCGTTGGACTAAGCTCGGGATCGGTTTGGTTGGTTTGAGCTCATTCAGACTTGTTCAATTAGACAAATGAGCGAGCTTGAATAATTTTTAAAACTCGATTAGGCTCGGGACCTGGATTGAGCTTCATTTTGTGTTCAAACTCGACTCATTTGTGTTATAAAAAACTTATTTGAAGTTTCACTCAACTCTTTTATAAAATCAGAACATTAAATCAATACAAAGTTATGTTTGTTTAGGCTCATGAACCTGACTCATTTAGGTTAAAATTTTATTTTCAATCCCTAAAAACCCTAAAATGAACTAGGCTTGCTGAAGCTCGTGAACTCAGCTCAACTCGTTTACCACCTCTAAGCCCATATTATATGAGTTCAGAAGTCATGGTTAGGCCTATTTGCATCATTTTCATGGCTTTTGATTAGGTTAATTCGAAAGAGCAAAGAAGAAATGATGAAAATTTAAAGTTATTGAACAACATCCAAAAAAGAATCCAAAAAAGATGTTTTTCTGGATCAATGAAAAAAAATGAAAGAAAATTGTGTCGTGGCTCAAAAGGAGGGCAATGATTAGAAAAGTGATTGTAGCAAATGAGAAAATATATAGTATACTATATGCTGTTGTATGTATGTTATTGATCTACTGAGAATATTATTCGAGTACCCAAAAAATGCTTTTGTCACTTTATCAAAGCATTTTCACATCCCATTTGGCTTTAGTCCTACGTGATCTATCTTTTGGTGGTACAAAGCTGCCCCATATAATATTCATTCCAACCATGCATGCCTTTGTGGGCCTCCATTATAGCTTTAGAATGACTGAATGTTAGGAATGATCAGGGCACCAAGATATGCCATAAAACCCAGCCTACCTACATTTTATTTTTTTGCATTTTTTATTTTTTTTTAAGATTGATGTCCTTAATCATCCTGATACTAACCGACTTTGTCAAAGCTTCATTTGCACCCTACATACATTGTTGAATAGAATGATAATGATTCATACATTCACTTTAATTATAAAAATGAAATATATATTAAACAATGAATTATATATATGAAGCATATACCTCATTAAATAAAAAATTGTTTGATCTACAATACCCGATGTTACGCATCTAGCAAAGCCATCGCACATGCGCGCATAGATGTGTGTGTACACACACAGATCTGCTTCTCTTCCACATGACTGTTTAACTAGTGTTGCACCTATTACACACTAATTAAAGTTATATATGTTCGATTTTGAAAATCTTTTTAATTAAAGTTTCAAAATTCTATATTTGGTTTTTAATTGAATCATACATGAAAAAAAAAAGGATTTTAAACTTCAATCCCTCATTGTTTCAAATAAACACCAAATTTGATCTTCAGCCAAACATACCTAGGTTTAGGGTATGTTTTGTTGCTCGATTGCAAAACTGATTCTACATGAAGCTCACCTCTTAGCTTTTGAAAATCGTAGTTTTTTAACACTATTTGCCTGAAATCTGTCTGCAGAAAACTGTTACAATCAAAACTATTTGATTGTATGATTACAGAAGCAGTTTCTTGCAAACATAAAAACTACTCAACCGTGCAATTAAACACTACTTTAACATGCATGTGAGCTTGGCATATATATAGATGTGGGCTTTGCATAAGTCATGGGTTTTGGCAATGTAACACGTACATTGGACTCTTCAGTCCTTAAATTTTGACATTCATTACCTAGTGCAAGCTGGGGAGAATGAATCATATCTAAAACATTGAATATGCAAGGTTCATGTTTTGGATTCTAATTATGAACCTGGGTTGGATACATGAATCTTGCATGGAGCATTGAAGAGTATGTATCAATTGATGTTAAAAAGTAAGAAAATCATTCAAGAAGAGAAAATCCAATATAATTCAGAATGCAAGTCATCAAAAGTGTGTCGTTAGTGAGAAAACCATTCAAGAAGAGAAAATCCGATTTAGAATGTGAAAGAATCTATCATAGAAAGTGTCTCTTGAGAGTTCCTGAGAAAGAGTCAGTTGCATTTCCTATTAGTGAATCTAGGAGGAAAAATGTTAGATTCAATTATTTTTACTGTTTAAAACTCAGAACACACATATTTTTTATTTTTAAAAAAATAGTAAACATTATTTAATGAGGTGTATGTTTTAATAAAAAAATGTATATCGCTCCAATTTGAATTGAATGAACCCATTTTTTTAATAAGTATAAAAAAATAATAATTTAATGAGTTATATACAACGTTAGATGATATATATGTTTCGCTGGATTTCTAACAAGGTATATAAGACTGTATTTTGAACTCTAAAAAAAATTTAGTATAACAGCGCCCATCTAGGAGTTTGAGTGTCTTTATAATGATCAATTTTTCCGTCAGTATTTGATTCCACTAGAATAGAATGTCCAATTTATGTGGGTTTGCTAGATCCTGGGGATGGTTTAGGTTCAATCGAATAATGTCTTATGTTATGTACATTCTTTTTTCTAGCCCCAATTACAATTTACATATGTTTTGAATTTTTGAAATCTCATCTAATCGGGTATATGCTTTTGTAAAAAATAAAATATATGTTCCACTGAATTGCATGTTTGAAAACATGGGTTTTGACCATTTCTTGATTAAAATGAGTTTGAGTTCCACTAATTATTTTTTAATGGAAACCCATGGAATTGCGTCTCTCGTCGAGGAGATGAACATAGTATATTTATATTTTCAAAACTATTTTTGAGTGAATGAGAAAATTGGATCTAAAGTTCTCCCAATAACATGATGAAAGCGGTTGATGGTTGAGGAAGAAAAGGTAATAGTCTCATATCGGTTGTTGAGAAAAAGTATTAAGGATTTATAAGATGAACTCTTTGTAATCTAGTGAATTGCTTTTAATGGACACCCTATGGTGGACCTTTCCATGCGATGTGACACGTACGCACCACCCTACGCATTGCGTGCGTGGGCGTTTTAGAGTCGCACTTGACACTTTTTGTTAAATCGGACGGTGAAGATCATTTTGATCGGATGCAATCTAGACCGTCCATCATATGCAATCTCAGATGCAATATGGGCTACAGGATCAACGGTTACGATCAGTTGGATGTTTAAATAGAGGGTGCCTTAAACTATCTTTCAGTAAAAATTGAAAAGAGGAAGTGAATCCTTTGTATTTTAGACCATCCAATCATTCACTACATTTTAAGCATACAGTCTCTTTGAGGTGGCATTCGACTCTCCATAACATTTCAGTAAGAGAGAATTTGAAAAACACAATTTGTTCGTTGTCTTTTTAATTTGATGTGAAGTGTTAATACCATAGAGATTGATCGTTGTATCTTGGGAGACAGTCACCGTGGACCATGAGCACCGGAGTGGGGAAAAATTGTCTTAAGGACGTCTTAAGGACATAAAGTCAAACTCTAGCCTAGATCATCTTCTTCAAAAGTTTCAATTCTAGCAAATCATTATACTACTATTTCATTCTAACACTATTTTATATACTGTCTTGCTAACATTGCATAGATGCATTTATAAAAAATATGAAACATTTATATTAATGCATATACTTCGTTAATGTGAATATATGCTTTTGTGATTTTTATTGATATATATGAGATTAGATTTGAGACTAAAAAAAAAAAAAACTGTCACTCATGCCTTTGTACATCGCAACAAGCATCTTCTATTCATCCATGGTCAATTCTCTTTAATGTTATATATTTTATTTTACTGAATTTTTAAAAGTTCCAACTTATTTTTATCTTATTCCGTGACAATGTACATGCATGTATGTTGCATACTATTCGTACTTTTCTAATCTAAATAAACTATTCCATGCATACAGTGACAATACGTTGTTCCTAGATTGAAATGTGAAATCAAAACTTTGGAGTTTTGACTTCCTCTCATAATAATCACTTTAATGTGAGAAGATTCTCACATGGTAGTCGTCATAATCGGGGTATTGTACCAATCCCCTGCCAATCACCTCATTGATATTCTGTATAGCTGCCTCCTCATAATGAAAGATACATTAATAAGCGATGTTCTAAAAAATATTTTTTGAGTTTATAAATGAAAATTTAAAAAATTATTTTCTAGTTAAACAAGTAGATTAGCGGGACATTAGATTTCTTTCCCATCTGAACAAATAAATACATTCAATAATATATAACACATTTATACAATTATACATAACAATATGCAACAAATTGTCATATTTCCTATTTAGCATTTTGAATATTTTCAAAAATAATTTCACAAACAACATAATAATAAATTATGTCAAATCCCCTAACAATCAAATGTCAATAAACATAATGAAAAAATTAAAAATTAAAATAACCCCAAAAAAATGATATCTCAAAAGACAATTTTTATATAAAATGCCTCCAAGAAGGGATGTTTGTATACCACGCCTCACAAGAGGCATTTTATATAAACACCGCCTCTGTTTTTATTTATTTATTTATTTAAAAAAATGCATTTGGGCACGTCCGATTTGTCCAAATGCAACTAGAAGTGTGGTATATATACGTCTCCGCACGGTTATAGGGGAGCGTGGTATCACACTTCTAGGTTTAAAAAAAATCAATCAACACTGACGTGATAATGCTGATCAAGTATAGTGCTATTTTTACTCATATTCAATTTGTATGATTATTTCCGCAAATATTCAATATTCAATATGAGAAGGTCATTTTTTTCCAAATTATCAAAAAAATTCTATAATCACTTAGGGCTCATTTAGATAAGCAATTCATATGCGTTTGCATTGGTTAATCCTTTGAAACATACAATTGTCATCCAAACAGGCCATCACATTTTTAAGTAAAAAAAACAAGTTCGCGTTTGTAGTGCATTTGGGCTGTCTTTCAAAACGCCTCGAAAGAACACTTCCTAGAAGCCAGCCACAAAATGCAGCGAAAATGGGTGTTATTTTACCAAGTTATCCTTCATATTTTAATAACCATCGGTTTAAAAAGTCATGGCATATTGGTAATCGTCATCTTTTAAAAAAGCCAAACGGAAGTATATGAGCCAAACAAAATTCTCAGTGTAGGGACAGTGAAGAAAAAATGACTTATTCGTCCACCATGTTTGAAACGCTGTGTAGTGAAAATTGGGATGCAGGAAATACACATCCAAATTGACACTTAACCCAAAAAAAAAAAAAAAAAAAAATTAATTTCCACACACGTATACCATCTCAGGCAGTACCAAACCTGTGGCTGCATTTTCTCTTTTTTTTTCTTGTCTCTGGGGTATATAAGTCAACAAAGGCAAGTTTTTGGTCTTCCAACCTATGCATGCACCTCTATTCTTAGATCTGTTTCTATTTTTATGGTCTCTGTCTTTCTTTATCTCCATCTTTTTAAGCTTTTCTCTCTTGTCAACTTCCGCTCCCTCGTTAATGCCACCACAGCTTTCATCAGTCTCTTTTGGAGAAACCTTTATACACACATACTCGTGTAGAGAGTAAAACATAGACAACAAACCATGCATGTCTGTCGGAATATTTTTAAAATCCCAAAAAAAAAAAAAAAAGTTCTTTCACAACAAATGCGGCTCTTATTGGGTGTTCATTTTGCGAAACAAAATCCTAGTTTGGGGATTTAATTCTAGGTATCCCAGAGAATTCTTAAATTATTTTTAAGTCTCTAAAATATTTGAACTTATTTTTCTATATTATATTCAAGGTTTTTTTTTATATTTTAAGCCCCCATAAATTACATGATTCAATGATCGACCTCCTACTTCTTCATATTTCAGTTTAAGTTCCAGATTTAAATGATATGTTCATTTTGTCCTTTCGAGAGACTAAAAACAAAACCAAATAATTTAGTAATAGGTCTCTCCCATATACTAATAAAAAATATACCATTTAAATCTAAGGACTAAAATTGAAATATGAAGAAGTGAGGCATCGATCACTAAATCATATAGTTTATCGGGACTAAAAAATAAAAATCCCTATATTTAATTCTTTTTTAGTATATTTTATTTTTACCCCCCTCATTCCCTGATATATATTAACAGGTCTAGATATATATTAGAAGATTTAAATATGGGTACACTATTAAAAGATG
Source organism: Acorus calamus (assembly GCA_030737845.1). Lineage (NCBI taxonomy): Eukaryota > Viridiplantae > Streptophyta > Magnoliopsida > Acorales > Acoraceae > Acorus > Acorus calamus. Next base: position 15,291,099 of record CM060879.1, read on the forward strand.
AAGGCATAGACAAAATAAAAAAAGATAAAAGATAACTCTCATCTGGATAGAAGGATTCAGAAATAATACTGACTAAGGGACCTAAAAAATATTTCAAATGTTTCAAAAATCTAAAAATAATTCAATGATTCTTCATAGGATCTAAAAATAATTCAATGGATCCGTAATTAATTTCCCTTTAAAAGGTGGTTGTATAGGTATAAGGTATTTGTGTTGCACCCCTCACGTGGGTGGACAAACGCGTGCTCCAAAAGTTTTTTAAAAGACAATTCTTTTGGGTTGATTTGAGTGCTTTTTTTTCCCTTACGTCCTTGGGAGTTTAAAAACTATTCTTTTCTTTTGTAATTGGGGTGCCAAATTCAAAAAGCTGCCATGGGAGGGGACCTTTGGGGGAATTTTTCGAGATGGACTTTTCTGATTCAAAAGAGCCCGTTGACAAGTTGAGCCTCTTCTCCAGTACTATTGTATAATGGGTGTTTCATGAGCTGTGACTTGTCCTATATGTAGAAGATGCACCTATGTAAAGATGTGGGTCCATCACAAATCACAAACTGATTGACACGTTTGAACATTTACATTGAACACCCTGAAATTTGTTTTTTGGTAACAAAATCCCCTGAGGGGCTACAAGATCCCACCCTCTTTTTACAAATATAAACTGGGCCAACAAAGACCTACAAACTGAACTGGGCATTAAAGCCCACAAGCCAAGCCCATAGGGCTTTTTTCCCACATTTTTAACAGCCATAGAGGCTTGAGGGGAGTGATGTCCCTGACTACTCGGGCAAGCTGGCCGGACAATAAATAGTTTCAATTTAGGCTTGAACCCCCGGTAGTTGATGATGTTTTTTAGAAATTAAAATCAGATCCCTCAGAGAAATGAGATGTTTATGGATTGGGTAAGACAAAACACAATTGGATTATGAATCTAATAATATCAAACCTAATTCGAGAGGCATTGAGAAGAAACCCAAATTAAAAAAAACGATTCCGAACCTTCCAAAACCTCAAAAATAAAATTTCAGATATACTCCCATGTGTTCTTCATAAACAAAATCAGTTTCAAAAATCAAATATCGATTAATATTGCTGCATGATTTTCAGAATCAGTTAATGATGAATAAATACAGGATTTTCAAAATTAAATGTTACTACACAGTGACAGGGATTTATGTTGAGATAGTTATCAAGTAAAGGACATAATAGACAATATCCTATTGCCACATCATAGGGCCTGATTTACGGTCTGTGAAGTTGAGGTCTGAAAATCATTATTGTTTATAAAAAATGTGAAATTATTGAAGCATATAGCTCACTGAAATAAGTATATGCTCTAATAATTTTTTAGCGATGCATATATGATTGAAATTGGTTCGAATAAAAACTTTATAATTGTTCTCCATCAATCACTGATAAAGATTTTTTTTTACTTGCTTAGTAAATTTTTTTGTATTTCTATAAAAAGTACAAATGTACAAGTGCTATAAACTAATCCAAAAAGAGCAACGGGAACAGCGAAAAACCATCCACCCCAATGCTTACAGGAGTTACATTGCATGTTAACAAAAAGAAAATAGCAAGACACTCAATTGCTTGATATGAGAGTGATGTGGCCCTCTCTCTTCCTTTAATAATTGAGTGAAACCCCTCCATAAATTAGGTGGATCATGCACAATACTTCCCATAGGGGATTGATAAGATGATTCGCTGCTCTATTCCCCTCCCTGTAGACATGCGTGACCTTCCATTCGCTTAAAGATGAGAGAGAGTCTGAAAGGAGCACAAGTCCCTGGTAGCGGTCCACATGATAAAGGCGGCAATGGGAACACAATTTTTTATTTCTTTCATAAAGTGGCAAATCAACGATGGTGAATGAACAAGATTGTGAGGATCAAAGTGGAGGAGGCCGATAAGACAGATGAGAATGACATAAAAGATGCTATTCTGAGGCACTTCCAACAGGCAGAAAAGAAGGCCTGGATACCAATGTGGTCAGATGAGGAAATGGTGTGAAAAGGGATTGGTTGCCTGAATGCGTCGTGGTTCGTCCACATCCCCAAAAAGAGGGTGCGGAGTCCTTTGGAGACTACCGACCAATGTGCTTGGTGAATGGTAGCTACATGCTAATTACAAAAGTAATGGTGAACCATCTAAAACGGGTTTGCGCTTCACTGGTGGACGAGAATCAATCGGCGTTCATTCCGGGAAGGAACATATAGTAAAGCTATGCCATAACCCAAGAACTCATTGCATGTCTACATAAAGATAAGAGAAGCAGCGTGGCCTTGAAATTAGACTTCTCAAGGGAGTATGATAACGGGGAATGGGTTTTTTTTGTAAAACATCCTTTCCATGGATGGTTTTGATCACAGTTGGCAGAGAATGATATCACAATGCATTGTCAGGACAAAGGGTTCGATGATGATCAATGGGGCTCCACATGGTTTCTTTTCCATTAGCCACGATCTTCGCCAGGGAGATCTGCTCTCCCCTCTCTTTACCCCCATGGCGAACGCCTTTAGCCGGATGTGTGGTAAGGCTGCTACAGAGGGCTGGATAAAGGGTTTAGCATGCTCTACAACGGGGCCTCTAATTACATACCTTCAATATGCGGACGACGCAATGGTGTTCATGGCACTGGAGGCCAAGGTGTTGACTGGGATGCGGTTCATCCTGCCTTGTTTTGAGTTAGTCTAGAGTCTCCACATCAACTAGGATAAAAGTGCAATCATGGGAATTAGCATCGAGCTGCAACAAGCTCAGGAGCTGGCCAACATTCTTCACTGTCAAGTGTGGGAGTCAGTGGACAAGTACCTTGGCCTACCCTTGGTTAAGAATTTATTACTCAGTAAAGACTGCTTACTGTTGATTGAACTAATAGAAAGACAATTGGAGGGCTGGCAGTATAGAATGTTGAGCTCAAGAGAGAAATTGACTCTTCCTGCAATCTGTTATTTTAAATCTCCCTTTGTTCTACATGTCTTCATATTTTGAGAGGAACACTTTGGAAGGTGGAGATGATTAGGTGGCTTTTTTTTCCTGGTGTGGTTCAAACAGGGAGAATAGAAACATTTGCCCGGTTAAATTAATGGGAGAAAATTTGCCAGCCTAAGTTGAAAGGTGTGCTGGGGTGCTAGATTTGGAATTGATGAATAAAGCTTTGTTGGCTAAGTGGCGTTGGAAGCGGATTGAGCAACCTTCATTGTTCTGCGTTAAAAATCTTTCAAGAAAGATATGGTGCAAGAAGATCGGGTTCCATTTTCCCCTAACCGGCAGCATGGATGTCTTTCCTCTGCAAGGGATGGTTCGGGATGGGGATAGAGTTCACTCAAGAAATCAAATGGCGAATTGGCAAAGGAGGCAAAGTGAGCTTCTGGAGAGACAGATGGTGCGGACAAGACAGTTTGTGCAATGATTTCCCACATCTGTTTTGGATTGCTGAGGATAAAGATGAGCCAATGATGAAGGTGTGGAAGACAGGGGAACATTGAGGTGAATAGAAACTTAAGCTTCAGAGAGTAACATCTGAAATTCAAGTGGAGGAGTTCACCAATTTGCTTGCAAGGCTTCATGAACAGAAAGTAACCACCTCAATGGAAGATTGCACGGTCTGGGAAGGAAGATCAACAACAGGTTATATGGTGAAAGACAACTAAGTTTGGTGGGGTCATGATTCACCTGGTGTGCCGATCATGATGAACAAAACTAGACAAATGTGAAAATGGAGTATACCACTCAAAACAAAAATCTTCTTGTGGCTCGCATTGTAGGGATGCATTCTCACCAAGGTGTATAGATTCAAATGGAGGTTGACAGAGGAGACAAGCTGTGTAATGTGCCACACCGAATCAGAGACCGCGGAGGCAACTTCCCAATGCCTGACAACAGTGCAGCTATGGTGTGAACTTGGGAGGTCATAGAACATTTCCATGAGTTTTATAACTTTAGAAGAGCTGTGGGAGTCAATGGGCAAGGTCACATGAAGGGATGACAGATCCACAAGGGCCCGGGTAATGAAAGACCTAATTTCAACGGGGCAGTGGGCGACTTGGCACACCCATGACAGTGTGATCTTCTGAAGCCACTGTTTCTACATTGAAAACCTTTGGGATAACGGTTCAATTGATTAGAAGTTGGGGACATTTGATTGCTAGCGCAGAGGATGTTAAGATGCTTGGCGGGAGGCAGCAGGTGAGAAAGGGTGTGAGAAGACAATGCTCCTCGTGTTGCCACGGATCCTCCTGTGTTTTTTATTCTCCTTTGTTGGCATTTTGTTTTTTCTTTTCCTAAACTCTTGCGGTTGGGAACTCTCTTCTCTCCGCTGCTACCCCGTATTTCAGACCAAACCAATTTTAACCATTTTTTGAGTTATAAAAGATCTAAATTACCCTAAAAATAAAATTAACATTTGACACAAGGTTTTAGTTTATATCATTTTGACAAAATAGAACTCTTACCTAAAACATTAATGGAAAATAAATATATCAATTACCTGTCTCCTTTTCTTTTATATTTCAACACATCAGTCGAGCATAAAATTGGCATTTTAAAAAGGATGCACAGATTATAACAAATACCAGGCAAATATAAAATTAGATTATGTCACAAGAATAATTTAAGTCTTCAATGATTAAAATGGATTAAATTCATGGGTATTAAGATATTTTACACTGCATACTCAGCCAAAAAAATTCAGCCGCCAAAGAGGGCTTAAAGAGTTCAGAAAGTGAGAAATATATCTACAAAACTATGAACCTGATAGGAATATAGTGAGCAGAAGTTGAAGACAGACATAAGTAACTAATAAAATTTGGACAAACACAAAACATGGATGCAAAACCATAAGATTTTAGAAGTGTTCGTACTGGTGTGATCCATCAAATTTTTTTTGTGAAACATTCAACAAACTAGATCAAAATGCAGAAGATAACATGACCATACACTGCGCATTAGTGTGATCTCCCCTTCTGGGCTCTACACTGGTAAACATGATCCCAGTGACACGACAAGAGACCAAACCAACAAAAAGAAAAGAAAATTTTTTTTCATTGAAAATAGTAAGACAAATACACAACTGTTCTATAATGAGCAACAACTAATTTGAATTGAAAAGTTAAATAAAAGGAAATGAATGAAATAAGAAACCTTACATAGAGCGTTAACTTGTTATTAAACACTCCAGTGTAAACATCTCCAGAACTAGATTAAATCTCTCACCTGTCATTATAAATACTCGTTTTGATTTAGAAGAGAAAATACGATGATTGATAATTGCAATTTCATTTGAAAGAAAAAGAACTCACGGGCCTTTGGAGAAATTCTGAGATGGCGTATTATACTCCTGCAAAGCAGTTGAGAAATGATGAATCATTGAGATGGCAGTGGGATCTTTTGTGCGTGCATGGGTGCATGTCTGCATGTGAAAAAATATTGTGCATGTGGATGCATGCTTGTGTTTGTATCTCAACAGAGTGCTGTTGTATACCTGGGGTGTCATCAACGGAACTCATCATGATAATCAAAATCATCTTCATCGCTCAAAATAGCACTATAAAACACATAAGGGTGTTCGATCATTTCATGCAAGCTTAGACGGCCATCCTTATCTTCATCTGCCTTCAGAGTTCAGAAGTTCAAAGAAGTTATCTGAAATACCTTAAAAACAATTCGGAGATCCACCATTTGATAATAAATAAATAAATAAATAAAATGCTGTTAATATTTTAACTATAACATATTTTTCTTAAAAAACATTTTTTTTAAAAATATTTCTTTGCTTTTGAGTGTCATTTCTTATACTTTTTTTCCCTCTTAGAATGGAAGGTGAACAATACCAATACAACCCATATCTTCGTCAATCAAAAGCAAGGTTGAACGGCCCGAAAGGCAGCAACAGAAGTGGAATAGAAGATCACAATCCCAAAAGAAGTTATGCAATTATGCCTATCTTCATGGGCGGCAGATGGTAAAACCCCTGTCAAGAAAGGCTGACCAGATCTTGCTTAGATGATCAGCAGAGAAACTCTGAAGCACCTTTATAATGGGTTCACACACTCAACACCCCAGTTAGTCCCTTGGGTAGCTGAATTTCCATTATGAACTTCAAGGAATATATATTTTTCCCCCAGTCCTTTGTGCTTGCCATGGTGTGGTTGCTATGGCTAACACGAAACAAGGTGATCTTCAAAGGAGCAGCCGTGTAAGAATATTTGGGAGTTGGTGATTCGCTTAATCAAAGATTTGTGGAAGAATTTTGTGCGGGGGCGAATGGTGCACCCACGTGGGCTTATCATGATTGAAGTGTAGTGCATGCAGGGTGTTGTGGTTTGGGGGTCAGTAGATTTCTCTTCTTCTAGTACTTGAATTATGTGGTGTTTTGAGGGCCATAGTTAAGGCTTTATGTTTCTTTTGTATTTGGGCATTCTCTTCACTTTTAAAATTGGGATAGGATGCCTACCATTTTCAAAAATAAAATAAAAAGGAATGTAAATTTTCAAGAAACGGATCTCGGTTGTGGTTAACGGGGGTACACAATGAGTGAAGACTATATATGATTATATGCACAAAGAAAACTTCCAAAATGATGTTAGTTCTTTCCATGATGTTTTTGGAATAAAGGGGTAGTTTAAACCAAGGAAAAAGAAAAATCTCCCAGTTTTTGGAATGTGTTCAAATAAAAAAACTGATAAGCAAAAACCAGATCGAAAAGAATTTCAATGAGGCAATGTGCTACTAAAGCACAATGGAGATTTGGTTACAAACAGATTGGATGGAAGGGTACTGATGAATAAGAAAACACGGTTCAGTGGGTGAATCATGTATAGTTATTTACTATTTTCACCTAACACTCAGTCCTGAAAATTTTAAAAAATATTGACAGGTTATGAGTATTAGTGTATTACCTGTAAGATCATGTAATCAGCTTGTTGTTTTGCATAGTAATGTTCTGAAGGGTGAAGATTACCAATTATAGGTTCAAGTTCTTCCTCTGATAAATATCTGACAAATAAAGAGAGCACAGAATGTCAGTCTTTAAGATAACTAATGTAGGCATTTTTAAAGATGAACAAAGTTTTATACCCATCGCCATTCTGGTCAAGCTTAGCAAACAACTGTTTTGCAGGAGCATCCACTGCATTATCAGGCTGATGTGAAGAATTGTTACTTTCTTCATCATAGTTTCTTATCAGGTCGAATAATCCATGGAAAAATTCCTTGAAGTCAAGCTTCCCATCTCTGTCGGAGTCTCTTTCCCTAAAAAGGAAACAAACAATAATCTTAAAAGTGACATTAAAAATGGTGCTTTAAAAAACATCTACTTACAATTCAACATTAAAGTAGCTACGGTGCATGTATGGACGATAAATCTCTGTTCTGGATGAATTAGTGATCTACCCTAAATCAAGTGACGCATCGGAAAATTAAAACTCTCTAAAGCGTTAAAGGGACTAACTAAATGTGAAATTCAATATATAAGCATGTCATTGCAGTTTTAGTATGAGAGAGAAGGTTATCCAAAGGGAAGTTTGCAGACAAAGTATAAAAAGTGTTTTCTATTTACATATTATAGCTTCATAAAACATCAAGCTGATAAGATACACACACACACACACGAAAATTCTAACAAGATTATATTAACATCTAGATCCCTAAGTCATTGTAAAATCTCATACCTAGTCTATGAGATTAAAAAGTCACGTTATTGGCTACTTATGGTAATACAATAACAGAAAGTTTTGAAGCAAGAAGGTTCATATTTTCATTTAAAGAAATCACAAATTCACACAATTCAGAATTGTGAAGATAAATTATTCCCAAATGTAACTACACTTTAGCAAAATAAATATGATTAAGGATGGAACATAATAATTCATTTATAACAATGGACTATCCCTATCAAAAGTTTGGATAAGCATGATATGTAAATTTTCATCATAAACAATGCATATTATACCAACTAATAACATTTAAAAGGTCAAATTAATGTAAATGAAAATTTTCTTTTACAAGGATCACTGCGTGTGTAGAAGAACCCAGAACAAGTGATGAAATACGAAACCAAAAATATATAGACAATTAAGAGATTACTTGATAGTAATATGTATCAGATGATAGGCATCTAATAACCAAGTATTTCATATAAACTAAAAAATCAGAAAACAATGGCTGCACTACATATTCCTTTGTATAGAAACTAAATTTTTTTTTCACCACTAGAATTGACAAATAATCAGAATGCAACATCCTGTGCACTAGAAGAAAGATACAAAAAATAAATGATACTCTACATAAAAAATAAATGATACATAAAAAGAACATACATATTGGGGGCTAGTCGAGTGGTTGTATGAGGGAAGTCATATTATGATTGGAGTAGTGTAGTAGGGGGGGGGGGGTGTGATTGGTTTGGAGCACCGGTAGATAACTCTCCTACAGGATCATAGCGAAGATGTATTTTTGGATTATATTTTATTTTTGTATATGGGCATTCTCTTCACTTTAATAAAATTGGGGTAGGGTGCTTACCATTTTCCAAAACCAAAGAAGACATAATGAACACTCATTCATATGAAATGCATAGGAAAACCCACAAGCATACTATGGAATGCACAGAAAGACCCATAAGTTTACTAAGTGTTGAACTTCTTTTAGTTACAAGATCATTGTTGAAGGAAATGCAAAGATCAGTTTCATTTTTTTTTTGTTATTTTATTTTTTGAAGAAAAGATAGGAGCTGATGATTAAGAAAGGAAAGCTCCTCGAAAACAAATATGGAGACGATGGATCTCTAGAAAATAAAACAAATCCTAAATGATATTCCACATGTGCCACACGCCATGCAAATATGGCACATGCGGCGCATGTGTGGTAGTATTCCCACACATGCAGCATATGAGGAGACAATTTACAGCTCATCTTAAAAATATTTAATTTTTTTTATAGTTTTTGTAGTAGGGAGATATGAAGATAACATATCTCAAATCAAATTTTTTATTAGTATGATAAAATCAAGGGAAATAATCATGTAAACTCAAAGGTTGTTAATGTATTTTGTTGTTAAAATGTTATTGTATGAAAGTCATATATTATGTAAAAACAAATTACATAAAATTCAAGTTGTTAACTTGTTATGATTTCAATTTTTTTTTTGAAATAGACACACGTATACAATTGGATTGTATTCATTCTTTAAAATAAATTTTTTTATTAGTATCCATAAAATGAAAGAATTAAATGTGTAATTAATTGTTTTGTTTATATCATTAAATTGAAGGGAGTAGAGTAAAATTAAGGAAATTAGAAATCATATTTATTTTTTTTAAAATACAAGGGTAGTTATTTTAAATTTTAATTGACATTTATAAATTTCTGTACAATGTTATTATTTTAAAAAAATTAAGTGTTTAATGATTCTAAATATTTAAATGACAATTAAGACGTGGGTTTATTTATATTGATCTCCTTCAAATTAATTTTTTATCAATATCCCTAAAATTATTATTTTTTGTTTATATTGATCACCTTAAATTAGGATTCTCTCTTGCTTCGATTCGACTTGGCTTGTGTTTGTTTCCCTGTTTTGGACACGTTTTCTTTGAATAGAATACCTTCCATTTTCCTCAAAAACAAATATCACAAAATCAAGGAATTATAAACGTAAATCAAATACTTTATCAATTTCTAAGGATTAGAAATATAAAAAAATATTTGTTAGTATCCTAGAATGAAGGGATTAGAAACTAACTAATGAAATAATAAAATAAATATCTCTTTATTGGAGATGTAAATCCTACAAGGTTTTAGCTACATATTGAATTACAAAATAAAAAAAATAAAAAAAGTGTATATTCTGATTTTATTTAAACAATATCAAAATTGTGACCGCATGTATGGTACATGTGGCCGCATGTGATGGTGGACTGTGCACGGCATTTGAAAACATTGCACCCACCCGTTACACCACAAAAAGATACAAAAAGGACCTTCCTATGAGAACGGTCGCCCAAACCTAAAAGCCGTAGTGGCCTCCCAAATGTGCCCGGAATACATCTTATTTTGATAATTAAGTTTGTTTCTTGCAAGCCATGTACTCCAACAACCACATGAGGTATAGATTAGTGTTGAGAAGGAGATTACATTAATGATGAAGATATTAGTTTGCCATGATAAACAAGCATCCAAAACATCTTCCAAGTTATTGCACAGTTAATGCAAGAAAGAAACTTAATGCACCAAGGTATGCTAGTAAGTGTATGTATCAACTGATTTGGGTGTACAAAAACAACTGCAAAGAAAAATTCAGAAAATAGCATATTTCATTAGAAGATTGACAAATTGAATCTTGAAATCAGGTTTAAAGAAACTAATTTGAAATTGGAATTAAAAACAAGCATTTCTTATTTCTTCCATTTTCTTAAATATGAATTTCTTCAAAAGGTATTATTAATTGATGTAAGCGAGAAGAAATAAGGCAGCAAAATTGTTCATGATAGCCAACTTCTTACAATAGGCAAAACAAGAATAACTGATTATAACAAATAAAAAACCAGAAAAAACATGAACAAAAACATTTTGAAGTGAACGTTCACTAACATATAATGAGCATGGTTTTACTCAAGTATGCTAAAATTATTCTGAAGAGAAATAGATTAAAAAAAAGCAAGTTGAATCACCTTATTTCTTCTTTGCATAGCCACTGCTTCAGCTTGGGATTCTTGCTGTCTGCTGGATGTAAAAAGCTGGAAATAAAAATATATAGATGGATATCAGTGGCAAGAAAAAAATGATGTAATAAAACAGATGAGAAAAAAAAGCTGTCTCACTCGTTAAATTCTGTTCGATTTAGAAGACCATCACCATCTAGATCTGAGGAATTAAAATGATCCTCTTTCCACCAACCCATATCATGGGATCTATCATCTGGCATGCAAAATACAGTTCCAATTATCAAGAAAATTATTTTGCAAATTAATTCATTGCTGTTTTTACGTGTGAGTGAATGAATATTTGTACATTCCCATTTGTGCATGTAAATTATATCTATGCATTCAAACAGAAATTTCTAAAATTGGGACATGACTGCAATTTATATAGTTTTTTTAACAGTGGTAGAAGCATTTCCAATAAACGATTAAAATGCCACACCAAATTACCTTCAGACATGGTAACAGCAACTAAATACCTATGATGAATCATTAATAATTCTTTGATAACAACTTTTATTCACATCTTCAGAAATGGTAACAGCAACTAAATATCTAGGCTCAATCATTATCCTTCACAAAATAGTTCTTTGAGGCAACTTTTATTCCCATCTTAAGAAATGGGGGGTGTGCTCCCACTTTCATCCAAGAAACACACAATGCCTACCGTTTCTTCCCCCCAAAAAAAAAAATCTCGATCCTTTGCTCTTAGTCGAGATGCTATTCCTGCTAATGGAACTTTATCGATGGAGTTTAGCCTTCTGAACACAAAATAGGAAGATCGTATGGAATGCCACCCAAGGGTAGGAATGAAAAGAAAGTCACCCTTTGACCAACTGAACTTCGATTGCCTTCCCTCACCAGAGAGTCATTTCCATAACACTGTTATACACAGACAAGGGAGTGAAGGTGGTTGCATACGGTTCCTTCGTCACAGGGTGGCTAGGGGTCACTCGCCTCACTAGAAGCCCACTTAAATTGAGCGAGAACAAGAGAACTAATACTTTGTGGTCCACGTTCAATAGGCGCGAAGCAGTGAATTCTCTATGTAGAAAACAAGCATTTGGTGAAGTGCTACACAGATGGATGGTGAGAGGGCACAAGTTGATATCGCACTGTAGAAGCACAATACTCAGTTCAGCGATAGTGAGACAAGGACAGGATGAGACCCAGCCAACGGTTTTTAAGTCAACACCACTCTTTGATGTAGAGCTTAACTTCACTTCATTCACCTTCAACATATCCCAACGTTCCCCATGTTACACCGTCTTACCCGCAGAGCTCCTCAAACAACTATTTCTTTGTACTATCACTGAGCCTAAGGTAAGATCAAGAAAAGGCGATTGATCGAGTGGAGTGTGAGAGAAGTGTGTTTCAATTTGATTAAAAAAGGTATTCTAGGATTCTAGCATTATTAAAATATATATGAAACAAATATTTTTAAGTATGGATAGGTTTATTATGGTCAGATAGAACTTTGCAATTAGACCAGCATGACCACCTAGAATGTTGATGAGAACATGAGGTCGGACATTGTTTCTACTATTATATTGGAATACTGCATGCACATAAATGCCCTGGGTATCCATGTACATGCTTTGAGCACTATATCTGAATATCGCATGCATGTATGTGCCCTGAAGCATGTAAAACCATGTAATGATATTAATGTAAAAGTAGTTGATAGTTGACACAGCATTATAGTCATATTAGTTGTTATAGTTTATCCACGTGTGCTCATTTTTTTTTTCAAATTTTAATAATATAAAACATATATTATTCATTTATTTATTTATTCATTGTTGGATCTTTTCATGTCACTGTATGCATATTATATTGTAACTGTGTCCATGCTCCATTACATAGGCCTGTCAACGGGTCGGGTCCGGGTCGGGTCCGGGTCGGGTCGGGGTGGACCCGGACCCGACCTGTTTGATTGGCGGGTCCTTTGAGTCGGGTCCACATCGGGTCTCGGGTCGGGTTGGGTCGACCCTTAACAAAAGTAGGCCAGACAAAGAGAGATTGAGAAACTTCTCAAAGGCCTACAATAACTTCATTTTTTTTCTTTTTAATAGAGTGTAATATGTTATAAATAGTTCTTCACTATTTTAATTTTTTAATGTTTAATAAGATGACATTTGAAATACGATTTAGATTATTACGCTTTTATGTGAAGTTAAAATATTGTAAAAATATTTCAAATGCTTAAAATTTTAAATGAGTATTCAATATTTAGTTATAAATGTTTGGTTGGATCATGAATGTTGGGTTGGATCATAAATAAAAAAATCACAAAGTATTTGCATTGGGTCAATCGGGTCCATCGGGTCCATAGGACCAGGTCAGGGTGGACCCACACCCGACCCGTTTTCATTGTCGGGTCCTTCGGGTCGGGTATTTATGCCTTCTATCGGGTCGGGTCCGGGTCAGGTCCGGGTCGGCCCGCGACCCGTTGGCAGGCCTACCCTTACAAAAACTGTTGTCCAAGCAGAAACAATAAAACTTCAAGGGAAGCAACTTAAAGGATCAATAAATTTGTCATTGAGCAATTTTATCTCATTGTCTTAATTTTGTAGGAAGTTCCATGCATGAAGGGAATATGGTTGTCTGAGAAATCTTGTCTGTCTGTTGACATATCTTCAATTTAATGAAACAGGTGGGCATTCCACCCTTATTCCATAAAAAATAGATTTTGAAAAGTGACACATACTCGAGCATGGTTGTCGGAGTCAAGTGGTCTTCCATGATTACTTATTAAGATCATCAATCGCATTGTTACATCAATGATTTAGAGCAAAAGTAAGATGAACCAGATCAAGATTTTTGGGTTGTAAGTCTATCAAGCAAAAAAGGGGCTTTGATGCTCCATCTCAATACTTAAAAATCTCTAGATCCAGTGGAAGAGACAAAATAGTATTTTACATTTCTCTCATAGGCTTATGCAGTTATGCAGTCCAATGCCGAAGAAATGCAATGGTCGACGTGGGAAGTTGGCAACAAATGTAGAGCCAGTAGATCGTAAAACACTACACAATCATATGTTACTTAATAAAATTATAGGTAGAGTGCTCCAGCCTTTAATAAAAAAATTTCAAACATATAGAAAGCCTAATCATGGCATTATGAAGAGCAGCAATGCCTTCAAATTTATGCCCTCTAGAAGAAGATAAGAAAATTGAGAGGTTTATGTTTCTGTTTGCAGGAGCTACAGAAATAGCATCAAAATATGCAAAATGCGTGTTTGGTTTACTTCAGAGAAAAAAAGTGTGTTTGGGCGCTCAAAGGAACAGAGGAAGGAAAATTGATGCAGAGTAAAGCAGAACATGGTAAAAGTAATTTCTTAAAAAAAAACATAGTACAAGTAATGGTAATCAATGATGTAACTTAAAAATTTAGCAGCAGATTATTTGATAAAAGGAGCAAGGTTCAAGCGCTGGTATTCTATCTCAATTTGGAGAGTGGAACTAAAGTAATCTTATTTGTTCAACAGATACAGAAAGAATCCCCCCAAAAAATTGGAATCAGCTGAACATATCCATAGTTAGAAAATTAGTAATATCGAAATTTTTAACTATTTTCCATCATTCCACTCCACTCCCGACTCCAATGCAATGAAGCACAGAAACCAATTTAGCTTACATGAGTATCCCAGCCACTACATGATTGTATTGGTGGTGTAACATCATTATATTACCAAAGACACATTTCACATCTAACTTTCTCTCACTCATCTAAGAATTGCAAACCACTGAGTAGATCAACTAACAAAAGATCACATGTGCTCTAAGTAGGCATTTTTACTAGTTATCAATGCAACTTAAATTTCCAGTTACACAAGAAGCACTATTTTGCTTTCTTACATTTTTTTCCCTCCCTTCTACTTAGTTTCACCAAACACAATGAATCCAACAATTCAAACATCCACACTTTTTCATAAATGGGTACTTGAATCACACCAGACTTCCAAAAAGAGCACAAAGGAATGCCTAAGGTGCACTTTCACATCTCAATTTTCTTCTCAATGAAAGCTACATATTCGTGAAGCATTAAGTACACCGAGCGAGGAAAGAACATAAATTCTTTCAACTACCATCATTACCACCGCTCATTGTAATTTAAATTATGAAACTTTAAATTGCACTAAAACACTAGTTTTTTTTATTCTACCTAGTTTCATCAACAATGGCATCAACAAAATTTCAAACACAGCTAAACCAGAAAATATCCACAGTTCCCAAATCAATTTTTTTTTGAACTAAAACCTCTAAATTTCACTCACCAGAGTCCTTGGCCCATCCAGGCGGCTCGTACTCCTTAAACGACACAAACCCATCATGGTTCTTGTCCTGAACCTCCAAATCCCTATCTGTCCGATGCAGCGTCTCCCTCTCCGCCTGCTTTGCATTCCACTCTGTCAGCTCCTCCACATCCACGAACCCATCAACCCTCTCCACATCGATCTTAGGAAACAAAAGCACAATCCGGTTCGTCACATTGAACCGGTCCCATCGTTGATGTAGTCCTCCGCATCGATGAAGTCCTCCCACTCCGGCTGCGCCTCCGCCGCCGGAGCGTGATCCGAGGAGGGAAACGAGTAGTGCTGCCTCTCCCACTCGCGGTCCTCGCGGCGGAGTTCGATTTCTGAGATGACGGGATCGAAGGGGACGGAATCGTGCTTCTTGTCGCCGCCCGCAGACGCGGAGGAGGGGTGGCGGAGCTTGAGGCGGCGGTGGTGGAGACGCGAAGGGTTGTTGGAAGGGGTGGAGATTAGAAGGACGAGGAGGACAGCCGTCACTACCGCGCAGAGTATCGCCGTTGACGAGGGTTTCGCCATTTTAGCTGTGAGAGAGGAAGAGAGATGTGGCGGATCTGATATATATTCACGCGCCGCTTTTTTTAGATTCCGGATCCCTTTGCTTCGGTCAGTCCGGTAAACTCCAATAATTAATATTGATAGTATTGACAAACCCGGGCTTGACTAGATTCATTGGAAGAGTGATTTACACATGTACTCAATAATTGATTATGTTGTTCGATCCATTATATATATATATATATATTTTCGATATATATGCGGATTCGATCCGATCCATCGCATCCAACGGTCGACGTGAATACCGTCCGATGCGATGGACCCGTGATGTGAATCGCGACCGCACGACCGCACGACCGTATAATATCACGACTCATATATATATATATATATATATATATATATATATATATATATATATATGGTCGCGATTACGTGCGGTATGCGGTCGGTGCGGTTTACGACGTGGGCCGTTCGATCGCGGGTCCATCGCATCCAACGGTCGACGTGAATCGCACCCGACCGTCCGATGCGATGGACCCGTGATCGACGGCCCGTGATCGCGCACCGCACCGACCGTAAACCGCATGTAATCGGATCCCTATATATATATATATATATAAAAGTTTGGTTTGATTCGATTTAGTTCTGGTTAATCAAACAAAAATCAGTTCGATTTGGTTTTGAATTTTCGATTCGATTTTCGGGTTACATGTGATTATATTTTGGTTCAATTTGAATTTGTTAAAAATATAATCAAACCAATCAAATTGCACTCCTAATATATATCTCTTGTTAAATAGAGCAATTTTCTACTTCAATGAATGGGTCAATTTGTTGAAGTAAATTTATCTCGTTTTTATAAAAAGCACATGCTAATCAGTAAAACAGCCAATGTAAGAGTGTAACCAACATTATCAATGTCATAATTTTTGAGCTGCTAATTAGTAAATTGCCAACGCGGAGGCTTGACTTATTGAGCCCCTGTAATAACGCACGTCTACGTGTGTATCAAACTCCCATACGTGTGTACCAAATTATTCATTCAAAGTTTTCAATGCATGGTTTATGTTTATTATAACAGTTTGAATTGTTTGCAAACCCATTTATAACTTCTAACTTTTAATAAGAGCAAAATCACTCAATCTATGTTTCCAAACGGTCCAAACTCCTCCAAAGCTTTTCCATAACTACATGCATTTCTATTCAAATCACAGGATCTGCGAGAATGTGTTTAGGTGAAATCTCCTAGATAATCATGAGCTATAATACTATAGATCATTATTATTGAAGGTTGAGGTAATTCAATGTGCTATATTAACTATAAATCATTCCATCAAAAAATATATATATAAATCATTAAAATACACTAAAGATGGAGCTAAAATACATACAACAACAGGAGGCCTATAGCAGGACTTGCAAGTTACAACATACTTACTGGGCCACTGCCATGAAACCAAACCCAACTGGGCTGTTCATCCACTTTTTTCTCCTTGCTAAACGCAAGGTTGGAACGTCCCACTTTTAAAAGGAGGTGGGGTGTCCCTTACCAACCAAGCAAAAGCTCACGGGACAAGAGACGCTAAAGATTGATGCATATGAAAAGATGGAGACAAATATGAATTATTTTTACAATAAAATTTTACCAACTGAATATACACCACCTTTTTTTACAACACAACTATACCTATTGAATATACAACATTTCAAAAGTTTCACCGTTTTCAAAATTTTACAAAAAGAAACTGAACAGTGGTGAATATACAACAAGGCATATCAAAACTTTTCAAAAAGAAACTGAACAGTGGTAAATACAAAGTGGAACATAACAGCCGAAGTCATGGAATGTGGCGTGGCTGGTTCCTAAAAACCTTGCCTTTCTTGCTTTCTGGAAGATGCAGTCCAACAACAAGTGGACGAGGAGCCCTTGTCTTCTGATCAAATCCTCGTAGACAAATAAACCCTGCAATACATAATTCCTTGAAACTTGAATAAAGAATTGAGATATCTAATGTATTATTAAAGGGCAATATGCAATTAAAATCTATAAATTTGTGGATAAATTTTACAATACCGTCTGGTCCAACTTTTTGAACATTATTATTTATTATACAAGTGACTGTGGAATTACTAAGATGACAGAAGCTATTGGTAATAGTGGTGCCTGGATTAGATAGTATAATTATTTCAAAATGGGTGCCTCTATTTGCAACCTTCAAATCAACATTCATCCCCGCCCCACGCAGCTTGGACAGTAGGTAGCGGACACCCTCTTTTTAACAAGAGGCAACGGATCCACTTTTGTTGGACGCGAGAAAAGTTGGAAAACTGTGGTAATAGCCCTCTGGGCTTGTGTTGTAGACTCTGCCCTGGTCAGTTTATGGCCCATGATGGCCATAGTAGATGTACTACTAGTTAAAAAAGTGGGACTTAGTAGCCCCTTGTGGGCCTTTCTTAAAAAAAAAAAAAAACTATAATCATGCCCACTTGCTCAACCCCCCCCCCCCCCCCCCCCCCCCAAATGTATTGGACATCTACTTTTTAGGAGTCTCATCTATTTAAACTCAAATCTAAATTCTTTGCACAGCCACATGTAATTGTCTTAAACCACCATTTGAAGCAACAATGAATCCTAAAACAATATTTATCATTATAATGATCTATATTAAAGAAAATTTAATAAAGGATAGTTCCAAAAAAAAATGTAGGGTATCTAAATTGGGGGCGTGCAAACCAAGCAGATTTAAATGGACTTAATGTACCACAAAACATATAAGGGGAGGTGTGCTTATAGATTTGAGAGATGCAAATAGAGGCACCCTTTGAAAATGGAGTGTGCCAATGACATTTTTATTTTATTTTAAATATTGAAAATTTATTGACGTAAAAAAGAGATTACAAAAAGATGTCCCACAAAAATGGCCCAAGATACTATCAAATATTTACAAAAAGACAGCATGCCCCCATGGGCCACATAAACTAGCTAAAAAATGGAAAATATTACACTTGGTCTTTTCTACCGTCCAAAACACAGATCACACTTTTTTTCATTTTTTTTAAATAATAAATATCATCTAATGATGCATATGCTTTAATAAAAGTATATTATTGCTCTATTTGGAATTGAATGAACTCATTTTAAATAAGTGTAAGAAAAAATTTAACGACGTATATACATCGTCTAATGTTCGCTAGATTTCTAACGAAATATATAGAACAACATTTTGGAATGTAAGAAGAAATGTGTAACAACACCCAAAAAGTTAGAAGGCCTAAGAACTAGTTACAAAATGCACAATGGTTTGGATCTGCCAGGCCAGAGTGGAGCAAAATCCAGCTCAGTGGGCTGCAAAACCTGGAGACAATCTGTCTGCCTTGAATAAGTAGCATAGATTTGAATTTGACGGGTCAAAGTGGGTGGGACAGGGCCTGCAACTGAGGCGTGAACTGGGCTGCAGAACAAAGTGGGCCAGGGCTGGAGAAACAGCAGAAAAAACACCAGGGCCAAGGCCTGGGCTTGAAACAGGCAAGCCTTCCAGTTCCAGGGGGAAACATGCCTACTGCCAGCACTTTGGAAACCTGAATTAAGGAACTTCAGAGACATTTTCAGATTCCTCAAGGATCCCCATGGATGAACCTGAATTAAGGAACTTCAGAGACATTTTCAGATTCCTCAAGGATCCCCATGGATGAACCTGAATTAAGGAACTTCAGAGACATTTTCAGATTCCTCAAGGATCCCCATGGATGCCAATTTGCCTGCAGCACGGTTCCCTTCACGATAGATATGGGAGATGCACCAGTCGGATAGAGAGTTGAGCTGAGCAATTGCCTGAGTGATAAAGGTTTCCAAGTCTCTGAGGAGCTTTAGCTTTGCCGAACAGAATATTCACCACAACCATGGAATCATTTTCAATTCAAATGGGTGAAGGGTGACCATGCAATGAATTCATAAAAATGGAGATCCAACGGAGGAGAGCGGAGAATTCAGTGAAAAGTATTTGTTTCTCTTCGAGTATTGCATGAGAAAAACCCAAAAGGAAATGAGCCTTGTGATCCCTTAGGAGGCCACCTGCACCAGACTCTCCCGGGTTACCCCTTGAGGCTCCATCCATGTTCAGTTTCACCCAAGGGGGCTTAGGCCTCTCCCACTTGACTTCTAAAGGGGGAGGCCAAGGGAGGTAAAAATGTTGGCTGTAGCTAGGTCCGTTTGTCCAGGTGGTAGGCCGAAGGGTATCAGCGATTTTGTATTTTTTTATTTATAAAAAATTTAGGGGGACCATGCAATGTATTCATAAAAAATGGAGATCCTACAGAAGAGAATGTAGAATTCAGCAAAAAGTATTAGTTTCTCTTCGAGTATTGCATGAGAAACTCAAAAGGAAATGCGCTTTGCGATCCATTAGGAGGCCACCTGCGGCAGTGTCTCCCGGGTTACCCCTTGAGGCTCCATCTATGTTCAGTTTTACGTAAGGGGGCTCAGGCCTCCACCACTTGACTTCTAAAGGGGGAGGATTGGATTGGCCGGGGCAATGTGGAGGCCAAGGGAGGAAATAATGTTGGCTGGGTCCGGTTTCCAGGAGGTAGGCCGAAGGGTATATGCGATTCTGTATTTTTTTATTAATAAAAAATTTATGATACTAAGATGATTTCTATACAATAGATAACAAGATAAATATTAAAGGTCTTTAACCTTCCATGCCCATCATACAAAGAAGATGCAAATTCAACCACAGAATATGAGTACAATCATTTCAATAATACAAAATCATGTTGTTCAGAATTGATAGCAATCTGTGATAATTACATGGAGGGGAAAATAACGAAATAAAAACTTATGTGAATTGACAGCATTTGCTACGGCAACTACATGGAGTATATATAAAAAAAGAATATGATCCGCAACAAAATAGCACACAGTTTTCAGCCAATAAAAAAGATTAATCAATAATCGATAAAAACATTAATCAATGAGCCTTCATAAACAACATTAATCAACATTTTCTGGTTTATAAAGACAAACAGAGATGGGAGATAATGACAGAGCAGAGAGAGAGAGAGAGAGGATAGTGAGATAGAGGGCAGAGAGAGAGTACAGAAAGCAGAGAAGAGAAAGAGCAGACAAACAGAGAGAGAGAGAGCCCAGAGTAGAGAGGAAAGGGAAAGAGCAGAGAGAGAGAGCAGGGAGCAACCGACGGAGGGATTGTCGATGCAGAGAGAGATCATCAATCACTTTAATCGATGAAGAAGAAGAAGCTGTTGACGAAGACAATCTGAAGAACTGAAAAAGACGAAGAAGATCTGAGGAAGAAAGAAGAAGCAATTGATGAAAGAAGAAGAAAACCTGATCAGTTGAGGAAGATGAACTGATGAAGCCCGAGGAATAAAAGAAAAAACATTTTTGTTTTTAGGGTCGGCTGAACATCTTTGTTTTGTCTTTCTTTTTGTTTTTAACAAGTCCATGCGCCCGCTTAAGCAAGCGCATATATCTGTGTGGCCCACATATGGGGCCGCATTGCCTGATGCGGTTCGGTCTACTAACCAAACCGCCTATGTAGCCGCATATGCAGCCGCACAAGGCCCGTTTCAGAAAGTCCTGTAGATTTTTGAAAGACCTCCAGATGCATGAGCCTCCCTTGGCAGGGTTGGCCTCCCATATTGGTTTGCTCTGGAGGTATCTGAAGCACATAAAATCTGCCCAGAAAGAGTTCGAAGTCTGGCCCTCCAGGCTCCAACCCAGCTTTTGTTTAGCATGCTTGGTTCACTTCCCTAAGGCAACGAACACCAAGCCCACTGCCCACCTTCAGCCTTCAGTTTACAGATCCTACTCCATGCAATGGGGAAGCGGGGGGGGGGGGGGGGGGGGGGTGGGGGAGGAAGGGGACTGGAAAAGGAAAGCCCGCATCAATTTTTTGAGGTCCGTCATTGGTGGATATGGGAATTGGGAAGGTGAGGGCAGAGTATATGAAAATGCTTGACAGCACATGGCGAACAAGGACAAGCTTCCCAGCTTGGGAGAGAAGCTTACTTTTCCAACAAGAAAGATGCTTTTGAAAGTGTTCAATAAGAGGTTGGAAAAGAAAACCTTGAAAAAAGTGTAAGCCGAGGTAAGTAAGAGGGAAAGAGGCACTGAAGGGTAGGATGTTGAGACTTGAGAATGGTGGATTTTCTAGAGGGAGGCATATTTCCAAACACAATTTGACTTTTCTAAGGGTTGAAAACTTATCCTACTAAATGTTGGTATTAGGAGAAGAGGATTGACTAGGAGCAGGCACCCTTTTGAGTGTCTCAGAGGAAAAGGAGAATGTCATCAGCAAATAAAAGGTGGTGGAGGGACAAAATATAACGAACCTGGTTCAGGTCGATACGATCCGTCCACTCCGCCTCTCCCAACGGCTTCCCCTGGGTGGTCGGCGATCCTCCTCATCCTCCTCATCAAGCGTCATTGGAAACAAGGTTGGGGGTGACCTGCAGAAGACCCTCCGACGCTCAAGTCAGCCAATGCACAACTTAGGGTTTTGTAAAAAAGAGTTTTTCACATACCTCAATAGAGAGAACCGGTTCCCTATTTATAATGCTTTGGTGAGTGCCGTAGAATCAATGGTGGATCTCTCTCTCAATGGACGGATGGGGAGAGATCCCAGATTTAAGGGATTAATTAATAAGGGAAGGATTTGTAGAATTGGCTGTTCATTATCCCTCGATGAAAACACATAATTTGTTGGGATCTTGTTAATCAATTAATGATGTTTCTAAATAAAAAATATATTGTTGTGATCTCAGATAATTAATTTAATAATAGCTCTAGATTTAAAATATCCTGTTAGGATTTAGAGAATCAATAATTGATGATCCCTTATTCAAAAATTGAATGTAAAATATTGACTTGGATTTGTGCTGGGTTGTGGATTTGCGAGATGTCCCAGCCCCCAAGAACACCAACAACGCTGCTGACTTTGGTGGTGGGATCTGAGAGCTGAGGAAAAAGGAGTTGGAGAGGGCCTTCACCAATCCAATGGTCCACGCAACAAAATCTAAGTGATGTGCCATCCCCAATGGACCATTTAGTACATGTTTTCAGAAAGTCATGTAGATTTTTGAAAGACCTCCACTTTCATGAGCTTCCCCTGGCAGGGTTGGCCTCTCATATTGGTTTGTTCTGGAGGTATCTGAAGCACATAAAATCTGCCCAGCAAGAGTTCAAAAGTCATGGCCCTCCAACCCAGCTTTTCTTAGCATGTTTGGTTCACTTCCCTAAGGCAATGAATACCCAACCCACCCTCAACCTTCGGTTTATAGATCCTACTCCATGCAGGGGGGGGGGGGGGATGTGGGAAGAAGGGGACTGGAAAAGGAAAGCCCGCATCAGTTTTTCGAGATCTGCCATGGTGGATTTGGGAAATGGGAAGGTGAGGGCAGAGTATATGGGAATGCTTGATAGCACATGGCAAACAAGGACAAGCTTTCCGGCTTGGGAGAGAAGCTAGTGAACAAGGACAAGCTTTCCGTCTTGGGAGAGAAGCTTACTTTTCCAACAAGAAAGATGCTTTTGAAAGTGTTCAATAAGAGGCTGGAAAAGAGATCCTTGGAGCACCTTGAAAAAGGGTAACCCGAGGTAAGTAAGAGGGAAAGAGGCATTGAAGGGTAGAATGTTGAGAATGTGGATTTTCTAGAGGGAGGCATATTTCCAAGCACAATTTGACTTTTCTGAGCGTTGAAAACTTGTCTCGCTGAATGTTGGAATTAGGAGAAGAGGTTTGACTAGGCACGGGCAGAATTTAGAGTGTCGCGGGGGAAAAGGAGAATGTCATCAACAAATAGGAAGTGGTGGAGGGACAAAAAGAAAAAGAACCGGGTTCGGGTTGATATGATCCGTCCACTCCACCTCTCCTAACAGCTTCCGCTAGGTGGCCGGCAATCCTCCTCGAGCATCATTGGAAACAAGGTTAGGGTGACCTGCAGAAGACCCTCCGACGCTTAAGTCAGCCAATGCACATTTTAAGATTTTGTAAAAATTAGTTTTTCACATATCTCAATAGAGAGTATTGGTTGTCTTTATAGTACTTTGGTGATTGCCCTAGAATTAATGGTGGATCTCTCTCTCAACGGACGGATGGGGAGAGATCTCAGATTTAGGGGATTAATTATTTGTTATTAAGAAGGATTTGCAGAATCAGCTGTTCATTATCCTTGAATAAACACATAATTTGTTAGGATCTTGTGCATCAATTAATGATGTTTCTAAATCAAGAATATATTGTTGTGATCTCATATAGTCAGTTTAATAACAGCTCTATATTTAATATATTATATTAGGATTTAGAGAATCAGTCATTGATAATCCCTTATTCAGAATGAATGTAAAATATTGACTTGGACTTGGGCTGGTCATCAATTATGGAGGGTTCGACAGACCGGATCCACGGTTTCTTTGGGATGGAATGTGGCATCAGGCAAGGTGATCCCCTATCCTGTCAGGTTTGATGCACATGGAGCCACCATGTAACCTAATTTTCATTCTCTCAGCAAGATGGGCTAGGCATATGTTGTCAGAGATATTGCACCTCGGGACAAAGGCGGCTTGTTGGGGGCTTCTTCAACAGGGGGGCTAACCGCCTGGCTAAGATTTTGGTTATGATCTTATAACAGAGATTGCATAGACTAATGGGCCGGAAGTCTTTTGACTTGCTTTGGATTTTTACACTTGAGGATAACAGCTAAAAGGTGGTGTTTGCTGCCTTTAGAAGAAATTTATCCCTGAAGAAGCATTGGACGGCTGCTATGAGGTCATCCCCGATGATGGCTCAACAAGAGTGGTACAAATATCCTGAGAAACCATCTGGCCCTGGAGCACTGGAGGATTTGAGCGAGAAAGTTGTGGCTTTTATTTCCTCGCCTGAAGGGATGAAGGTCAAAGCTGATTGTCATCAGGAGATATAAGTCTGGGGACGGCAGAGTGCTATCCATGAGAAGAGCAGAGGAGGTGTAGGAGTTTGAGAAGTGCCTGAGGAGTTCCTATTTGTTGGAGTTCCTATTTGATGCAACTGTAATCAGTCAGAATTCTGGAGTTAACCTCCAAGGAGAAGATGCGGTTGAGAGCTCTCCTCACTTGCACCGAAAAATGGAAGGAGGAGGTTTCCCCTGGACTTTTGTCTCCAAAAGGATTCTTCACCACGAAGAGAGTTGTGAAGATTGCAGCAGGCCTCCAGAAGACTGCTAGGGGATGGGAGGGGGGGCTCCATTGTCTAAATCCTCTTCAAGCCTTAGGGCTTAGGACTTCTTGTTCCGACTGAGAGATCCTATGCGCAAGCAGCCCAAAGACATCCCTGTTCCATGATTTCAGATCATCCTTCAGCCGCCTTAGTTTTTGCTGAAACACAAACTGCGCTAAGCCAGATCGGGGTAGGGGGAGAGCCCATGAATTGGTCACAACCTCCAGGAAGCCGGGGCCTTGAAGCCACATTTTTTTAAACTTGAGTGGGGTTGGACCTTGGTGGATTATAAACAGTGGGTTTATGGTCAGAGGAGGTGCAGGGAAGGTGGGAAAGGGATGAGGAGCTGAGGGATTGAAGCCAGGCTGGATTGCCAAGAGCTCTGTCCAGACGGAAAAAATGCGGGCTAAACCTTGCCTGTTATATGACCAAGTGAAGTGAGGGCCATTGTACCCAATGTCGATCAAACCTGACGAAGAGACAACCCGGTTAAAGTCTAGCATATTCAATCTGTTTGGTGGGTGCCCTCCCCTTTTTTCAGCAGGGGGGAGGATGGAGTTAAAGTCTCCAATCACACACCATGGTATGTGGGATAAAATGGAGGACAAAGCTTGGATGATGTTCCAAAGAGGATCTTGGAGCTGCCTTCGGGTTTTGGCGTATACACAAGAAAGGGAGAATGACATAGGAGAACCAGTAGGGGTGACATGGGTGAAAACAACCATTGAAAATCAGAGAAACAAGGGGGTTTGGCAAAACCCAAATGGAGCTTTGAGAAGATGTCAAAATTGCCAATGTTGGAGATCTACGAGGAATGGACAGAAGAGGATGTCCATGGTTCATAAAGATACCATAGATGTTCTTTAGTTCTTGAAAGAAATTAACTAGTGATAAACAAGTAAACACCAGTGATGAACAAGGGCCCAGAAGAGCTTGAGAACTTGATTTTCTTTTAGTATTTTATTTTTTTGCATAATTATAATTATTGCTTCAGGCCATTGAGAATTTTATTTTGGATGTTTTATAGACACATTTGGGATCTATATTATTATTTGTATGATCATGTGTAGTTATTGAATTAAAATTTTGGCTTACATTTTTAATAGATACAATTAGTGACCCATTTAAAGGAACAAAGGTGGTCATTTTTTTTCCCATGATGAGATTGCGTAACATACCTTTGGAAAAGCAGCGTTGTATATCCTCAATACGTAAACCTAATTCAACAAAGATATATAACAAAGTATTAAAAAATTGTTTCACCCATATGGATGTTCTTAAGATAATCAGATTTCTTTTTTCCATAGTTTCCTTACCCTTGAATATTGTAGGTATTGATGTTCCGAAATATACAATCCGCCTTTCAAGATACCATATTAATTTCCGAGGAACATTAATAGGGTTTTGGCTTGAATCATGATCTGCGAATACCTGCACAAGGATAACTTCTGCTAAATTTACTTTTAAAAACGTTGTAGAATCAGGATGCTGAAGCTGCTAGCATTACTTTAACAAAAAGGAGCTGCACATAATAATTTTATTTAAATCAATAATATTACTCTACAGACCACAGTGAAGGAGATAATTAGTACTTTCCTCTATTATACAGGCTGTTATAATTTGTTTGGATCAAGTAAGCATGTATCTGCAATTACAGCCTGTCAGATTGATCACTACAAATACAGGTTTTACCTCGTTAACCTGAAAATAGGACCCATTGAGTGGAAAGCTCCCTCTCATTGCTGTTCGGCATGGTATCTGCTCATGAAGTAAGTTATAGTCATGGGTCAGAGAAGATCCACAATGATAAAACATATAGAAAATAAGTTACAAAAAAAAAAGCACTGTAAAATTTTTTACATTCCATACCAGAAGCGTGCCTTTGACAACCTCAGAATTTTCTTCTCCTCTGCTGTTGCAGCATGTTCCACTATGACTTATGTCATCCGAGTGCAGCGGTTGATTGGACTCTGCAAATTCACCTGATTGAAGGGTTTATTTATTACTTATTAGTTATTTTTCCTCAATATAAGCACCATAGTCATTATCTCACAGCCCAAATACTTGCCTGTTGTCCATATAGCAAGAAGGTAGGGACAAGGATCATCAGGTTCTCTGCGGTCCAACTGAAATTTCAATGTTCAAAAATTTAGAAATGAAATTTCGTGCAAATATTAGCTGGTGCTCTCATTAAGTAAAGAGTGGCTAACCCCTTCCAAAAGTTGATGAGAATCAGGAAGTTCATACCTACAATTCAAAAGATAAAGAATTTAGAGCAGAGAATATAAGCTACAACTGTTTTTCATCGTTTATCTATGTCTACCAAGAAATTATTCATCTGATGATCAAATCCCATGACTATCAAGGTCACTATTTATTTAAAATATTGATTTCATTGGGGAACTATTCTGTCACTGTCATACTTACACACAATGCTCTGTTCTCAGGCGATTCACATTCTTTAGCTTTGGCATGGAAATTGAAGCAGCTTCCAGAGTTGGACAAACCAAAGCCTTTGAGAGGTCACATTTTTCTAGATCCATAGTTTTGGACTCTAAAATACTCTGGAAGTTGATGATGGGCAGACTTTCATCACCATTTTCCATCCAGAAAGCATCCTCAATGTCATTTATTAGGACTTCTTCTACACATTCTGGCTCCGGTGTTGTCGGTTCTTCAACAATAGGCTCACATTTCTTCACTGCAGGCCTTTCTTGTGAGAGAATCACTCTATGTTTTTTATCATCAGAAAATGGAACAATCAAGTTCACTGGATCTATTTCTTCTGTTCCAGGCAATGCAAGCCTTGCACTGCATTCAGAAAGTTCGCATGGGCACATACAATGAGCACAAACACGACACAATTTACACAAGGCTTTCCCAATCTCTTAAACCCTTTCTACCGTGCATGGAAATATAGAAGAGGAGTTAATAAGTTCCTTTTATTCTTAAACCTTTTATGCCTTAAGATCCTTGGAATGTGTAAATTCTGATGCATAAGTATGCTGTTGCGGCATAGATATACCATATTATCTCTCTATACATATATATATCAAATATATACATGTTGTTGTGACTGGTGAATGCCTTTTTATTCTGATCTACTCATGTACCTCGTAAAAGCACTCGCAAAATGTCTGCATTCTGTTCTCAATGGACATGCATTGCAGTTTGGCTTACTCTTTGTACAGAAGACCTGCAGAAAACATCACTCTAATTAATTATAATCATATGCACACTATCATGTCTTATTGTTTGTGCGCGAGTTTTTGAGAGGCAAATGTTCATTTTTCTTTTGTGGGGGAGGGTGTGTGTGTGTTTCACATTGAAACAGGTATAATTTAATGGTGCATGTGTGATATGCAAAACCTTTGATGGATCAAGATGATCAATTACCTTACCAAATGTGATCATATGGTAATGTAGCTCATACCTGCAGTTATTAGTTATTAGAGAGGTTAGGACATGCCTACAACCTACAACTTTCCATTAGAGGATAGAGAAAATATAGAGACCATACTTTCAATTAGTATTACATTAAATACGAAATATTCTTTTAGAAAAAATGGAAAGAGTGGGATTTAGGTGTTACAGCATTTGTTGATCAAGTTTGCATAGCCGGGGCCAGAGGTACTTTTGGATTGACGGCAATAATGGATACCTTTTAAGAGAAACAAAAAAGATCAAAAGTAGAAGCTTTATTAGTTTTTTTTTTAATTAAGTGTCAAACTATGTTAATTGTTATTGCAAATACTATGTCTTGATAATTGGTAAAAAGCCTTTAATCTTACATTTCAAGAAGATGCAACTGAAGAGACTCTGGCAATGGTTTCAATGGCACCCATCCCAGCCTCACACAAACACGACCAACATTAGTGTCAACCTGCATAAATCAAGTAACATGGTGACCTTTTGTTCACGCAATCCATTCCTTCCAAATATAATGCTTCTCAAAAATATATAACTCACCGGAAAAGCATGATGGTGAAGTGTCAATAACCGGACACACTCAACACTCTTTAATCCAATTCCATATATGGTAGATAGGTAATCCCTGTAAATTAATTATTTTTATTAGTACTTAGTAAGCTCTATAAAATGTCCCAATTCACTAAAACTGTTCAATAAGATAGTTGAGAAAAAATATAAAATAGTTCAACGTTATCATCATATGAATATACATGCATAGACAAAACAACTTACTTTACTTTGCATGGGGGTACCTCTCTTAACCATTCAAGATCAATGCTTCCATGGTCTCGAACAAGTCCATTAAGGAAATCCTGTCAATAGATGTGTTGCATATTAAATTTCAGTACTCATTTTTCTTCATTAAATTGAGATATAAAAATGGGGAAATTGCTAAATTATGATGAAATGTAATTAAAAATAAAATGGTGGTTTACCAATAAATTCATCATATCTACCTTGATTCGTTGTGCAAGTCTATTGTTCATTCCTCGTATTTGGATCGTATTAGATATTTCTTCAACAGTTGCATTCCTCGCTGCATCCCAGTCCAGTGAGTCCATGGTGTTTCTACATCTTTCCTTTTCCATACTACTGCAAATTTCCTTTCTAAAATTGTCCAAATCAAAAGTCATCTTCTCTATTTGATCGTTTATTTTCTTCCCTTTAGACTTTCTTCTTGGTTTTTCTTTGTGCATCTTTCTGTATCTCTTAGCCTCATTGTTCTTAATTATTCTTGAGCTCTTTGTCAAATTACATTCTATAGCGGTATTGCGTACATCAGTCATGCCTTGTGAAGGCAGAGGAAATCTGGCAGCAAGTGACATGAAAGCCGAACTGCAAAGAAACAGATAAACATTTTAGTACAAAATAAAATGCTGTCTATTGGAATGATCTCTTTTCGATCTCTTACCTTGAGAGGTGATCCGAAACATTTTGAGTTAGAAATGCACCAACCACCGAATCGACAACAGAACCTTTCCAAGGTGAAAAGGATCTTTTCCCTGTGGAAAGTTGTTTTTCACATTTAGCAGGCAAGATACTACAAGCATGAAAACACTTTCAACAGAGTGAAAAAGCATGCTACATGTATCTCCTACTCTCTAACATCCATTATAATTTAGGAATGCAAATAAGTTTTATAATTTCCTATGTCAACTTTTATGAACCTCCAAGTGGACTATTTCTTTAAGGGGTTGACATAAGAACTTATGTAAAATAGAGAATACTTTTGTTCCAAGAGAGTATTTGGATAATTTAGTATACATTAATGGTGTGTATGTAATCTATCAAGTCACGTTTGTTTCCTATATTGAATACCGAAAGTTTATCTCTTAATTAAGTATTTGAAATTCTAACCCTATTTGGCATACTCTAAAAGCAACCATTATTCGGAGGAATTTTAAAGAGCCATATTTTAAAAAATGGTGAAATTTGTTTCTCATGATGTTTGAAACCTCTAGCAGTCCCCTTTGATATAAAAGATATCTAATCTAATACCTTCTTTAGAATTTGGATCTCACTCATATGTCCTTCCCTCAAAAATCAAGAGTGTAGTGGGTGGTATAAGACTTCCCTTGCATATTTCCTAATATATTCCGTACTAGCTTGGCAAACCATTTACATTGGATGATGCATTGATCTAGATGCAATGTAATAATAGGCTTAATAAATTGGTGAGACGATGATATGAAATGTTTTTTTTTTGTATCAATGCAGAACAAAAAAAAGGAAAAATAGTGATATGATGTAAAACATGGAAGAGTACAGATTTAAGTTATATGAATAAGCAATGGATAATAGTACCTTGAACACTCTGCACTTTGGCAATGAATGACTCAACCTTCTTCCGGAAGGCCTCCCGCTCTTCCTCCCATCTCACCTTCTCCTCATCCATACCCTCTGCCAGCCTTTCCCCAAGGAAAGTCATGGGATCCTTTCTCGGCCTCCTCTGATAAACGAGCATGGGCTTCTTGTGGGACTCGGTTGTGTTTAGATTGTTTGTCATGACCGCTTCCTCCCCAAGCCGACCAATGACTGATGGAGCATCATCTCTTGCTCCTCCATCAACATCATCCCACGATGGACTGTTTGAATCAAAGTCTAAAGAACGCCTAACGGGCAATTTTCCCTTCTCATTAGGTGTTGTTTTAAACTTTAAAGTCCTTTGAGACAGAGGCTTCCCCTTCTCACATATGACTTTTGGTGTATATTTTCTCCTCTTCCTCGGATGCATCTGCTGGGGTGTCTTCTCCATTTGATCTCTTGACCAACTTCTCTGTCAAAACGTTCATGCAAAAAAAATCCACAACAAGATTAGAAAATCCAAAAGCAAATAAAAACTTCTACAGCCAGCCAATAGTTCTTTAAATTGACAATGAGATCAAGCAGAAAGGATAGGAAGGTAAAAAAAAATACAAGATGAACACACACACAACCAGATTGATACTTCCTTGGCTTCTCTTCTCAAGAGACCAAAATGTAACAAACCATTGTCAAAATGTAATGCACAGAAACTAAACCCAAAATGTAATGCATGTGCTCCTTTCAGTTGAGAGTTATATGTGTTGTTTAAAAAAAAGGGCGCTGTTACACACTTTTTTTTTTTTCAGTCCAAAATACAGTTTTATATACCTCACTAGAAATCTAATGAAGTATACACATCGTCAATTTTTTTCTTACACTTATTAAAAATGGATTCATTCAACTCAAAATAGAACATATGCAATTTTTATTAAAACATATATCTCATTAGATAATTTTTATTATTTTTAAAAAATGAAAACATGTATGGTTTGAGTTTTGAACTTTAAAAATGGCTGAATCTAACATTTTCCTTGAAAAAAGTGTATGTCAAACAAGGTATCCATAAGAATGAAGCCAGTGCAAGCAACTAAAAACTACAAACAACACTCCTAACAAGAAGCGGGGAAAATGAAGGAAAATGTTAGGGGGCCTCTATTATCACCCCATTAGATAATCACCATATTAAAAAAAACATACTTTACATGTTTCTGAAAAAGCGAAACCCACCCCTCCAAAAGAAAACCCCACCCCTTAAATCAAACATTAAACCCAAAATTCATTCCTTAATCCAAACCCATTTCACATATAGGGTCCCCAAAACAATAAAATAATTACAAACCCAAATTCAAAAAAAAAAAAATTCAACCCCCCAAAAAAAACCTAATTAACTTGAGTACACAACATTTTCTGCTTGAAGAACAACTAATAGGAAAAAAAATCGAACAGATCACTGCAACATGAAAACAAACTAAACAGGGAAAAAAAGAAATAACTAGTTAGATTAATATGTAATACTTGGAATATATATAAGTGACAATAGTAAATCAATTCGATTGTCATGATTTTCTGTGTCCCTAAATGTGAAATTGTGGGAAACAAAAATCAGAAGAATGAACCGTCCCTCCCGAAGAGGGAGCTCGCATTTACCTTGATTGGAAGTGGTATGAGACGGTCCAAACTCCAAACCCAGCAGCTCAGTTTTTTTTCTTTCTTTCACACGAAACGGCTGGTCCCGCCTAAACCACGTCGATTGGCAGCTCAGTTTTTATCTCTTCCGCCACAAGACCCGTTTCCGCCTTTGTCGGCACCTGTCCGCCGTGAGAGAGTTCTCATTTTCTACATGAGAGCGACAGCAATGAGAGAGTTTTTTTTTTTTTTAAATGGTTACATTGGGGTTAAGATCATGTATATGTTAAGGGGTGGGGTTGCAACTTGTAAAAAATTATTTTGTGGGAGAGACCGAGAGAGAAAGAGTGGGGTGAATATAAATCAATGTCCCTGTCAACTAACTCTCCAGCTTTTCATCACAATTTTTTTATTTGAAAACAATTTTAAGAAACCTATCCAAGTTTCCAAATCTACCCTAAATCTTATATGCGGTTCAAATCACATGTTTTTATTTTGAGTGTATAATATTTTGAGTGTTGTTATACTTGATCTTTTTTATATACCTATGGACTCATCAACGACTACTACTTGAACTTGTTAGATTGGGGACGCAACAACGTGTTGTCAATCGCGCTCGAAAACACGGTCTACTTGTGGGACGCATTGGGCGGTTCGACATCTGAGCTGCTGAGCGTCGAGGAGGAGTCCGGACCGGTCACCAGCGTGAGCTGGGCACCGGACGGGAGGCACATCGCGGTCGGGCTGAACAACTCCGAAGTGCAGCTTTGGGACTCCGCCACGACGCGCCTCTTGAGGACACTCCACAGCGGGCACTGGTCACGTGTGGGCGCGCTCGCGTGGAACAACCACATCCTCACGACGGGCGGGATGGACGGCCTCATCGTCAACAACGATGTTCGGGTCCGGTCAAGCGTCGTCGAGACATACGGGGGCACCAGGAGGAGGTGTGCGGACTCGAGTGGTCGAGCTCGGGCCGACACCTTGCAAGTGGAGGCAATGACAATTTGATTCACATTTGGGACCGGTCGTTGTCTGGCGGGCCGAACCAGTGGTTGCACCGGTTCAGGAACCACACGGCGGCGGTGAAGGCCCTCGCGTGGTGCCCGTTCCAGAGCAACCTATTGGCGTCGGGAGGGGGAGGCGGGGACCGGTGCATAAAGTTCTGGAACACGCAGTCGGGGGCGTGCCTGAACTCGGTGGATGCGGGGTCGCAGGTGTTCGCGCTGCTTTGGAACAAGAAGGAGCGGGAGCTGCTGAGCTCGCACGGATTCGTGCAGAACCAGCTCACACTGTGGAGGTACCCTTCCATGGTTAAGGTCGCGGAGCTCACCGGAAACACTTCGCGAGTGCTCTTCATGACCCAGGTGAGCCCCCTAGTACTATCAACTATGAACTTTTTTATATGCATTCGATTGGATTTATTCTATTAGTAAAATAAATTTGCAGAATTCACTTGTATATATATATATTATCGTAGTATAATGACTCTTTAATATTTTCTAAGAAAACTTACTCCGTTTTCATGTTAATTTGATTGTGTTTTTGTGTTATTAAATTCATTGTTTTAATGGTTTTCTTTTTGAAAAACAATCATAGATTTAAGAATCCTAGAATAATCAGATGTCGAGTGAGTCAGCATCAGTGGTTTATTTTCATAAAAGTGTGCATAATGATGTTTCATTGGTACATCTAAAGAGCTATCATCAACAACAAGCCCATAAGTCTCTAGTTGTTATAACATAGCGGTTTATAATTTATCTGTGTTAAGAATAGATCTTGAGTTCTAGTATTGACGCTGATTTACTCATTTATTTGTTAATAATTATTTGAAATAATTTTTCATAGGACCGGGGCAAATAGACAAAGATAGCATTCCTCGCTTGATCGTAGGGATCCCTCCAAAAAAAAATTAATTTGGAGAAAAGAATATGATAACAATGAATTAAACAATTGGGGTGGACATCTTTGCTGCAGCCATCACTATTCACTACTAAAATAGTACTTGTTACGTACAACACAGCTAACACGACTACTAAAATAGTATGTGTGTTACATACAATACAGCAAACACTTCTCAAGCTCCATTAAAAAATAAAATATAATTAAGAGAAAAATGCCTATGCCCTTCTAAAAGTTCGCTAATATCCTTATCTCTATTCTTTTCTTTCTGAAAATTCATGTATTCCCCTAAAAGTTTCTTGGATTAAGCGGAAAAAAAACTTTAAGTTAAATTACCGTCAATTTAGAAAGAATATTTATGAATATTTCGTTATTTAAGTCACCATGAAAACATATATTTATATAATAGATTGCGAATATACATATCGACTCTTTATTTTTCTGAATATCCATGTAACCCCCTGAAATTAGGCATTTAATTAATGTCATCCCCTATCGCTATCCAATTAAAACTTGTGTATGATAAACCTAACAATATATAATAATTTATTATTAATACATTGAAGAAGAAACACTAGAATATTTTTTTGACGGAAGACATTTTGATAATTTAGAGAGATAAAGGGGTTATATGCATTTTTACTTGGGTATGGGGATGGGGGTAAATGACAAAGGTAAAAAAATAAGTTAATCATGTATGGTTAAATTAACCACACCCCAGTGTCAATGTGTTAATGGCTGGAGAGTATATCAATATAACCCAAGCAATTAGGTTATATGAATTTTTGATAAAAAGAGAGATCATAATTAATTACATGAATAAAAAAAACATGAAGAAGATTAGGTCTTATCAAGCCTCAATCCAGCCACATAAAAAGTCCAGTGCCATAGAATGCGGTTTAATAAACCTAAGCCAGTCACATTACCTCCCCTCCTATAATATATAGACAAAACACCCCCCTGATAATCATGATTTCACCTAATCAGGGCTTTTCCAAAACAACTAAACCCAAAAAAGAAGCAAATCTCCTAAAATACCTCCCACACTTCCCAACTACAGGCCTTCTTCGGGTGCAGCCTCTGTTAAGCAATCCATCCTCTCCAAGGTTTCACCATCTACCATTCCCTCCGAATCCTCGTCTGCCACTTCGACAATTTTATTTACCGTGTTCTTTGCCTCTTCTGTAACCACCACAGAAACTCCCTTCATTCCATTCATATCCGCAGCATCAGCAGTAACAGTGGAGGATACAACAATTTTTTTATTCTTATTCCTCTTATTCAACTCCAGGAAAGCCTGGTGCTTCTTACCATTAATGTGAGCATTCATATTCTTCTCACTGTTGCACTTAACCTTGCAATTTCTGCAAAACAAATAGAGTTTCTTCTTCTTCGTACCCTCAGTTTTCTGCTTCTTTGTCCCACTAGAGATTGGCTCGTCCTCCACCATGTCTTTCTTTGTGATTTTTTCACTTGAAGCAGAGACAGGAGTCTTTGGGATGGAAGTTGAGATGGCTTGGTGTTTAGCGATGGTGGTGTTGACATTCAGAAGGGCCTCTTTAGCTTTGTGTTTCTTTCCTTGGAGGTGCTCTTTCAAGCCCTCCTGACTGGTGGCGGACACCTGACAGAGGGCACAGCTCCATTCCTTTTTGATGGACAGTGGAGCTTCACAATCAGTTGAGGTTGATGATGCTTTTCTCTTCATTCCCACTACAGCAGGCTTCACAGGTGGATCCTACATTAGTGAATGTTGGAACATCTGACGTCAGGCTACAAGAAATGAACAACCCAATCTGGCGGTTAGCAACAATAAATTTGGTTCTTGGTTCCGGCTTACATGGTTGCTGCATCTGAAGCATAATCTTCACATTAGTCAAGGCACACTCAGTAAATGGAAAATATGATTAATTTCCTATGAGTTTCTATGCCAAATTTAAAATGTCAATAATTAATTTATTTTGTGATTTCATTACTCATCTATAAAATAGAATAATTAACTTCATACCTTATCTGATACAAATTTACTGACAGGATACAGTCTTACAGCATGTCAGCATCTCAACAAGATCTGATAATTAAGAAACAAAAAATGATCCTGGGGAATGTTCATGTTCATAGACTTTCAAGATAATGCAATCCATATTTCACTTTTTCTGATAATAATTATAACAATAATAAGTTGCTTGATTGATCAGAATCTCACATGTAGAAGTGACTAAAACTTTGTTACTGAGTTGAAGCGTTTGAGCGTGTGTGATTACAAAACATTCATAAAGAATGGCGTGATGGATGAGCACAGACATTTCGAACTAGTACAATTATATTCTTACTTTGCTTTCCCTAAATTTATAAAGAATAAAAAAATTGACCCATTTTATAATAAATTAACATGGGGAATTGAAGATAAAGATTAGGTTAACATTTCTACATGAAGTGGGTTAAAGTTGAGAAAGGGATGCAAAGGGGGAAGTGAGGGTTACGTGAGTTTATAGGTGTTTAGTAAGATACCCATTTCCCTTAACATCTATTTATTTTAGGACGACAAGTTTATGTCCACCTCACACTTTAGGGCATATGTCTCTATTTTCATAAAACTCAGGTGGTGAGAGGGCTGGACCAAGAAGCCAAGAGCCCAATAGGCCATTGAAGGTGAGGGTAAGGTGAGACCGTGACCCATGGTTTAGCCCCACATCACCCGAAGATTCCTAAAATAACCTGCTTTATTTATATATACTCCTAAAATAACCCATCCAACCATACCCATGCCCACCCATACTTTAACCTGCTTTATTTATATATATATTCCTAAAATTATTTTGCAATCTTCTTTTGATAACTTGCATAAAAATACCTTCTTTGGCAGAGTCTGGAATGGAATCCAAATTTTTAGATTTCTCAAAACATTAACTTGATGACATTTTCTATGGAGTGGACAATGAGAATGGAGACCACTTGTGCTATGGATGCCACAAAAGCATGCACATTGGGGCAAGGGTGTGTATGGCTCTCAGTTCACGATGCATCTTCATGAACCTAGGCATTTGGACTTGGTTTCGGAGAAGGAAGTGAAGAGGCGAAAGAAACAAGAAGACCAAATTTCAAGGCTTTATCCCCCATGTCGTACGTTTAGGGATTTGGCTCACACGAAACGAACTTATTTTCCAACAGAAGTGCATCTATGTAAATAACATTTGGGTGGCGATCACGAATTCCCTGCGGATTTGGACTATATAATGAGGGCACATTAAAATGTGTGGTAACTTCTTAAGTGAGGTAATTTGTGGAGGTTCCTTCTCTAAGGATCACTTCCTGTTTTGTTCTTTTTTTCTTTTTGAAAAGATCCTTCACTTATTTTTATTTGCTTAGATAGCTACACTTGCACCTTTTACGGGACCAACATGGCGTTAGGGAAGTGCGCTATAATGAGAATAATGTGGAAAAAAAATCTTTATCTCAAAAGCATGATGCAAATATAATATGGGAACAGATACAATGTGTTCAAAGAGGGGGAAGCTATTCATATGAAAGGATGGGATGTTGTTGAGTACACTTTCTGTATAATCTTTGTTATAGGAAGGCATTTTATTCTCTTTTTAGGAGGTTTATAACTTTAATAAAACCAATTAACATCCCACCCTTTAAAACTTATTTTGAAGGGTAGCTGACCAATTTTATTAAGTTTATAAACATCCTAAAAGAGAAAAAAGGCGAGCCTCTAAAAAAGATAAAAGCATAAAGTTAAATTCAAAATATTATACCCAACAACCTACTCCACAGGAAATCGCCCACCCTTGTTCACATATTGTATTGGTTCCCAATTTGTGTCTGCTCCATACCCTTTAGACTTCTAGAACAATCTACCATGTCTGCTCCACAGGAAATCGCCCACCCTTGTTCACATATTGTATTAGTTCCCAATTTGTGTCTGCTCCATGCCCCTTAGACTTCTAGAACGATCTACCATGTCTTTTATATTATCATGTCTTCTCCCCTAGAAACTGGACATAGCTCATCACATTAGCACAATGCCACATGATAATTATTAAAAATGATCTAATATTACTACAACGATACTCCAACCACCAATATTCTGATGCAATGTTTTGCATTGTATACCAATTTAACAATTAGCACAAAGCATACTGAAGACAAAGAAATTGTCAGAAGGAAGTTCAAATAATGTAAAATCATCATTTAACTAGAAGAGATGCTACCAAATTACCAATCCAATAGACAAATTCACTCAAGTACTTTTATTTGCAAGCATCACAATGCGCAATGATTATATTCCATGATACATTATAAGATTATAACTTTTTAAGCAACAACACATAAAAACAATGTCTGCAATAAATTCATTTGACAAGAATGGGCACAATTTATAAAACTCACAATTCCATTAAGAGACCTATGAACAATTTTTTTTATAATAAAGTAATAATAACATACCATATAATAGGATTAAGTTCACCTGGTCGAAATGCCTTACTTTACCTCAGATAAGGGTCTGATCTCAACCTTCGAATGCTGCGGCAACCTCCTAAAACCTCCGATATCATGTGGAATCATGCTACACGCCCCGACCCTCTTATTGATCCTAAGTTCCGACATTGGTGACGTGAGCCGCTCCGCGAACCTCACATCATCCACGTTGTGGGTGCCCAACCCCAAGAGGGCAAACCGGTCCCCAACCCCTCGTCCGGCCGCCATAGCACGCTCGACGGCGAGCTCCCTCCTCACCTCCTCCTCCAAAATCCGCTTCCGTGTGATCTCCCTCGCGATGATCTCCTCCCTGATCCTCTGCTTCTCGATCTCCCTTCGCAGAGCCTCCCCCGCCAAGAGGCTCTCCGCCGTGAACGGCGAGCGGGCGAAGTCAGGCCGTCCGATCTCTCCCGCTTGGACTCGCCCACCATCGAAGAATCCCGCTGTGAAAGAAAAAAAAAACAAGGGTTTTAAACACAATGTGGGAATCACGGGACGAAGAGGTCCGTGTCGGAGGAGGTACCGCGAGAGGCTTGAGCGGTGAAGTAGCTGTCCGTCAACGGAGACGGAGAGAGGAGGGGACGAGGGGGACGCGGAGGTGGAGGAAGCCGTTTGTCGCTGTCGAGGAACTTGAACTCCATTGGAGGTTGTTCTTTCGATTCTTCGACGGAGGGGTTTTGGAAAAGGTAGGGTTAGGGCTTGGACACGGAGGAGAAGACGAGGAGGTTTTAGATTTACGGATTGAAAAAGATTTGAACGTGATTCAAAGATGTTCGTGTTTCTCGAGGGAGGTTAATGGGCTTCTGTAGTCAGGTGTGCCGGTTCAGTTGTTCGTCATTGTTGACTGATCCTTCGTTTTTCACCGTTCGATTGATGAGTCCCTTGGAGTTTTTTCGGAAGACGTACGAGATGGACGGGCGCTTCTATCATCACCAAGGGATTCATTTAACCCGCCATCAACTTAAACAACAAAAAAAAAA
The DNA here is from genome assembly GCA_030737845.1 of Acorus calamus. Taxonomy (NCBI): domain Eukaryota; kingdom Viridiplantae; phylum Streptophyta; class Magnoliopsida; order Acorales; family Acoraceae; genus Acorus; species Acorus calamus. The sequence continues at coordinate 15,330,595 of CM060879.1, forward strand.
CACATGAGAATGGTGTTTGGCTGTTCCATGAGTCCTGGACCTTTCACAATCAGGGTGGTAAACGAGCCGAACGAGTCAAGCTTTGACATGTTCAAGCTCGACTCATTTATAAAGAATTGAGTGAGCCGAGCCGAGCTCACGAGCCTTAACGAGCCTAGCATTCTTCTTTATTTTAGGGTTTTTAGGGATTGAAAATAAAATTTTAGCTTAAATGAGCCAAGTTCATGAGCTTAAACGAGCATAACTTTGTATTAATTTAATATTTTGATTTTATAAAGTAGTTTAGTTATACTTCAACTAAGTTTTTATAACACAAGTGAGTCGAATTTGAATACAAAATAAAGCTCGATCCAGGTCCCGAGCCTAACCGAGCTTTAAAACTTGTTCAAGCTCGTTCGTTTGTCTAAATGAACGAGCTTGAACGAGCTCAAACCGAGCCGAGCCCGAACGGCTTGGTTCGTTTATCAGCTCTATTCACAATTCAAACTAGTTTTTCTTGAAGTAAAAAATTACCCCCCTTGCTTGAAATCCATATAATCCCTTGGTTTTTCCTAAATACCATATAACCCCTTGAAAACATTTGTGTAAATTAAAATAACCCATTAACTTCCATTGACAAATGAGTATTATGCGAATATTCTGTTCTATTGACGCTGACTGAAAATATAGTATATCAAAAACTTCCCACAATTTGTTAAAATGCAAAAACCTTTCTATACATGATAATTTTACTCATCCGGATAGACTATAAAATCATATTTGAAGGGGGTAAAAATATTATTTATAGAGGACTTTCACATTTTTGACACATTGTAGGGGGTTTTGGAATACTATGTTTTTAATCAAGGTTAATCAAACTAAATATTTGCATAACAATCATTATCTGTCAATAAAAATTTAACTTTGGGAACTATTTGAATTTACATAAATGTTTTCAGATAATTATATGGACTTTAGAAAAAGTCAGGAGGTTATATGAATTTCAGTTATTTTATAGAGGGTTATTTGAATTTTTTTAAAAAATTAGTAAATTAAAGCTACCCCGATTGCATTAATCGTATAATTTTGGGCTGAAATAAATACAAGAAGGAGAAGAACGAAATAACATAGGTAGAGAATAAGATAAGTCGGAAGTTGGCGGAATAGAAGAGTAATATATTCTAGCCACCCCCTGAAAACACCCAGCCCCCTATGCCGCGATGTTTCAACCATCCATGGTGAGCTCCATCCTCTTCGCTCCGCCAAGCACTCTTTCCCACTCACAAGCGAAACCCGAGAAGGTATCCCAAAGGTTGTTGAAATTGAAGCGCTAATTGTGAAAAATGACAGTGTTCCTTGTTTTCCAGATCGACCAAAGAAAACCAGGATCAAACAGCGTCGCACCTCAGCTGCCACTGACTAATCTTTTTGATTGGCTATTTGGGAGGCAGCTCGCTAGAGCTCGTTGATGCTTTGAAACTCCAAGTCGATCGCTACAACCTGCCCCAGCGTAGACCATAGCGCCCTTGCCGTCGAGCAGTGACAAAAGAGATGGTCTGCCGTCATGTCTTTGTTCAAGCAAATTGCACACTTCGTAGATGCATGTGGAGCCCATTTTGCCCTATAGCATTTATTTAAGACCCGGCTATGTTATGCCAATCACATAAAAGCTTTGATTTTGAGGGGAATCTTTGGCTTCCAGATATCAAATCTTTTAAAGGCCAATGATGCATTGAACGTTGCATTGCGAATAAACCATAAGTACCCCTGCTTCACCTCAAACTGGATCAACCTGCAAATGAACCTGATCAGGTGAGTTGGACAATGTAACCCTGCGAAAAATCCCCCTGAGCACCTCCACTTGTCCTGACTCCTCAATGATGATGCCTCTGGAGAGACGGATGCTCCAACCGTTAGAACCGTCAGATGACGCCTTTGTATCATCAATTTTTATTATTTGAAATGTTTTATTATCATGATCAAATGTAAATTGTGATAAAATTTAAAAAATAAAAACAACTAATAGGTTATTAACTAAGATGGGGCAGCCAGAGAGGTTGCGTATGTTTGGGAGGCGTTGTTAGTCTAGAAAACCCACTCGGATATGCCAAGAATATGAGAGAACTGACTGTCAGTGCATCGATTAGTAAGAGCGATTTTAACGAAGTGTTATTATTAGCATTGGGTTCGAATTCAGTCGGACAGAACTGTATAGCCAATTATTAGGTACTAGTGGTGTCACTCTCTTATTGGATGTAATAGGAGTGTGACGCTTGTACCCAACAAGTAGTTGTGCACTTCATTCAGACTGTGTATTTTGATTCATAGACTATGCAATTCGATACTGATTAGACTGATCAAAGTCAGTCCTGACTAGATTTGGACTCATCCATGTGTTCATGTACCTTCGCAGGGCATACGCGGACAAGACAAAATAGGAAAATCTTTCCAATACCTGAAAACAAGCGGCTCGATAGTAATAAAGAGAAGAAAATTGTTACTCAAAACTACCTTTTTACTAACAATAATGATTTCAATGCCTCATCTTATAGGCCCCATGACGTGGCATAGATGTAATGCCTAATATGTCATTTAAGCCATTTTTGGTACCTATTAAGAGACGGTTAGGATTTCCTCATATGGAATCGTGCAAATAGTGGATTTTCAATTCCCCTTTTTTTGTTATCACAATTGAATTATTAATCATTCACAATAATCGATAATTTATTTTTGAACACTACTTTTTTGAAGAAAAAAGTGAAGCAGATCGGAAGTTTGTTTTGGAGGTATTTCTTCTTTGTTGGAGGACATTTCAGTATCTGATCTGATCGGAAATCACAATTGAACGATTTGTTATTGCAATTGAGTTCTAATCACGTGATTTCCATATTTATATTTTTGTTGAATCTCGTGTTTGATGTTAATTTATTTTTTATTGGCATGTTATTCTTTTTAAATGATTTGAAATAAATCATTTACATTTGTTTAAACATTTTTTATTTGGGTGAAGTTCAGATTACTAGAGATAAATGTGTATAACATTTGAAAGTTAGTTATATTTCAAACTAATTTGATTTTATATGAAATATGTATTTTCAAAAGTCAGTTACACTTTAAACTAATTTGAACATTTTTTGCATTATATTTTAGAAGTCAATTATATTTTTTAAATGTAACTAGTATTTATATACATTGTATAGTAAAAGTCATTTACATTTTAAAATGTCATTGACTTTTAGTGCATGAAATGTAAGTCAGTTACATTTCAAATTGTAACTGATATTTTTGTTTGATCTTAGTGAATCTATGAGTATTGTAATTCCATATTGGGATTCCTATTTTATATTTAGTTTTGTATTTTGAAAATAGGGAATATAGGAGATTCAGCTACATTTTCCTTAGAAGCCAGACCACAAAAAAGATTTCAATGATGAAATTGAGCAACAATGCACATAAAGGATTGTTCTAAGTGTTGAAATGACATTTGATTATGAAGATGATGTACATACGTTTACAATAACTTTGCTCACAAGAAGGTTTTGGCATTGCAAAAATTCATCAAAAAAATGATGAAAATGGGTGGTAAAATTTTTTTTTTCTCTCTTGCACGTTGTCAGAATGGCATGGGAAGCATGTTCCAACCGGGAAGAATGCTTTTAATGCCAGGTTTTCTATCAAGACTGGATGTGGAGATATGATTAACATTAGTGTTACATTTACTAAAATTCAGTTACATTATTCCTCCATTTTTTTAGTTACATACAGTGCTTTGAAAGGTCAGATATCTTGTTTTTTTTTTTTTTTTTTATATTAGTGAATGTGAAATTCAGTTCTTTCTAGGGTTTGGTTAGATGTTTTTTAGTGACCAGGGTGAGTAGATGCATTAAAAAGTGAGGAACATATCCAAAATTTAATTTATAATTTGAATTAGAGTTTAGATTGTTATATATCTATAATCATGAAATATGAGATATATCATGAAATGAGATTTTATGTGGATGCTGTTTCATTTTATAATTGAATAAAGAAGTACTTTTAATTGTTAACATGTTTTAGTTCTATTCCTTTTTTCAACTTTTAATTCATGATGATGATTTTCAATTAAGGGTTTGAAATTAATTCAGGAGTTACATGGAAAGTTGATTTATAAGTCAAGATAGAGAACAATAAGACATAATTGTTATGCATTTGTGATTTTAAAATTAGAGGTCTTTTTGTAATTAGAGGTCTTTTTATAATTAATGTTGCATTTAAAATTGAATTGAGAAGAACATCCAAATGTGGCATGTTGTAGTCTTACTCTCTCTATTTTTAAAAAAATATTGGTATGTCGTGACCTTTGAAATGTTGGAATAAATAAGGAGCCTATTAAAAGTTTGAATTCAAACTTAAATATCCTATAAGAAACTATTAAAATTAAGTTTGAATCAATTAAGGAACCCTATATGAATTGTTGATTTAGGAGTCAAAGTTGGGAGAAAATAAAGTATACGTGTCATGCCATAATTGTTATACATATGCGCTATCCTAAAAAGAATAAATTTTTATGTGTTGCATTTCAATAAGAATTTGATGAACTTTCATATGTAGGGTCTTTCATTAAGAGAGTGAATATATTCATAAATTTATATGTAGGAATTAATTTAGAAGTCAATTTTGAGGGAAATATGGTTTTAGTTTAATATTGTGATTGTTATTTAGGATTGAGTATAAACTTAGAATAATATAATTGTCAATATATATTTGTCAAACATTTTCTATTAACATGATACAAATATATTTAATATCGATTTCATTCTCTTCATATGAAATTTTTTGTTATACAACTATTCACATATTAATCTATTCATTATTTTGTGAAATTATATTCATAAAAAAATATCTCCATGTATGATATACCATATGCTTTAGCATGTGCATGATAACTAGTTATCCTTTAAAGATATTGACATTAAAAATTTTAATTTAATATCGATTATTTTAATTAAGCGTCTGTGAAATTCAGTCAAATCAATTTGATGAATATTAGTTTCACATTATCCTTTGAAGATATTAACATTAAAATTCTGAATTTAATATAGATATATTTTCTAATTGAAAATGATTTTTTTCCGTTCTTACTCCTAATCTAGAACCACAATTCAATATAGATCTTCGGTCATTACACAAAAAATAAAGGGTAAAATTAAAATGAATATGTTACAAAGAAACAAAATTAAAAACTATATCTTTTTCAATTAGCATAATAGATAGATGTGTTCCTTTTTTTAGCAGCTGCTTGAGTAATGCACTCTTTTTGGAAGTTTTTATTCTTTTTATATTCCTTATTTTAACATATAATTGCATATCCTTGATGTTCTTATACCTAATCCCCCCCTTATTGTATTTTAGACTTTTATCACATAAATGTATTTTTTATGAGTTTTGTATTTGCACTTTTCATGTTATAAAATCACATTTAATCACTGTGCTTATGTTAAAAAATATATATATTAATCTAATAGTTCACAACAAATCAATAACTACATCTAATTAATATTCATCCATTACATTTTAATTAACAAAATAATTAATGTGCAATGCACATGTGCACCTACTAGTTAGAATAATTGTTGCTCATTTTTTGAGTCGGGGGCAGCTGCTCCCACTGGGTAGTAATTCCCTCCATCTTTGTAGGGGTGGTAAACGAGTCGAACGAGCCGAGCTTTGACATGTTCAAGCTCAGCTAGTTTATAAATGAGCCGAGCCGAGCTTATGAGCCTCAATGAGCCTAACATTCTTTTTCATTTTATGGTTTTTAGGGGTTGAAAATAAAATTTTAGCTTAAATGAGTCAAATTCATGACTTCAACGAGCATAACTTTGTATTGATTTAATGTTCTAATTTTATAAAGGAGTTTAGTTAAGTTTCAACTAAATTTTTATAATACAAACGAGTTGAGTTTGAACATAAAATGAAGCTCGATCTACGTTCCGAGCTTAACCGAGCTTTAAAAATTGTTCAAGCTCGCTCATTTATTTAATTGAACGAGCCTCAGAGCCTCAATGAGCTCAAATCGAACTGAGCCTGAGCTGAGTCTAAACGGCTTGGTTCGTTTACTAGCCCTGCGTCTTTGTGGGCCACTATCGGATCATATCGAAATTTAACAAAAACAAACACTTCGTAAATTCAATTCAAAACTGAAGTACATGTATATTAAACAAGATTTACAAAAACTTACAAAATCATCACAAATGTTTTATATTAAAAATCGAAGTTCATTGCATTAATTATATTGTATACATAAAAGTCTCATAAATCCAACTGCGCTATCCAGCTTTCTATATTTTCACCTTACCACTACTTTCTTAATTCTTCTTAATTAGTGTCATCTTCCTTGTAAATGAACAAGGCATAATACGTAGCTACGATGCTCAAACTCGCCATCACCCAAACACCAAGAGACATCTCCCAAGGCATCACCGTGGATACTTTATAGGCAAACATGAAGTTCAGCATCGCCCCGAGCGACCATATGAAAGCAGTGTATCTCTTCTTTTTCTTCTTCTTCAATCCATTTGAGAACCTCTCGTACGCATGTAGACAATAGAAAAGGAGCACGAGCAACGAATAGGTCGACACAATGAACGTGATATTCCATATATCTCCGGTGGCTCGACGGATAGCTGCGATATAATTGAAGGTGAGGATGAAGAAGCAGAAGATGAACAATGGTGAGGAGAGGCTGAAGTTGGCTCTAGAACCAGCTGGTGTTGCAGGCTGCGCTTCCATGATCAGCCTTGACACACAATAATGTCCTCAGCTATCGTAAGTTCGTAACCGTTTATGTAGCATATATAACATATAATATACTTGAGATTGATTGGAGGGGAAGCAAATTTTTATGACTTTGACCATATTTTTGACTGTCAAACTTGTTTGGCAAGTTTTCTTTTTCTTCTTTTATATTGTTTATTATATTTTATTTCTCGGAGCGTAGCAGTTAATCAATTCTTCATATTGTTTTTTTTGGGTGTTATCCGTTGTTTAATCTAGGAACTGTACTACTTATGATTTATCAAAGAAGTGGCAGATCCACCAATTTCATTTTCAAAAAAAAAAAACTGAAAATAATTTAAAAAAGGAGAAATGACCAGTAAACTTTGATTTAATCTTGTTTCGATTCGAAAAGTCTTCTAGATTAGAATCTCGTTGTGCTTCCTATACGTAGGATTGTAGGAATTAATTAACATGTCCGAACCCCCGTCATACCATGCATGTTTTCTTTTGTCTTGTTATTAGGTCGTTGAAACTGGCCACACGAAAGAAGGTTCAACATATTAAATGTGAAACCATACTGTTGTTTCCAGCTTGCGAGGTGTTCTACCACGCAATTGGGTTTGCTTAAATACATGAGTTAAACACACACTCGTCGAAGGTGTTTAATTAGTATGCGTTTTAATGTGTTTGTAAGATTTTGTTTGTTGCATTTTATTTTAGAAATTATAGTTTATAATTTTTAATTTTTATGATCAGCAGACATGTTTATTGCTGTGTAAAAAATAGAGAAGAAACAACAATGAATGTATGTTGAAATAATCTATAGAATAGTTTTTCACTATTTTAATTGTAAAAAATACCTCTTTAAGCTGTAGGAAAGAAAGAGTTTGATGAGAGGAGAACATTTGTCATTAGTAAAGATATAATTTAAGATATTAATATTCAAAGCACTCCATAACCTATTTTCTGAGAAACACCTTTGCCCATATATCTTTAAGATTTTAACCTTTTGAAGTTGTTTTTAATTTAGATGAATTAGAATAAGTTTAAACAAACATATAACAACCGTTAATTTGAAGCTTAAATTAAAAGATATAATCTCCATCTTTTAAGTTTTAACAAATATGTACTAAATCCTTAACGGGGGATGAGATTGTTGGAAAGCAACCATTGCATTGCATCCTAACCTTGGAGTCTAGCTACCTCCACCCACACCATTATTTGAACTCAAGCTTAATTTGACAAAGCAATCCTTACCCCCCGTTTGGAACGAGAATAGCCCCCCAGATAACCCCGGATAAGTATTTGGAAGTGTTTGTTTACCCCGGATAACCCCAGATAAATTATGTCAGAATAAACCTTGATAAAGTGGTATAGGAATTCCAATCAACCCCTAGAATAAAAGTTATCCTAGGTTATTCCACCTAAAGAATATGTGGGCCCACTGTCAAATCAACTGTCATCACCTCTTATAAATCACCTGTCAAATCAACTATTATTACTTTTTTACCTTTTATAAATCTTTATCCATACTTTATTCACATTTTACCCAAACAACAAAACATTTATTCATACGTTTACCAATGAGAATAATTCAAAATACAACCAAACACAAAATCACTTTATCCATATTTATACTCATTTATACTTGGATAAATCTATACCCTAGAATAAAAACTATCCCCGTTCCAAACGGGGGCTTAGTGTTTGTAGGCATGAGAAAGGGAGATTGAGATAAGTTTGAATTTTTAAATTTTTTATTGCTGGAAATTTTAAAATTCAGATAAAATGAAGATAATATTTAAAGTTTGAAAAGTATATTATAAAAATAGGAGATGGTAGATGTATGATTTAAATATCATGTCTCAAATACAATTTTTTTCTAACACGGCGTATCCGGTCATGTGAGCGGAAACGGTAGATTTATTTTCTTCCTCCATAAAAGAGTAAAAAAAACGAGGCATTGAAAATTTCTCTCAACTCCAATACACAAAAAACACTAAATCCTCTTAGGGTGCGTTTGGTTGCGCGATTGCGCTGCGATTGCGATTACAGGAAGCTGCGTTTGCAATCGCGCAACCAAACAGTTTTATAATCGCAGTTTTAAACCCAGCGATTGCAGACAAATAGTGCCCAAAAGCTGCGATTTCAAAAAGCTGAGAAAGTGAGCTTCCTGCAGAATCAGGTTTGCAATCGCAGATTCCTGCAGAATCAGTTTTGCAATCGCGCAACCAAACGCACCCTTAATCTCTACTAACTTGTGTTTCAAAGCTCTTGGCAGGCACAACACCTGTATCTAGAGGTTTGTAGTGCAGGATCACTCTTCGGATAGCCGGAGGAGATCCGCTACATCAATACCCTTAAACATTTACCAAGGAAAACATTTCCCCGTAATAGATTTGGGCTCTACACCCTTTTTACACAGGAAATATTTAGTTTCTCGATCGGCTAATGCATAAGATTAACCAATGAAATTTATTTCGCCAATAAAACTTTTACGGCTAAAAATTAATTTTCTTGTAGTGTTTGTTGGTATATATGAATATGGTCATTCACCACACATTAATGAAATCATATATTTTTTTAGTTAAGTAAATGTTGGGACTCATGATCTTTTGGTCACAAATTCTGTGCTATGGGTGTAAAGCCCCAAATGATGCAATCATCTTGCCCACTCTACAACCATTAATCTACGATTTGTCAAAAAGAGAAAAAAAAGAGGAAAAGATAAAGGAAAGTTGGTAGAACAACTGCATTAGAAGGATGAATAAGTGCATTCATTATAGACAAACACATCCATTATTTGTTTTCTTATTTCGAAAAAAGTTGTTGATGTAACAACCGCACTGGAAGGATGATTAAGTGCATTGACTTTTAATTAAAGGTAAACTAGCTAGAAGAAATGCAAGCATTCATTTAGTTATCCTAAATAAAATCACGATTAGAGTAAATATGAATTTGTCTTCACATTCACATACTACCTATCTTATAACACATTTAGTCTTGTTGCGCATAATTTTACTAATTAACACACACATATGATCAGATGCAATCACTATTTTATCACCATCCAATGAAATATTTGAAAAAGTCCAAGTCCCCAGTGGCCATAACATAACGGTTCAGGGCTTGTATGGTTAAAGGGGAGGTCTTGGGTTCGAGTCTTGGCGCTGACTTACCCACCTGTTCGTTGGCAATTATTCGAAAGAATTTTCCGTGGGACTGAGGCAAACAGACGGAGGTAGCTTTCTCAGCTCAACCGCAAGGTCAGCCACGGAAAATCCCTCCGATATCAATAAAAAAAATGAAATATTTGAAAAAAGTGTTGATGCACTCAATTCGTTTTGCAGTCCTGTTTATAGCTTAGAAGTGGTTCACTAACCATTGATATACTACAATAATGCAGTATACACTCAAAGTCGGCCCTGGAACAAGGCCATTAAGGCAATTGCTTATGGTCTCATTTAGGGAGGGCCCTAAACATATGATCAATGGAATTTTAAAAATAAAGGTGAGATGTGTTACTTTGTGCAATTAAAAAAGTGAATTAGTCCCTCTCAAAATACTTTCTCACTCGCTCAAATCAAGCCTAAAATCTCTATTCTCCCAAAATCTCTCTAATTGAAAATAGTTATTTGAGTTTAATTTCTATGTCCAATGTTTCTCTCCCTCACTCCCCCACAAAACTTTTTTTTCCACTATTTCTCTCAATCCATCTCGGTTGAATAATATAATGTTTAAATTTCATACTCTCTTATAAAGGTTTTTTTTATGAGTATAATAATTTTCTCATTTCATTACAAATTTATTATGTTTATTGATTTTTATATGCACATGAAAATGTAGAAGGTTTTAATTTAAATGATTTTATAATATTGTACATATATTTTAAAATATTTATAACTTAAGATAAAATTATGTGTAATATTCAAATAATATACATTTAAAAGAAAAATTTGGGGCCTTACTTCAAAAGTTCGCTTAAGGCCCAACAAAAAAATTTAATTCTTAGAGTCGGCCATGTATACACTGTATTATCACATTATATAAAAATTAAAATTTTTTCATTTATTAAAAAAAAAAGAAGATGAGTGTGTATTTTAGTGCTTACCACCTTTTATGGCTATGTGAACTTTAATGTGTGAGTGTATATCTATTTGTAAAAAAAGAAATCGGTGAAGGCGACAACAGGCTGATTGTACACCGGACTGCTGGACATATCATTTTCCATTTGGAAAACTATCAATATCAAATGATTCGGGGAAGGGCTATTCTTTACTTGATCTCAAAGCAAAGCCTTTTTTTCAATAAAGTGAAGATAGGCTTTGTTTTTAAAAAAAATCATAATACAAGGTCCAAATTAAGGAGACAGAAAACACAAGAAAAAGGAGAGGGGCTAATCCTGTCCGACCCGACTGAGTAGAGAGAAATATGCTTACCCCCCATTTGGAACGGGGATGAGATTTATGACAGGGTATACATTTTATCCAAACATAAATGAGTATAAATAAGGATAAAATGATTTTGTGTTTGGTTGTGTTTTGAATTATTCTCGTTGGTAAACGTAAGAATAAATGTTTTGTTGTTTGCATAAAATATGGATAATAATTTAAAAAGGTAAAAAAAAATAATGATAGTTGATTTAACAGGTGATTTATAAGAGGTGATGACAGTTGATTTGCAGTGAACCCACATATTCTTTAGGTGGAATAACCTAGAATAACTTTAATTCAAGTTATTTTTTAGAATCCATATACCACTTTATATTAATTTATTCTGACATACTTTATCAGGGTTATCCAGGGCAAACAAACACATCAAAATTCTTATTCAAGGTTATCCAAAGACTTATATCCAAAACAAACGGAGACTTAGTCTAAGGCCGGATTAACAAGAAAATTTAGGGCCATGTTTGTAATTGTAGTTCTTGTTTCTCAAGAATCAAGTTCAATCCATAGAAAAGAAATTTTGCCTAGGTTATGAAGAATGGACAGATAATTGGAGGATTCCAAACAAATTTTTCCATAGTGATCAGGTAGTAGGAAAATAAGAATAGATGTCAAACTGACCCTTATTGTTCAATCCTCATGGTATCCCAAGGAACCTGATCAATCCTTTTAACCCTAATACAAAGCGCAGTAAACTCCCAGTCAGTTTTTTAAAGTGGAATTTCTTCACGGAAAAGGAACTGATTCTGAATTAACCAAATAGCCCAATATGCGCTTGGATTAAAGGACATGAACTGATATAGTACATATCTTGCACGCATAGCTTTCGCTTTGGCATGCAACGTGCTTCCTCCTGGATATCCTCGATGTAGAATCAAATTTTGAACTTTCATTTTTTTTATACCAAATGCTTATTTTATTTATGTGTTACGTAGGGGCCGTCTGTGAACCCGTTTACAAAGTGTGATTTTATATATAAAATAGTTCAATAAAACTTGATTAATAAGAAACTTACTTTCTTTATTTTTTGAAAAGCATATGTTTTGTATTAAAAGCTAAACAAGTTTTTCATAATCATTTGAAAACACATTTAACTTTTTTTATATTTGTACAAAAACAAAATCCAATCTAAAGGCCCCGTTTGGATCGTGTCATTTTTTTGGATGGAATTACTTTACTAGGAATCAGTTTACCGGGAATTATTTTACTAGGAATCTTGATTCCATCAGACTGTTTGGTTCGCTAGTGGATTTCTTCAAAGAATCATTTTCAAATATTTGGTTCATACATGGAAAATCATAAGAAATTTGATTTAAATGTCTAAAATACCGTTACTATTATATATATACTTATAAAATTTATTTCTTTATCTATATCACAATAATCAAAATAAATAAATTTTGTATAAATATTAATGAATGCAAATAAATAAAATAACCAATTATGTAATTAAACATATAATAATAGTAATTTTTCTAAATCAGTTAAATATTATGAACTCTCTAAAAATTAAATAACCAATTTTATTAGTTAGGATTCGGAGGTATTGCTTTAGGCCTAAACCCACATCACACATCACATATTATACCAATTATAATAATATCTAAACACATCTACAAAAATCAAAATTAAATTTTAAAAATATAAATTAATATCTAATGTACAATTAAGATTTTTTACATCACATATAAAAATTATAACATAATTGTTTAATGAAAAAATCAAAATGAATATATAAACCCATTATATGGGTAGTGGAAAAAAAAGAGGATGCTATTTATTTTAGAAGGGATAAACATAGTAATTTCATTAATTTGTAAATGATATAATAGTAATATAATTTAGGATTCCTGTTGAAATATGATATTACCACCATAAATTGTGGGACTATAATTACACCTATTTTCCCACGTGAATGGATTTTAATTCTAGTGGGGCCTATAATTATTATCAAGATTACCACCAACTAAACATTGAATTTTATACACTTTCCTGGTAATCTCACATGAAATCAAATTCTATTATAGAATGACACGAACCAAACGGGGCAAAGTGTTTCTGGACGACTCATTAAAAGTCAATAAAAAACAACTTTTATAAAATGCTGGTTAAGACTAGATTTTCCTGAACTCCATTATTTTAATTGATTAGAGCATGAATTGTCTTCGAAAATTGGCTACAAAATAAAGGCATCAAATAGCGCCTGAGGAATTGTTCAGCTGGCCAACTGAATTCATACACAATGATTAACAAGTGAAAATATAATGGCGCACAAATACAAAAACAAAAACTGCATAACCTCAAAAAAAGAACAATATAGATATATCAAAAACAAAATTACACATGCCCACCACGAAACAACATTACTTGCATTCAGTTTGCATTATATTGCAATTGCACACACATATATATCCCCAATTTCAATCCGCTCCATAATTCTATACTCTGTCCTACTTTTTATTATCATCTTTGCAAACAAAGAAGGCATAAAATGTGGTTGCAATGGTCAATGATACCATGGTCCAAAGGATCAATACCATGGGCAAAGGCAAAAAATTGGATACCTTAAATGAGAAGATGATCTTCAACGCCGCCCCGAGCGACCATATCGCGAAACGATACATCTTTTTCTCCCTGGATTCATCAGGCATTTTTTCAGATGCATTGAGACACCAGAGGAAGAGCACGAGCGTCGTGTAGGCTGAGACCACAAAAGAGATGGTCCTTAGATCACCTTGTGCTCTATAGATAGCTATGATGGAAGAAAAGGTCACAATCAATATGTTGAATGCCATCACAGAGAAGCCTGGCTGGTTTCTTGAAGTCTGGTTGGAGTTTGGTTGCATGACTGCATGCAATGACAGATAAATGAATGGGTGGAGTTTCAAGGCTTGGGTGGAGTTTCAAGGCTTGTGCTTGAGAGACCATAAATATAGCATGACTGACCTCAACGATCGGTTTGAATCATCTACTTTTTTTATTTTATTATTATATCTCATTTAACATTCACTGTGAAGCTATCATGTCGTCATAGTCAAATCAATCATGTTAATATATATTTAAAATTGTAATATATACATATTACAGAATATGTAATAAAATTATTAATAAGATAAATTTCTTACTACAATTAGTGCAATTGGTTAACTATATAGATGGGGCTGTAGGAAGTTGTGTGTGTAATTATAACTCTCGATCAATTTTTAAATAATTTTTTGACGTACTGTGGTCTATGAGAGAAGTATATATTATGTCACTGTTGGTTTGTAATTTGTTTAGTATAAATGTCACTCGTTTGTTGGCAAAGACACGGAGGACTTCAATATCACGTCATCAAAAGCGTATTGTTACACTAAGTTTTTTTACAATTCAAAATGTAGTTTTATGTATCTGAAATTTGGTGAAACATATATATTGTTAGACGATGTATATACCTTGTTAATTTTTTTTTATATCCATTAAAAATAAAATCATTGAATATGATTAAAATGTATATCTTATTAAATAATATTTATTATTTTAAAATAAAATAAAATTACGTGTGATATGCGTTTAGATGATAAAAAAATACTAAACATTTTCCCATCCGAAAATGAGTACCTGCTGAGTAAATTGTTCTTTACTTGGTCCGAAAGGAAAGCCTTGAATAATTGATTGCTGGTCGGCTAAGGTATCATTTAAAAGACGAGTCAAATGAAAAAAAACAAAAAAATGCATACTTAGACTATTCATTGGGACAACTGTTTTTAGGCCTTTATTAAATCAACAGTTTTTAATTTTCCGTTTGACCGAGGGGTTTCTCCATCATTCCATATCAAGAAGGCTGGTGATCCAGCGTGTAACCACGTTCTTCTATGGATACGTTCAAAAGAACGAAATCGGTAGGCTTCAACGACGCTGTTGATTCTTCAAAAGAATGACAGGGGTTGGGCTTCAATAATCTACTACTTCGATGAAATACTAGAGAATTGGGAGGTATTTGCAATTGTTAGTACTCCTAACAAAATACAAAGATAAATAAACTAAATTTCAAATATCAATAATCTAAATAATCAAATGGGTTCACAAGCTTATTTATAGAAGAGAATCCCAACAAACTAGGATCTCAACTAATTATCTAAATCTAACAAACAAAGCTAATAGATCTTTATCTAATTCTAACTAAAATTCAAATTTGAATTCAAATAATGATTTGAAATTCAAATCTAAATATAGTAAATCCTAACAAAGAAATAAAATCCTAACAACCTCAAAACAACCCAAAAATAGTAAAAATAACTTTAAACCGTCGATTTGACTCACAAGACGATCTCAAAACGCTCTGAAAAATGGCATTATAGAAAAGCTACTACTCCTATAGGGTTCGTCGATACGAACGCGTGGACATATTATAATAGCAATTCTGATCTACGGTTCAAAAGTTATGGCTATTTGAAGTTACGATGCTCCCGATTCATCGAGATGTCTTTCTTCTTGTGTTCTATTTGATCTCGGTCGTCCATATATTGTACGGCTATGATGTCTGCATCATCCTCCCCAGGCCGGAGAGAATTCGCCCTCGAATTCAGATCCTCGTCAGAACTTTCACCATGAACTTCATATATGGATTTCTTTCTAGCAACAAATCTTTTAGGGTGCTGCATCACCTCCATCCAATCGGACCAATACTCATACGAATCCAACTTTTAAGCAATAACTTTCTAAAAAGGGATGGTGGATCAGACGAAATGAAGGAGGGAAAGAATGGATCCATAAAATAATGGTAGGATGGATGAAATACTTCATGAGATAACTTTTTCGATGGTGAAGCGGCATGAGTGAATTGAAAGGGGTCTAGCGGGAAGGATTTGGATGAAGCTCCAATCACGTAAAATACGTGGGTGTTGATGATTTTGGTGGTGAAAATGCTATGATGAGATGCAGTAGATAAAGAAAGGATGTGATCATTGTTACCAAATATTTGAGGGGGGCTCCTGGACTCAATCTCCTCCATTTCTTCATCAAAGACAGGTGGAATGTCTTTTTCATCGATCTTTGCATAAAAGATATGGGGAAGTCTCCCATCTTCAATCTCCTCATCAAAAATAGGTGGGAAGTTCTCATCTTCAACCCCTTCGTCTTCATCGAAGATAGGTTTTACCTCTTCAATCTCTTCATCTTCATCGTCATCGAATATAGGTTTTGCTTCTTCAACTTCATCATCTTCATCTTCATCAAAGATAGGTGGACGGATCATCTCTTCGAACGAGTTATCGAAATCTCCTCCAACGGAATCATCCGCCTCAGATCGCGTGGTTGGAGATTGTGGAATCGGTGATCGTTGTCGTCGAGTTGGAGACCCTTTTCGGCGTTGCATCAACGCCATCATCTCCTCCATTTGGCGCTTCATTGCCTCAAACCATTCATCAATGCGCCTATTAGTTGCTGCGATGGTTTGTTGTATCTCCTCTCGGTCGTAGGCGTCGCTAAGAGGACGTCTTCTTAGCGGCATTTTTTTTTTTTTTTTAGAACGATGCGCCGAAAATCGACGCAGCTCTGATACCAGCTGATGCAGCGTGTAACCACGCTCTTCTACGGTTACGTTGAAAAGAACGAAATCGGTAGGCTCCAACGGCACTGTTGATTCTTCAAAAGAATGACAGGGGGTTGGGCTTCAATAATCTACTACTTCGGATGAAATACTAGAGATTGGGAGGTCTTTGCAATTGTTAGTACTTCTAACAAAATACAAGAGATAAATAAACTAAATTTCAAATATCAATAATCTAAATAATCAAATGGGTTCACATGCTTATTTATAGAAGAGAATCCCAACAAACTAGGATCTCAACTAATTATCTAAATTTAACAAAAAAATCTAATAGATTTTATCTAATTCTAATTAAAATTCAAATTTGAATTCAAATAATGATTTAAAATTCAAATATAAATATAGTAAATCCTAACAAAGAAATAAAATCCTAACAACCTCAAAACAACCCTAAAATAGTAAAAATAACTTTGAACCGTTGATTTGACCCCCAAGACGATCTCAAAATGCTCCAAAAAATGGCGTAGTAGCAAGCTACTACTCATGTAGGGCTCGTCGATACGAACGTGTGGACATATTATAATAGCAATTCTGATCTACGGTCAATAGTTATGGCTGTTTGAAGTCACGATGCTCCCGATTCATCAAGATGTCTTTTCTTCTTGTGTTCCATTTGATCTCGGTCGTCCATATATTGTACGGCTGTGATGTCTGCATCAGCTGGGATTTGAGTGAATGGCACCGGGAGCAGCCAAGGATGTCGAAGAACGATATCAATGTCCCCATGCGAACGAGACTGCTCGGTATTAAGGGGGCGGACAGAATGTCAAATGGCTGACTTTAGTTTTCAATGGTTGAGATTTACATGGTGGGTCCTACTTTTTACCTTTACATTTTTTATCAACACCAAATGGTGTCACATGTAAAATTTTATTTTTGATGGTTTAAATTCACTCAGTGAGACACATCTTTGTTTTTGCCTTTATCAACCCAATTTGAATTTTTTTTTAAAAAATCTCCACGGGGCACATGGTAGTGCATGATATATAATGTAAGATATATAAACGCATAAACATATGTCGAGAATAAAGTAATATTTAATATATTAACGTGACAAGTTAGTTTTTTTTTTTTTTTTTACATTGTCCCAACAGTTTTATTTAGTGATTTTTTTCACTATTATCCTAATAGTTTCACATCAGCTATTTAGTCATTTAATCAACCACTTCACTTCATTTTTCTACTGTTCTTAGTCAGACTATCTCGTTTATCAACACCTCGGAATCCCTCTATAAGTAATTTCATTGGTATGTTTAATTCTGTTATGCGTATGTCTTCTAATGCTAAACCCCATTCTCCTTCCATATTCATTATAAAATTTGTTTGCTACTTGTTCGGAATCAAACATCATATCATAAGAAGGTTTCCATGAATCACCTATTGATCTGAAAAAAAATCCCAAATGACTTAAAAACACTTACAAAAAAACATAAAACATCATCAAAAAAAAAAAAAAAAACCACAAATCTCATGTGACCTAAAAATCACAAAAAAAATAAAAATAAAACATCAATCTTATCATTTCATTGTCACCCTTTCCATGATTTATATATTTTATTTATTATACCACAAATTATAATTAATAATTGAAATTTTCAAAAATAATTATTATTTTATAAATAAAATATTTTTGGAGGAATTACGGTTTGTGATGTAGAGAAGAAAATGATAATACCTTCAGATGATGGGAGAGAGACGGTGACGAATTGAAGGAATTGAAGAGCTTGGAATATTCAACCCCAGTGGATCAGTGGAGATAAAAAAACAACCAAGTTGTGTACAGGAGCTTGAAATCTTTAGAATATTTAACACAGTGGACCCGTGGAGCTTTTTTAAAAAAAAATCAAGTTGGGTTGACAAAAGGTGAAAACAAAGAGTTGAGCCCCACTAAGTAAATCTAAACCATCAAAAATAAAATTTGACACGTGACAACATTTGGTGTTGATCAAAAGAGTAAAAGTAAAAAATGGGACCCACCATATAAATCTCAACAATTGAAAACTACAGCCAGCCACGTGGCATTTTCTAAGAAAAAATATTGCAGATCCTAACACATAAAATCCGAGCAGAGGATCCAAACCCGGACAATTGCCAGTCCATTGCGTCAATGTTTTCCAGGTAGTTAAAGCAAGTGGCTAGTATATCTATATATGGTACCATTCTTCCCCCACGCACCATATGATAAATAAAAAATATTTGAAAAAAAACTGCCAACAATTAATACCTTCAATTTTTTTCAATCCAATTATATGTGATATAATATATTATATTATATATACATAAATGATATAATAATTTTTTTAATAAAGATTAAATAAATCATTTGTAAAATTAAGCCCGAACCGGAGCAACTTGAACCTAATTTCAATTGGGTTTGGATTTTTCATTTCTATAGTTTCCGTAGTATATTTATTATCTAAATAAAAATGTTTTTCATTTCATATTTTTCATGTTTGTTACGCGGAGAATTGATTATTTCAAAATTTTAATTGTTTAAAATAATATATTTTTAAAATCAAACCTGAACTCTATTCAAACCCAACCGAACTCAACCCAACTCGAATCAAACCTAAACACAACATGAACCCGAACAAAACCCGACGGATTGGGTTGGGGGTGAACTTTTCAAACATGAAGGTTAAGCTAGGTTTCTCCAACCTCGGATTGGGTTTGGGTTGCAACTTGCCCGAGTTGCACCACTATTTAGATGGATATTTTGCTAAAGTGTGATTTTTTAAAGGTATATATATATATATATATATATATATATATATATATATATATATATATATATATATATATATATATATATATTACTATTTGGTGGATATGGATAATAATATTATCCAATTTATGCATAAATACAAAAAGAAACAAAAAATTAAATTATCCATGAAATTCTTTAAATTTTCATAACTTTCAAGTATAACTCAAATTGCGATGATCAATAACTCGTTGGAAACAGATTTCCGATATATATTTATGATTTTGAAATAGCTTTTCCTTGAAAATGATTATTTAAAGATGAAAAATGAAATCCAATGTTGAAACTCATATTTAACTTGAAATTAGCTATTTATTATCTATATTCCATGATTTGTCTTTGTCTAAATCTATTCAAAAATAATAAAAAAATAAATAAGTATGATGATGTGGCACGATCACCGCCATTTATTCAACATATCTTAAAAAATCATTAAAAATATTGAGTTTAAATTGGTGGATATGAATATATACACACACATGTATAATAGATATTTTTTTTAATTCTTATCTCAATATAAAACTAATAAAAATATTTTTTCATTCCTAACCATATTCTAAATCAAATATAGATTTATCTATGTATTATATTAAGCGAAATTGTTTAAGTTTTCAAGTCCATTACTTTGTAACATTTTCATTTCCTGAATTAACCCTTAGTTATTTATTATTTTTTATTTTATATTAAGGTTAAGAATGAAAAAATCTAATTATGATATAAATCAATAAATTGAAAGATTATTTAAAATATCAACAATACCCCTAATAAACTCATCACTTTTTTTTCTTCATCCCTCCCATACCCAATTTTTTTTATTGAATTAACATTTTTCTTACATGTGTTTTTTTATAATTTAATTTTTATTCATATGTTTTTTAATGTACAATCTACAATATCAACCCACTATAATGAAAGATATAAAAGTTAAATTTCAGCAAATGCTCTATAAACAAGATTACAAAGTACCGCTTTTTTTCATTTATCACGAATCCGCCTACACGGATTTGATGTGAAGCATTGATCGGAGCTAGAAGTATAGAAGATTATTTATTCATAATATATTAAAATAAATTCAAATGATAAAAAAATCAATAAAGAATGGAGGTGCATATAAAATATTTAAAATAAAAGATTAAATCAAACAAAGAATAAAAATAAATTATCTTATATATTGCACAAAAAAATCTTCACACAAGCCACACTAAAACAAGTATCACAATCAAATGAAATATGAGACAAGAACAAAA
This sequence comes from Acorus calamus, assembly GCA_030737845.1. NCBI lineage: Eukaryota > Viridiplantae > Streptophyta > Magnoliopsida > Acorales > Acoraceae > Acorus > Acorus calamus. The sequence goes on from CM060879.1 coordinate 15,351,382, forward strand.
ATGAAAGGAGATGTATATTTTTACATTTTAGGATGAAATATTTGTGGGAGAGGAGGGAAAGAAATTGGGTATGGGAGGGAATAAAAAAAAGTGGAGAATTTATTAGGGATATTGTTGGTATTTTAATAATATTTCAATGGGTGAGTTGCTCAAATACCCCTGCAACGAACCCCCTATGATTCATGTGCCCTTAACTTTTCAAAAAAAAATTCTATACCCTTGCAGTAAACACCCAATTTTTTTTTACCTCATCCCTTTAATTCCCCTGACCCCACAAAATTGCAGTTTCCCCCGGTTAACTGTATATATGTGTTCTGTAACTTTGAGAACACAAAATGTAATTTCTGTAAATATTATATGTAAATGCATCATTATGTCATGAAAAATAGTAACTTGTAAAATACTAGAGAAACGTACATTAATGCATAACATTAGTATATACGTGGTTCTTATATTGTCATGAAGTACATATTTGTTGGTGTTTGATTTATTTGGGTGTTTGACTAATTGTTGCATCTCTAATATAGTTTAAACTGTGCTTTCTTTCTAATGATGTACGCTTGCTAACTCGAAGGTGTAACAATGGATTTGATTTCAGCCAAAATGACATGAAGATGATCCAAGGAAATACAACATCTCAGTTCATTATGGTAGGAAAAGAACGTTCGAAATGCAAACATTCAATGAATTCAAGTGCTTTGATATATTTATTGTGATAAAATATTTTCAGATGTTATGCATTAACATATGTTTCTCTAGTATTTTGCAAGCTACTATTCTTACATTGCATGCATAATAATGCACTTACAGATAATATTTACAGAAATTATATTTTGTGTTCTGCAAGTTACAGAAGGCATATATGTACTTACAGAGAAAAACTGCGATTTTGTGGGTTGGAGGAATTAAAGGGGGGAGGGTAGAAAAAAAATTAGATAGTTGCCGCAAGGGTACATAATCTTTTTTTGAAAAGGTGGGGCACATGAATAATGGGGGTTGGCTACAGGGTTATTTGGACAATTAATCCTATTTCAATTTATTGACTCATACCATGATTAGATTTGTTGAATTGCTTAAAAAGTTAGTAATAAATATGAATTAATAAGTGCCGTGATATATCTGATCTATGCATAATAGAATTCAAAATGGATACCAATTTCAGACTACTACTTAGTGTTGACAATCGGTCTGAAAAAATATCTAAAAGGACGAAAGTTAGATATTTACACCTTGTCGAAGTAAGAAACCATCCTGAGAGCATTCCTTAACAGAAAAAAAAAAAAAAAAAAAAAAAACCCTTCAAGACAATTATAACAAATAACAAGAATTGCCTCCGAAGAAGTGGTAGAAGCCGAATTTCCAGGTCTCCAGCACATTTTTCCGAAACAAATTAAATAAATGCCACTAGAGGACACCTTATCAGTAGCTCTCCAGCTTAGCCAACGCAATTCAAACATATTTAGATTAACAAGTGGATATGGTGGACGGACATAAAAACACACATTAAGAAGGATAATATTACGTCTAGCCTCAATTCCAATCTATTTATGTTTTTTTTTAAATAGTATACTTTATCTAATAAGGTATATGCTTTTATAAAAAATGAAGCATATACTCTAATAAATTATATGGATACATTTATAGAAAATATAAATTTTTTTTGAAGCATTTGCCTTGTTAATGTGAGCACATGCGTCGTTAATTTTATATCGACGCATATAAAGATGAAATTGAGACTGGAAACGGATCTGGGTGTAACAGCGCCCGTAATTGAATACTTTCCAACATAATACAATATAGATATATTAAGCACAAAATCATGATTTCAGCTTCATTGCAATCTTCAACGTAGAATCCATGTCGTCTACATGCATAAACTATGAATCACAATGATAGATAGGCATTCAATTTTATTTTAAGTAAGATAGGCAGATGCCATAAAATTTTATAAAAATAAGGCAGAAGCCCAAAGAGGAATTCAACATAATCCCCTACTGGTCGAACTGTACCAGATTAAATATAAGCCAAGGAAACACAAAACAACCAGCAGAAGAGGTTTCTGCCAAAAGCCCTCAAAGAAGCCCTGCCTCTAGCCTTCAGTGACTAGTTTCCCCCTGTTGAAACTCACCCTCTTCGGCCCAGCGCAGGCTTGTTCCCAATCTTTGATGAACTGCATCACTGCTTCCCCCTTTAAAATAGGTATTCAACTTATATATATATATATATAGTTTCCTTGTTTCAAAGATTTCCATAGTTCAGTTCCCCTTGTCCTGGTTGTCATTATTTTTGCAAAAAAAGAAGGTATAAAAGGTAGATACAATGCTGAAACACGCCATAGCCCAGATGATGAGTGCCATAGCAAAAGGCAAAATACTGCAGACTTTATATGAGAACATGATATTCAGCAGAGCACCAAGCGACCATATAAGTACATGGTACATCTTCTTCACGTTATTGGAGTCGGCGGGCACCCTCATTGATGCATGGAGACACCAAAAGAGCAGCACTAACATTGTGTATGCTGAGACCACAAAAGAGATGGTCCATAGATCACCTTTAGCTCGGTAGGCAGCAATTATGGAAGAGAATGTCAAAATCAATATGTTGAACGCCACCACGGGTGAGCCGATATGCATGGTTTCCTGTTCTCTGTTTGGAGTATGGTTGCGTATGCAATATATAGCAAAGGAAATGAATAGAGTTTCTTCGTCTTTGAGTGGGCAAGATTTCCAAGATTCTCCAAAACTTGGGAGACCTTAAATATGGCACCGGGTTAGGTCTAATACGCGTTGGATAATTTGATGCTCCAACGCAATCTTGACCATCCAATCTTATCATTTTGATATATGAAATTTAAAATATTAGAAAGTGATTTATCTTAATTTTAATTTTAAAATTTGACAAAATTTCTCAGTCATAATAACTTAATAAGACTGAACGGTCACGATTGTGTTGGAGCATTAAATTGTCCAACACGTAATGAACATAATCCGGTTCCCTTAGATATATAACAATGCCTCGCTTGATGCCTACGTCTTCCAAATTAGTCTATTTATCTTTTGCGTTACGCATTGTATCCTTTGAAAAAGCAATACTACAAAACAAGGCCTTTCACTAATTTAATCTTCCTTCAAGCTGGAAAATCTGTCCCATTAAAAAAAAAAAATTTAGGTGGGGACAAAGAAAGAAAAGAGAAATAGAAAGAGAGAGAGAGAAAGAAACAGAGAAGGGGAGTGGGAAAGCGGCAAAGGAGGGCGGAGAAGAGCGGTTGGCTGTTCTGTTTCTACCTCCTCCGTCTGTCCACTGCTGCCGCCTTTCTCCTCCCCGGCTTCTATCTATCTTTCTCTTGTTCTCTCTCAGCTCTCTATCTCTCTTCCCTTTCCTCTTTCAGTCGACCTCTATGACTCTTGAAGCCGCTCTTCCCACTACCAGCCATCCTCTCTCTTTCTCTCTCTACCTTTATTTTTCTCCATCATTCACGCCACCTAAAAAAATATAATTGAGAATGAGGTGGATACCGAAAGGGTGGGAGGAGAAGTCATGCCAGAAGTTCCCTACTTTGAAATGATAAAGAAATATTCAAACATATCAAATTCACAACATATGTTTTTAATTATTTCCACGTAACATCGGTGCGACTCAGTTGTGAATACGACAATATTCAACCAAATATTGGACAGACGGTGCTGTCCGGTTGATGTTAATTTATACGTCAAACAAATATATACATACATATATATTAGTATATTACATACAACCATAGCAACAACGTGTATCGAACTGTTTTAATTTTAGCCACAAAGTGCATTGAACTGTTTTAATTTGGACAAATACTCTGTTCGCGTGCTTTTTGTAATGTTCAATTGAACACACTTCTAGTCATCAGAGTGTCAATTTAGTAAATTCAAATTCTAGTTAATAATATAATTTGGATGATTTATCATATACTTAGATAGTTAATCCTAATTCTTATCATTACATTCACATGCAACATGAAATCTTTTGCATGTATTTTTCATGATAGTGACATAACATGTACATAAAAAAGTTCAATTATCTCTATTTTAACCACAATTATTGCATCCATATATGTTTTTAAGAAAGTGAAAATGACCAAACTAGTTTGTCTACTCAAGCTCGACTTTGGTAGTAGGCACAGAGGAAGCTAGCTGCCTAGGGAAGGGTCCCCAAATGCCACAAATATTATAAAATTGTTTTGCGGGACTCAATCTGCCCAGGTCCACTACGAAATCTAGTTATTTTAACAAATCCAATGCCCCACATGGAAAGAAAAAATGCAATCAATCCCAACCATCAAGGTTGTAAATAATTATACATAATTAAAATTTTAAAATCTCATTTTGTAAAATCTCTTCTCTTTTTTCTCCCCTTTTAGGATTTCTCAATCTCTCTCTGTCATAATCTATATCATTCTCCCCCCCTCTCTCTCACTCTTTCAACTTTCAACTATTCCAAAGTCAATAAATTAAATTTAAAGATTTTACAACAAATTGATGTCCATTATAAGGTGCATATCCAAATTTTTTATCGATCTCAGGGGGTGCAGATTCATAATAAGCGTATAGAGATTATTTTGTTAGGATTTTTAACAAATTTATTTGTGTAAAACAAATAATAATAATCGCATAATAATATTATACGAAGCCCGAATCAATCACCGACGCAATCAGAAAAATATAAAAGCATGCAAACCACAAGAAACTCATAATTTAACATGGATTCAGCGTAAGCCTACATCCACGGCCACTACAGCAACAATCCACTATATCAAATAATAATGATAATAATGTCCTCCCAAGTTTTACCTAAAACTTGAGAAATTCAAGATGAAAGAGGGATACAGGGTTACCTCAATGAAATCCTAAATAATCTTTCAAACAATATGGAGAATACAACCTCGATGTAGATCGAAATCTGCAGAGGAATGTTTAAACTGTTGTTGAATTTGAATCTGATGCACCTATTGGAAGAATGTAATTGACTTTTTTTTATTATGTGTATTGTGTGTATTTGAATGTTGCAGATGTGATTGTGACATAATGTGTGTGGAATCATTGACTAATTGTATATGTAACTGAAGAAGGAACAACTCTTCTTCTCTTTCTCTCTCCACTCTTCTTTCTCTCCTCTCTCTTCTTGCTCCATTGTTGACGCACCAAATACACGCAACAACCTCTGTTTTCTTTGGCCGTGCGTCACATCTCATGAAGAGATGAAGAAACCCTTTTAAAAGGGTTGTGCACCATTCACATGAATAGTGCACGTGAGCAGTGCATCACACAGTTTGGGCCTCATGAGCTGGACCCAAAGAAGGCCCAAACCCAACAATCTCCCCCTCCAGCCAATTGAGGGAGGAAACCCGATCCACTACTCCTCACCTGGAGTCCATGCTGATCAGTTCTCGCAAAGCTCGAACATGTCATGTTCTTATGAGATTGTGCATCTAAAATTTTTTTGCTTCCCCCTCTTCAGTAAAAAGGATATACTCAAAGATAGGGTATCTCAATAATGATCTATGCTTTCTCGATGACCTCTTCATCGAAATATTGGTCTCTAACTCTCTCAGTGACTTCTTCACCGGAATCTCTGTCTTTGACTGATAGCATTGCTCTCCCTGTTCAAGAGCTTCCTATTTTGAATCTTCATCAACATTAGGCATTTCTGATACCTTATCAAAGTCTTCATTTCTCATCTCTCCCCATTTGTAGCCGACTAAATCGGAGAAGAAATCAGTGTCAAATATGTAACAACACCAACTGATTTTGGAACCCCAACAAAATCTTCAATAGTCTGGTTTTCGTAGAAGACCGCATTCATGTGCTGAATAATCCTCTTCGTTTCTAGATCCCATAGCATATAGCCGAATTCATTTTCATAACCAATGAAGATACAAGAGCCTGCTTCATCTAGCTTCTGTCTCTCCTCTTTGGATACAAGCGTCATCGCTTTATATCCAATGACCTTCAGATGTGAATACAAAACCTCATTGCTAGACCAAACCTTCTCTGGAATCTCCATATCCAAAGGAACTGATGGTGACATGTTCATCAAATAGGAGGCAATCAAAACAACTTCACCCTAGAAGGTTTCAAGCAATCTAGTCGTCTTCAATATGCATCTAATTTTCTCAACAATAGTGCGATTCATCTGTTCTGCGACACCATTGTGTTGTAGAGTAACCGGCTCAGTCCTTTTGTGTTGAATCCCATGACGCGAGCAATAATCTCTGGACCTCCTCGAACTGTACTCTCCTCCATTAACGCTCTACAATGACTTCAACCATTTCTTGTCTCCTGGTCCACCATGGCATGAAAGTACTGAAAGTGCTCGAACACCTGATTTTTTGTTCGTAACAAGTAAACTCACACTTTCCACCAACTGATCCACCAAGCGATTCAACCTCAAACAGACTTTGGAGACCCCAACAAAATCTCACAAGAGCAAAGAGACGTACCAATAGACTTCTTTCTGGTTTTCGTAGAAGACCACATTCATGTGCTGAATAATCCTCTTCGTTTTTAGATCCCATAGCATATAGCCGAATTCAATGTGTATACACACTTCACCAATTCCTGCAATCTTTGAGTGACTAAGTGTTTCCCATCTTCACAATACCAAAGTCTCCTACCATGTACAAAGTGAAGAAATCCATCTTATCGCATAGTAAGACACTCCCGTATCAACTATCCATTTAGTTTTCTGATCTGCAACATGCGGACATTTTTTCTCTCGGAAAGAGAGAGCCACAAACTCATCCATATATATAGTCATCGTGATGTTCTTGTCATCATCTTTCTTTTTTGATAATTTACCTCATTTTGTTCACTTTTCCAAATTCGATAATTCCTCTTGAAGTGATCGGCTTTACCGCAATGGTAGCATGCGTTTTTTTCATACCTTGATTTGCTTCTGTACCTGCCATGACCTTCTTGTTCTCGACTATTGCTCCTCCTCATATTCTCTATGACAAGTGTCTATACATCATCTGTACCCGATGACTTTCATCTTGTTTTCTTCATTGAACAAGCAGCTCATAATTGTACTCATAGACAATACACCATCTAGAGCAGAATTATTCAATGTGACGACTAACGTCTCCCAACTGTCTGGAAAAGATCCCAAAAGTAGTAGTGCCTGTAACTCATCATCCAAAGTCATCTTGATATTAGTCAACTGATTAACTAAACTCTGAAACTCATTCAGGTTCTCTACAACACTATCACCTTTGAACTTTGAATTCACAAATTTCTAATTAAAAACGCTTTATTCTCCCACGGTCTTTTTCTCATACAAAGACTGAAGCGTTTTCCATAAAGAGTGTGCATTCGTCCCATTCGCAATGTGATGGAATATGCTAGGATCAATCCATTATCGAATATTGGCAACACATTGTCTATTCAACTTGGTCCAGTCTTCTTCTGTCAATTTTTCTGGTTTGCTTTTATCTCCTTCAATTGGTTCAAATAAATCCTTACAGTAAAGGATGTTCTCCATCTTGGGCTTACACATCAACCAATTGAAACTATTCAAATCAATCATCTTGCCGATGGAATTCTCCATTATTATCTCACACAAATAAATTCAACATTTCTCTGATACCACTTGTTAGGATTTTTAACAAATTTATTTGTGTGAAATAAATAATAATAATCATGGAATATTATTATACGAAGCCCGAATCAATCATAAGAAACACCCAATTTAACGTGGTTCGGTATAAGCCTACATCCACGGGGCACTCCAGCAACAATTCACTATATCAAATAATAAGTATAATAAAGTACTCTCAAGTTTTGCCCAAAACTTGAGAAATACAAGATGAAAGAGGGATACAGGGTTACCTCAATGAATCCCTAAATAATCTTTCAAACAATATGAAAAACACAACCTCAATGTAGATCAGAATTTGCCGAGGAACCTAAAGAAGGAACAACTCTTCTTCCCTTTCGCTCTCCTCTCTCTTCTCTCTCCACTGTTGAAGCACCAAATACACGCCGCAACCTCTGTTTTCTTTGGCCGTGCGTCACATCTCATGAAGAGATGAAGAAACTCTTTTAAATGGGTTATGCACTGTTCACGTGAATAGTCAACGTGAGCAGTGCATGGCACTGCTTGGGCCTCATCGGCTGGATCTAAAGAAGACCCAAACCCAACAGGTTTCAGAAGATGGAATGTCTCTTTGTTACCTATGACATTAGACATAAAACTTTGAAGGGCCCTTATTACGTTGATCGATTATCTTCGACATTTGATTTGGTATACTTATTTTATTGTATTACTTTATACGCTGATTTATGATAAGGTATTATAAACAACCTTCTCTCTCGTCACTCTCTGTTGTTTCACCCTATTTGTTGGATTGGCGCCTATACCTCCTTCTTTGTACCTTTTTTTATCTTAATTTTGTTTTTTTTTAATTCTTGGATATATATATTTTTTATAATTATATTCACACATTCTTGCTAATTAGATATGAAATTAAAAAATTAGGCATGAAAATATCATTTTTTGAGATGACAAATTAAATTATGTTTGTTCTTGGTGTAAATTGGATTATATGTATGTTTTTATTATTTTTTTGACACAATTGTTACAAGATGGATTTATAAATAAGCATATGTTAGTTTAGTTGTGAAATGAAGCTGATAAGAGCATATATTTATCTTTTATATTCTTTTAAAAAATAACAATTTATTGGGTCACATTTAAATAAGATGTTTTTTTTTGTGTGTGTGATAGGGCGCCATTTTAAAAGATTGTCTAGCGTCCCACCCACTCAAATTTTTAAATCTTAGGGCCAACCCCATGTCCATTACTACATTTTCCACTTTGTTTGTTCAAGAAAGGTTCTCCCCATGGAAATTTCCAATCCATCCAATCTTTCCTCTATGGAAGGTTTGGACTTTCCTTTAATTTTTTGTATAGGAAAGGTAGATAGGGGAAATCAAGAAGTCAAAGTCTAAGATAAGTACCTCAATTATTTTTACAGTCTCAAATGTAGTTCCATATATCTCGTTAGTCCCATCTACTCACATGAATAGGGTACATACCTGGTCGAAAAGTTTTACATTTTCTATAAATAATATCATTCAATTCATGGAAATATATAATTTAAAAGGGACATAGTCAGACTAACCAGATTTGGGTTTTTAGATTGGCCCACTCTGCTACTCGTCCAACTAGATCATGCAGATCACCGGTGCGCCGAGACCTCGAGCGTTGAAGGACTGAGTGAGGGTGACCTGTAGAGGTTGTCCAACACCCAAGTTAGTAGATGATAGATCTAGACTTTTATAAAAATAATATTTGATAAACCTCAAATAGAAGAATTGGTTCCCTATTTATAGTACTGGCCATCCACCCCCATGGATTGACGCTTGGATTTCCATCTAATCTCGTTAGATGGGAAGAAATCCAATGATCCATGAGATTCTGGAGGATTTATGAACCTTTACTAATCTCCCCAATTCTGATTTTTGTGGGATCTGGTCCTAATCAGACTTAAGATGGGCCTGGTCATCAAATGCACGTGGGCCAGAGGCGTACATGCCCATCGTGGATCGATCAGCTAGGAAGGTCGAACACGTGGCGCGCTATTATTGGACCCAGAAAATAGCCCCTATAAATGCCACCTTTTCCCCAATTCACAAAGAGATCTTCTTGTTGTATGGGAAAACTTATTCGAATTTTGTCATCAAGGGAAATTAATGACCGACTGACATTGATGGGACGTGTGAAATGACAGGATGGCACTCAGAAGCTGAAACGACAAGGTTAGGGTTTATAAGTCGTTCAGACCGTATCGTATAAACCATCGTCGTCTTCCTTGAGTAGTTCTTCCATATTTTGTCCATCTACAACCTCTTTTGACCTTCGTCGACCGTCTGGAAAATCCTGTTGCTGAGGGGAGTTCAAGTAGAGAGGGCGTCCGACCGATACGATGTTTGGACCGAAGAGGGGCTATAGGATAGGGAACCGTTCTTCTCCGAACGGATGATGGTCAAATTCCTGTTACACTATCTCATCCCCACATTTCACCAGTATCTTCTACATCTTTGGCGCTGTTCTGTTCTTGAACGCGATCCATGAACTTGATCTCGAGATCACCGAGGTATTGTACTGTCACACTCTCACAGCTTGCCCTAAAGTGAGATCAGTTCTACTTGGCTCCGAGGGACAATCGATATATTGTTCAAGGATTGCCCGACACACATAGAGGCTGGAAGGAGGAGGTCATCATTGTAAGGGGGAATGGGTGGTGCCCAGTGGCAAGAGTACCTCCAGAGCCAATGAGCTTCAAAGCCGTCTACAAGCTTCGACCACATCTCCTTTTTTCTCTCTATTTTTTTTACGTAACCTGCACGTTACTATTGTATGCAAGATATGATTCAGAGCTACCTGAACTTGGATCTCTGTCACCCCTCCTCAAACCCATCCTTGACACCTCAGTGCCCCACGTCGCTCCCACGTCGCTCCTGACATCAGCGAAGAGGTCGTAAAATGCAGCCCATGTCGTCTTTTTTCGAGCTTATCTGCTCCAGGTTTTTCGACGATCCAAGGTCGACGATCCTGGTATTGTCTCAGTCGACGATCCTTTTATGGATTGTCCAACGACGATCCAAGAATCGCGGTGACGAGTAGGGATCGGTCGACATCCGAGTAGGGGTTGTGTCGACGATCCAAGAAGACGATCCGAGTAGGGATTGTCTCGGTCGACAATCCGAGTAGTTCAAGTCGACGATAGGGTTTGTCGCGGTGTCCGAGTAGGGATTGTCTCGGTCGACAATCCGAGTAGGGGTTGTCTAAGTCGACATCTGTGACCCCTTTCCCATGAGGGGGTGTAGATGATGTGCCACTCTTTCACCAAGGTGGGGGAAGCAGGTGGTGGTTGAAGATGGTGATCCTGACACCTGGCTCACTAGCTCAGAGGATGAGGACCAGAAGGTGGCCCCTCCTAGCCCACCAGTTGAACCGAACTATCCCCTTCAAACGATGTTGCGCGAGCCTAGAGGGTTGAGGAGGATATGTAGAGAGTCATCCTCTAGCTGCCTGTGGTTGAGGTGGATCAAGACAATCTTCTCAGGACCGTGAATGAGCTGCATGTTTGGATCATGGCAGATGAAGAGACCATTGCCCAACTCAAGTTGGAAATGTAGTCCTAACTTAGGATGACATCCTCCTAGAGCAATCATGAGGGCAGGGGGTCCATTATGCTTCTAGAGGGAGATCCATGGAGGATCCACCCAGACGTGAATGATCGGTGGTGTGGATTCAGTCCCAAAGTACATCCCAAAGTCTTGTTCTAGCTTCACGCACATCCTTGGGGTCCGAGGTCATAATGGATGCGAGTTTGCCTGGTCTCTCGTAGATTTTGGCTTTGTAAAGTATTTTTTCTTTTTATAATGAAAGTGATTTATGTTTTTATGCTCAATACGAAAATTTCTTCTTCAGTTGATATGTGGAGTTCAACTATTCGGTCTTGGTTTAACCTGAACCGTTCAAAACCGGTGGCATCACTCTCTTTCAATGTTGCTCTTATCGGACTGTCACGCCCCAGGGCGGCCGTCCCCGCGACGTGGCAAATATATAATATCATCTATCAAATAACAAGATCAAATAAAGACTCTATCAAGACATACAAGGCGACGAAGCAATTACAAAGATAGCTGTCATATATATATGAAATATAGCGGAAGCTTAAACGACTAAATCTGTAATTCAAAGACATATTACAGATTAGATTACATAATCAATTGTCCTGTGAGAGCCAATATAAACAATAGACATCAACATACAAGTACTGTGCACAAGCACGAGTAACGATACGTACAAGAAAATGGGGATGCTGATGGCCTCTCACACTCGCAAGACCCAAAACAAGAATGCTGCTCCGCTAGCTCCTCCCTCGAATCTGACTCAGTGACAACTGGAGGAAAATATATGCGAGGGGTGAGCCACACGCTCAGTGAATGGAACAATCCATACAACACAACTCATATTAATCATTCCAAGTAAATTAAATTCCAACAGATGGAATAAACCACATACGCTTGTGGGTCGAGTATCACCACCACTCCAGCACCCTCACCCCTACAGGGTGACATAGGACTTTAGGGATAAGGTCGACTGTTCCTACATCATTCGTTATCCAGTAGCCCTCTCCCGGGAGCCTCTACCTGGTAGTCTCTCCATGAATGCTATCTCTACCATATGGGCGCATCAACTATGTCATGAATAGCGTCTGGGAGCACCCCGTAGGACAGCTACAAGCCAGGCAGCTTCAACACGGAACTGACGAAGGGGAGAACACTCAACACTCACGAATACGATCCTCATGGATCCGTCGTCATCGATTGTTCGACATCGAAAAGGGGGGTAACGAATTCTCATGAATTCCCCTAAGGGAGCATAACTCAGATGCGGGGAAAAACATAACATTCGTAGCGTCACTTTCCATGGTATGACCCCCTAAGTGGTCATACATTTGCCTAAACTCTTTAGGCAAGGTTCATGGCTCATATAAGTATAAATAAATATACAACATATAATTAATTAAGCAATGAATTAATCATGGAAGTATTTTAAATAATATAACAACAAGTTATAATATCATCCAAGGCATGCTTATACTTATACATTCTCATTTTGGTTTAATTAAATTAAACTAAGTGGGAACATGCATGGATCAAACTTTTCTAACATGGGACATGGTATCTAGGCATGTATGGGCTCCTATACAAGATACATGGATGTATAACCCTCGCATACAATGTCTAACATGGCATGGGTGCATCATAGCAAAACATACATTAACATATAATTTTGTTCACACAAGTTAATATACAGTTATGATGCCCCAGGGGAGGGCAATGCACGTCAATGTGCATCGAAGGCCTCCCAACTGGGTTGGATCGACCCATTCAACGCAACCCAGGTCGTTGTGTCGCCGTTCGCCAAGATCTGCAAGACAAGGGCATCTAAATTTGTGAGTATAACTACATAAAAGCACTTAAAATTAACTAGAAATGCCAAAGACTCAAATATGCACGCATACGGGCTCGCACGCATGCAAGTACGCACGTATGCACACATATCCAAGTGCCCTGGCACCTACCCGAGCCCTTGGGCAGCAACACGCGTGGCTTCGCACACACGCGCATGTGCACGCACGCGTGCACGCGCTCCAGCACCCGCTGGTGCCTAGCCGCGCGCCTAGTCCGCACGTGCACGCCCGCTCGCGTGCACGCCAGACTGCACGCCTGCCAGCCCGCACACGCGCGACTGCATGCCCAGACCCCTCCTAACCCCTCCCCTGCCCTCTCACACACCCAAACCCATATACATAGCATGCATGACTACGCTAACAGCCCTAACATCCCTTAAAACAAAGGATAAGGGAGGAGGAGAGCTTACCAATGGAGGGGAAGGAACAAGGTGTATTCGGGGCTCTTGGCGCACCAAAGCCACCGCAACCGTCACCACCAACACACTACCTCCTCAGCCTCTTCTCAGCCTTCCTTGGCTGAAAAACAGTGGCAAAGGGAGCATGAGAGGGAGCCTAAGAGAGGGGAAACAACAACCACAATCATGTGCACACACATAAGCACACACACACACCTTCTTTTCCTTAAGCTTCCTTCCTTCTTCTCTTGCTTTCCTCACACACACTTATTAACAAAACCGCACGTCTACAGGTGGGGAGAGAGAGAGGGGTCTTAAATGCCCAAAAAGTGGGTTGGTGGGAGCTTTGACAAGTCAACCCAACCAAGCTAAAAGACAAACCATTTGACTTAGTCAATGGTCCCACTTGACTTGTCAAAGTCCCCATTGACTTGGTCTTAATCTCCCCTTTGACAATTCAGTATCGACCAAAATCCTGTTACGATTCGGAACTACATAATTTTCTAAAACATAACCGGAACTCGATGAAATTTTTATGGGTATGTAGTTAGATTTTCAATCAGAGTACTTAAACTCACACAAATGACTACAAACTAAAATTTTAGCTACTCTGATCGAAAAAGAAAAATTGATAAACGGTCAGAAATGACCCAAATGTGACCAATAGGCTAAAAAGTAACACATATATAACACGGACTTTGGTTTGAACTGACAAGACAGCGTCACCTACGGTCATCCCGGGAATAGAGAGACACCAAGGTTCCTGACCGGTAGAGAGAATTATGATATCCCAAGTTCCCGGTGAAGCCAATCAGATGAGAGGCTACGAACTGCCTGGCTCTTTTGGTGATTGAGTGTCAAACTTGACTTAGCATAAAAATCAGAAAGAATAGATTGGAGACTTTTAACTGAGGAGAGGGAGCTGCCCGTGAAGATGAGAAAATCATCAGCGAAACAAAGATGGGGTACATTCATTGGTGAATTGACGTACTTTCCAAAAGTCCCTTCCGTGATAGCCATTTCCATGTCCTCCGAAAAAGCTTGCATAACTATGACAAAGAGAAGGGAAGACCACTATGACAAGGGATCCCCTTGGCAAAGACCACATTTCGCTCCAAAGTGCCCATGTGGAGATCCGTTCACAAGCACCGAAAAAGAGAGGCTGTTTTCACGCATTGTAAGACCCAGTTAATCCAAACGGTTGGAAAATTCATTCCATCCAACAATGTCAAAAGCTTTTAGAAGATCAACCAGCTTGATGCAAGAGTGACCAACATGACTAGGAGATTTTAAATACGTTGATAGCTCGTAAGCCAGGAGGATACCGTGCATGATTTTACTACCCTTTAACAAAGGCTGATTGATGGCCGCTAATTAGATTGGGAAGGACTCCTTGAAGCCTTTGCTATTTATGTTCTTCCCGAGGAAGTCCATTTTGTACAACATTATACTTTTTGTAAAAATATTTTTAGAGCATTACAATTCTTGATTACCAATAATAATAATAATAAATATTACGAATAAGATTGGTCAGATTGGGTTGGAGTTTCGTTCTAAATCTAAGTTATGTGAGAAAAGAAAACCCAAGATCACACGACCCTAAGAACTAAATTTTATTTTAAACTTAAACCCAAGCTGCTCAATCCCAACAACCCCCCCCCCCCCCCAAAAAAAAAAAAGTGCCGTCACATAGTTTTTTTGCCATCCCTAATTCCAGTCTCATATGTGTTGATAGAAAATCAACGGAGTATATATTCACATTAATAAAGTATATGCTTTGATAGAAATTTTTTTTAATTTTTTATAAATGTATTTATGCAATTCATTAGAGTAAATATTTTTTTTAATTATAAAAGCATGTAACTCATTAGATGAAGTAAATTATTTTAAAAAAATTTAATACACTTGTAGACTAGAATCGAGACTGAAAAATAGATTATAAGTAACATTATAAAAAATAAAAATTAAACATGGTTGATTAATGGTTTCCTGGTTACATATATCAATGAGGAGCTCTCTTTCCACCCCTAAGTTCTCTAATTCACCACAAAAAAAAAAATTGGGATGGGTTGGGGAATCAGGTAGAGAGAGAGAGTGAAAAAGAAAATGCGTAATACCAGACGAGGAGGTCCAGGTGGCTGACCACACGTGCATCCGCTGGGGGGTTCATGATGAGTGTGAGAGACACGGCTGCCAGGATGAGTGCAGCGGAGTTTGCGCTTAAAGGGGGGCACACATAAGAAGAGGAAAAGATAGAGGGCTCTCTTTTTTTTCCTCTTTCTACCTCTCTTTTTCCTTGATTCTCTAATCCACTAAAAAAAATTCTGAGATGGATTAGAGAACTAGAGGGTGGAAAGAGAGCCCCCTCAATCAATATCTAGACAAAAGAATTGGTGCGCTATTATATATATATATATATAAAAGAAACAAAGAACCTTTATGAATTTCCACATGGTGCAATAAAAATAGGATTTTTTATTTTTAAGTTTCCATAAACCACATGATTTAGTGATCAATCCTTTACTTTTTAGTATTTTGATTTTAGTCTATAGATTGAAAAGATATGTTCATTTTTAGCCCCTCTCATGGACTAAAAAGAAAATCAAATAATTTAGGGATAGGTCCCTCACAGGGACTAAAAAGAAACATACCATTTAAATCTGATGACTAAAACCAAAATACGAAGAAGTGAGGGATCGATCACTAAATTGTCTAGTTTACGGAGACTTAAAAGTAAAAAACCCATAAAAATATTGTCGAGTGATACTAAAAGTACAAGTGTGCGCTTTATATATAAAATTTTAATTATAATTGAATGATTCACAACACAATACAACGCCCATTACACGCCCCGTACTAAATCTTCTATGAGAAAGGACCACCGATCACAGGCATTCAACATCAACAACACTTGTTAGAGGCACTCTTAAATCTAGTGCGCTTTGTCCTCATTGTCATCTTTGCAAACAAAGAAGGCATAAAAAGTAGTTAGGATGACCAAAGATGCCATGGCCCAGATGATAAATGCCATGGCCAAAGGCAAAATAGTGGAGACTTTATATGAGAACATGATGTTAAGCAATGCCCCAAGCGACCATATACCAACACGGTACATTTTCTTGGCCTTGGAGTCCTCAGGCACCCTTTTTGATGCATTGAGACACCAAAAGAGCAGCACCAACATGGTGTAGGCAGAGAACACATAGATCACCTTTCGCTCTATATGCACCTATCATGGAAGAGAATGTCAACATCAACATGTTGATCGCCATCATCGGTCTGGTTTCTTGTCCTCTGTTTTTCTGTGAGATAAGCTAGATCATTCAGATATTTGAGCCAATATGGATCTTATATATAAACACATCAACAGCAAAACTTGGGGATGAAGCATGTCATCATTGCATAGTCGATTTTATCTTGAACAGTTTGATCTGTTTGTTCAGGATAATGTAGAGAAACGTGGGAACCAAGATGAGACAATTATATAAACAAATGAAAAGTAGGTGTGAAATAGATCGACGTCAACTAGATCGAACACGGAGATAGATGCTATAATGATAAGTCCCAGTGCCTTCAACGAGAAGAGATGACTAATCAATGAGAATGGGAGTTGCAGTCATTGATGAGATGCGGTGGATCTTGCGTGTCACATACTCGCATGCCCCAAAGGTCGGTTTAGATTCCCTGTTTCCTTAGGGAACAGGAAACATGGTTTTTACCCAATCATGTTCATCCGCGTGGGTTATTTAACGGAAGCAGATGGAGTCAACAAAAATCACTCACAAAGCTCTACAATCGTTGCACTAAAATCACATCAATGTCCTATATAATAAAAAAAAAAATCACAAATCAATTTCTTATCAAACGAGACTTGTGCGGCCCCACAAGAGTTGCGATAACAGTTACGCTAAAGTCATATACAATAACAAAATCACAAATCAGTCATTTCAATTTATTCAAATGGGACTTTATAAAGTGCATGCATATTATTAAAAGTAACCATATGTCTGTTTTATATCAAACAAATACAAATATTCAATCAACAATTGAAAAAATTAAAAGTAATTTTTCACCATGCAAAAAAAAAGAAATACTAATTCACATTATTAGTGCAGTTATGCTCATTTTTTTAATAATCTATATATATATATATATATATATATATATATATATATATATATATATATATATATATATATATATATATAATATTATAAAATAAATTATATCATTTAATTTATTGGACTATATACTTCAACTTTGTTTATTTTTAAATAGATAAAGTATATAATTGTTTTATAAAAAATTTAAAAAAATGAGCGGACTGCGTTGGAGTCTATAAAAAAATGAGTATGACATTTTCATTTTATTTAAGAATAGACATTCAAGTTAGTCATTTCATAACAAACAGATGAGAAGATAAATTTATCAAATTTAGTTGTTATCTAGCAAACACTTAAAAAAATACAACTATGCAAAATATATAGTAGGTTTCAACTTTATAAATTTTTTTGTCTAATTCATTCAAAATACTTTTGTTCCTTTTGTTAAACAATTTTTCACATATTTTATTAAACATATATTATCTAGGTTATGTCCTTCATGCAAAAATAAACACAAACTTGTTTATTAAAAAAAAGATAAAAATAAGCATACCCAATAATCAAAACTTAAACCGATTACAATTAGTAATCGATACCTTCATATGAATCTTTGAAATCCCAAAGAGATGAATTAATCTTCAATGAAAACCTTGCCCACCGTCTTGTATGATCCTCTTTTCTTCCCCTCTCGTCAAATCGAAACCTACATTTTCCCCTTCTATTATTTGATAGTAGGGTTTAGAGTAATTCAATTGAAGGGACCAAGGTATAATTGTTTTATTATATGAGGTCTATAATGCAGGTTTACTTTTATTTGACGTGGTCTCCGAGAATTTTATGTAAGGAATCTATGATTTTCAAGTGGGGCCGCACAAGTCTCGTTTGATAAGGGAATGATTTGTGATTTTTTTTATTATATAGGGCTTTGATGTAATTTTAGTGCAACGATTGTGGAGCTTCGTGAGTGATTTCATCCGCCTCCGTTAAATAACCCACGTGGACAAACGTGATTGGATAAAAACAATATTTCCTATTCCCTATGGAAACAGGGAATCCGAACCCCCAAAGGTCGACCTGGATAGGGATTCATCATTCTGGCATCTTCGAAAAGCTTCTTCGGTGATTTTGAATGAACACTCTTTCATATTCCTGCATGTACTTGGTCATCATGACTCGTGGGTGTGACTAGGGTGCCTCTAATTGCACCCCTCAAATTGGAGTGCACACTCCTCATAAACAGATAGGTACAAAAGATCCATTTACAATCGGATTTTGTGCACACCCCAATTTTATGTCGACAATGCTTGTATCGCAAGGTTTAAAAAACTAAACCCATAGCATCTGGATCATTCGTGACACTATCAGTATCGATAGTTGGTATTTATGTCGACAATGATTGTGTTGCGGGATTCAGAAAACTAAACCTGTAGAATCTGAAACCTGCGTGACAATAGCAGTGTCGATATTTTGTATTTATGTCGACAATTCTTATGTCACAGGGATCATAGAACTGAACCCATAACATCGTTAACGTGTTTGACATTAGTAGTGTCGATGTATAGGGTAATCAACGACATCACTTATGTCGAATGTGATTATTTAAGAGACTTGAGTGTGTTAAGAAGAATAAAAAGCAAAGGAATGCAATCTATTCAACCCCCAAATATCCACCACAACCCATTTATTCTGCTTCAACCTCACTTGATAAAAAAATGAATATATCATTGCATTTGTGAAGTAAAAATGCTATGTATTTAGGTGTGCCGACAGAGTCTTTGTTGATAAAAATGTTATATATCAACAATGTCACTGTTAACGTAAATATCAAATATCAACACTAATAGTATCAGTAGCTTCAAAAATAAATTTCTGGGTGTAACGACTGTCGACATAGTAAAATTATCTCGACAGTTTCGGTGTTATCGAGGTTGTCTGAATGTTCATTTAATTTTTTTGTGACTATCGACAATAGAAGTGTTCGACATATGTGATATGTCTTGACACTGTCGGTGTCATTACTAGTAACAGGAGTTCATTTTTTAATTTCTTGAGTGGTTCAAACATTGAAACATTCTAAAATATCTTCATTCAAACATTCAAGCATTAAAACATAGAAACATGATTACATTAAAAAATATTAAACACTCAAAACATTCAAACATTGAATCACTGATCTAGTAAACATTCAAACATCTTAAGCTTGATATGACAAATGTTATTGCATTCAAATTATTATACAAAACAAGAACTTCTTCCCTCTGCTCTTTCTCTTGTGGCAATGTCTTTATATTGAGGTCGAAAATATTCTTTTCAGAGCCATACTGCATCATTTCCAATGAATGAAAGTTTAAAACACACAAAGGGAAAAAAATATGAACTTTTATGTTGTATGAATAACTCATAATTGATTAAATCAATTTAAAAGTATACAAACCCTAACCACATTGTATAACTTAAAAAAAATATCTACATTATATCTCATAATTGATTAAATCATTTTTAAATGATTCATACGTGTCTTTCATATAAAATTCAAATCAAATGATGATTGATAAAATACAACACAACACTTATATTCCCCGTTTTACAAATCTATTATGGGAACCACCAATGATTCTCTCGACTCCAAATACTCCCTTAAAATTAGTGCTCTTTGTCCTCCCTATTGCCATCTCTTCTAACAAAGATGGCATAAAAGGTAGTTACAGTGGCCAAAGATGCCATAGCCCAGATGATGAGTGCCATGGCAAAAGGCAAAACATTAGAGACCTTATAGGAGAACATGATGTTAAGCGCTGCCCCAAGTGACCATACTGCAACATGGTACATCTTCTTAGCCTTAGAATCATGAGGGACTCTCTCTGATGCATTGAGACACCAAAAGAGTAGCACCAGCATTGCATAGATCGAGACCACAAAAGAGAGGAACCATGGATCACCTTTTGCCTTGTATGCAGCTATGAGGAAAGTGAATGTCAGCATCGATATGTTGAGTGCCTTCATTTAATATCTGCCTAGGTAGATCATTCAGATATCTGAGCAAAATAGATCTTATATATATCATCAGTAACACGATAGATATGGACCATATGGTAGTTCGATATAATCAAGAAATGATGTAGGCCATGCTGTGTTTATATTACAAAAAGTCAAAGCCGCGTTACAATAAATAATGGGAAGATGTCGGACCCATGACAACCTAATGAAAATTGATGATGGTCGGCGAGCGTGGCCGACTTGAATCGGTGCCGACAACTGGAGCTAATCAAACCGGATCGCGTCAGATCAAAAGATGGATGCTCCAATAATCGACTAACGAGCCGGCCAGAACGAAGTGTCCCCACGCTTCCCACGCGGAAGAGAATGAAAACATAAACCCTGAAGAGGTGTTGTATATAGGTGTGTATCTTGTGAACCGAGCTTTGGTTAGGTGGACAAACACCTCCCACATCTGTGAAAGAATCAATGAATCAAATCTTGCACCATGTTTTAAAATTTGAATAGCCTCAAATAACAATAAAGTGTAGAAATAGAATGGAATAAGAATTATCGAGTCACCAACAATTTACAACCTCATGCTTGATTCACCATAATACAGCTCCTAAATTACGCTGAGAGCAACTCACTGATAAAAATATAATCTCAATCAGATATCAAAACCATACTCCCATTAATGAGGCAATTCTCAAATCCCAAAGACAAACATGATATTCCCAATGCAAATCTTAAATTGATACGCTAAAAACAACATTCTAATTTCTACAACCTCACAAACATATTTATATTTCAGTTTCAAATCACAATATTGATTCAAAACTAAAATAGAATTACCCTGACAGAGAATAACGATGAAAGTGAAAATTAATCCACAGAGCTTTTTCAACAAAAAAAAATTCTTTATTTTTTCCCTTATTTTGCTTCGCCTGAATGAGTCTCGTGTGTCTCGCGGCGTCTCTCGCTGCAAACGTTTTGACATGAAGGATTCACGATTCATCTAGCCTGGATGAGGTCCTCACGATCCCTTCCATGGTTCGTGTTCCTGCGGCGTGTTGGATCAATTGGGTTGAGACTTTGTTGCTCTGCTTTTTATCCTTTAATTGTACTGGTTCCTTCCGGCGGAGATTGTGAACGGACTACGACGGAGAGACCCCTTCACCCTTTCTCCCAGTACTTTTGATGAGTTGAACATATATCTTTTCTATGCGTGAGGGCTTTAGGTGGAAGTGTAAAACGGGTCACGGGCTGACGGGCTACACCGGGCTGGCCTATTAACTTTGACTGGTTGTGTCGGGCTTGGATCGCTGAGCCACTCACAGGCCTAGCGGGCCAGCCCATAACGTTTTATAAAAAATATTTTATTTTTATTTTTCAAACATTATATATATATATTTGATATGACATGGAAATAAGATACTTATTCAATATATTATATGACTCGTTTATACCTTAATATGTCGTGATGTGCCATGCCAAGAATATGGTGTTGTGCCATGCTGATTTACAGCTCTACTTTTAGCTCTACTTTTAGAAATGGTTTTAGGAATGAATTCTAACAGCAGTCTGGTTTTAAAAAACTCTTTATGAAACTCTAGCCCACTCGTGAGAAAAGTCTATATGGGCCCCTTTATTGAAGAGATTTGTACACAGTTTTTTTTTTTCCGGCCTCAAACTAGTCTCAAATAGTTTCACACACATTAATGAGATATATGTATAGTTGAAAAAAAATTTATATTTTCTATAAATGTGTTCAAGAAATTTATTAGAATATATATTTTTTTTTAAAACATATATATCATTAAACTGAATATAATATTTTTTTTAAAAATCAAAACATTTGTGAAAATTGAGTCGAAAAAAATGGGACGTATGGCACATTTTGACTCTATGCAAAGAGTCAAAATGTGCTTTAATAATCTTGAAAATTGTCTCATAAAGACCAATAAAACTGAAAAATGCACATTTTGTTAGACCTTATGGTGATTCATGTTGCTCTTAAATTTCGTGAATCCCGGTCTTAAATTTTGTTGATCAACTTACTGGCCTTCAGCTTCTTAAGAGGCGCTCAAAATCTATTCCATGTATCTGATTGTTGATATCAGTCGATGAAGGTATTGAAATTTTAAATGAAGCAATGGTCCACTCCTTTCGGATTCTCATTGTGTAAAAAAGAAAAGAAAAAAAATCTACAATCAAATGGACGTGTCCTACAAGATTATAAGAATTTCAATGCAGTATCTGATGTCTTAGGACACCACAGTCCTGATCTGGAATAACAACCCCAGAGAATCCATGAGAGAATTGAATCAGAACAGTAGGGAAACTTGAATAAACACACGAGGGAAACACAGCCTTGTATTCTTTTAGTCAATGCCAATCCAACTGGTTTCTTCAAATGTCAGTGTGGTCTAAGCCAAGGAGACTCTTTCTCTCTGCTATATGTACTGTTTATAGAGGCCTTGTCACAGACCTTACGCAATGCAACAGCTGAAAGAATAATTGGTCCACTCATCTGCAGTTCACTAACATTAGTCATGACATTAGTCATCTGTGCTTTGCAGATAATAAATATTCTGATGATCACATATTTGAACATATCCTGGGATTCCATAAGCAGCAATCACGAATAAAATAACTTGGCCTCCCATTGTTTCATGAGGCATTGGCACATAGTATGTGCACATCACTTGTGTATAAGTTCAAAAAGAGAATTAACTCATGGGTGTGTGGCTGCTACTATCAGCAGCTGGCAAATTAGAGTTGGTAAGAAGTGTGCCAAGTAATTACTACCTACAATGGACAACCAGATTCATGCTTCACAGAAATAAATATGCACAAAATTAAATAAATAAATAATAAATAATAAACTTCACAGAAATAAACTAAAATAGACACCCATTGAGCATATTATAAGAATCTTCTTATGGACAGAATTAGTGGAAAAACAAGGAAGGTGCACTATGTTTGATGGAATATTGTTTCAACTGTTGAAGAAGAAGGCGGGATTGGGGATCAGGAAGTTGCAATACTGGAACGGAACAGATATGGGTATCAGGTATTGGGAACTAGCAAAAAAGGTCCTTCAAAGTGGCTGACTGGATGGAAAATCTAAGAAGCAAAAGCATCTTCAGCAAGCTCCTATATTTGGACACATTCTGTAATCCAAAATTTGGATTCAGAGAGAATGTGGCTTACATAAGTTTCTTACATAAGTTTCGAAGGGAGAACTATCAATGCTTGGTATAACCCTTGGCCGAAATGGGTAAGGCTAAACAATTTTCAGAAAAAAGTTTGTTGTGGGCCTTCCACATCTCATATATCACTTCCTTAATTAAATGTTCTTATTATTGATGGAATATGATCAATACCTGCAAGGTGGCCACCGGAATTCAGGTTCTGATGTTCTTATCTGCATTGATAGCTAACCAGTTAACCTTCAAAACTGCTTGGAATGCCACAAAATATAAAAATAAAATAAAATAAAGCTCTAAACGGTACTGGTTTTCATGGACACAACAATCTCACCAAATCCCCAGACAGAGTTTTATGTGCTGGTGCTTAATAATTATATATACTCTGGAGAGGTTGTAGGGAAATGGACTGATAAGAAATGCTTTCTTGTTTATTGTGTAGATCCACCATGTATGGAAATACTTATCAGACAGGTGGGACTTAATTGTAGTTGCAGCAGCTCTCCAAAAGATTTTGTATCCTGGTTAAGCCTCAATGCAACTGGCACTTAAAAGCTAATCAATCAAGTCATGTTCACCAGAAACCACTGGAGCCTATGGAAGCAAAGACACTCCAAAGTTTTCAAAAATAAATTATGCTACAAGACAAAGCTGATCAGCAAAATCAAAGATCACAGAACTCTTACTTTTAAGGGAGAAATTGTGAAGGATATATTCTCTCCTCAACTTGATGAACTGGCTAAAAACTTTAACCTTCGGATTTCAGCAAAATATAAACAGGCTCCTGTAACTCAGGTCCGCCTACCTTTGGATAGCAGAAACTCAACTTGGATGGATGCCCCTAGCTGCAAGGAAACAGGTGCTTGGCACTGCCACAATACAGTATGGTCACGCCTATAGACAGAACCTAAGTAACTCCTTCACGAGTACGGAGAAGGAATAGCACATCTAAGAACAAAAGCTATCTAAAGTTCTCCATCTCCTGGTTTTGAACTATTTTGTTTTTGTCTGAAGTTTCATTCTAACATATTGGAGACTGAAATCCTCAATGTTGTTGAATAGAAATTAAAAAGTTGAATACCCATTCGAATGATGAGTGTTTTTGTAAAGCTTTTTTGAAACCTCATCATTGTATTTACAGATTCTATTCAACAATAAAATTGATCATCAACTAAAAAAATGGATAAATACAGGCAACGACAAGAAGAAGAAAATCCTACCTATAAGAATTACATGGAATAAATAAGGACCAAAATACATTCGTATGAGTGCTCCTCACACCAAAAAATGCCTATCTTCTTTTTTTCTAAAACAAAATTTCCTGAGGTGCAAATGACACCGAGAAACTTCCTCAGGAAAACAAAAATACTAACTCTGCGTTCTCACCTAAAATGCTCACCTAGAAAAAAAAATTTCTCGAGTCTTTGAGCTTTCATCTTCTTCCCATGATCATTTTCCACAGTGAGTGAGTCTAACTTCACCTGGATCAAAATTTTCATCAAGAGATCCTATAAAAGATAGATCAGTTGACGTCTACTTTTGAAATCAAGTACCAAGTTGAGGGAACACCGTACCATGCAACGAATGAAAGGATAAACAAGAACAGATTTTATATGGGATTGCCTTCAATGCTGATAAAAGTTGGCATATATTAGCTTGAATCATCAGTTGTTATGGTGAAAGGTTGAACAATTGGAAAAGCTTTTCTCTGGTCAGATCATCATAACTTAATCCATAAATAATCCAGCACTTAAGTGTTTCCAGCATTGTCGCAGATGTCAGTGAGACGTAATCATCATTACTTAAAATAGATTGAGACTTTTATAAATGGTAAGAAAGGAGCACACTATCTTTGCATTTTTATAATTTTGTGGATGCGAGGAATTTTTAGTTTTGCATTAGACTCATTTTGCAATATGGATGTCACGAAAAGTTTAAAATTGCACCTATTTGCCAGTGTTTGAAATTGGATCTTTTTTTTTTATATCGGAGGGACTCCCCGTGGCTAACCTTACGGTCGAGCTAGGAAAGCTACCTCCGCCTGTTTGCCACGGTCGAGCTGGGAAATTGGACCTTTGCTGCAAGCAACATCAACTTCTCTAATTATTAAGATCTCCCCCACTGCAGATCCATCTGAGAATCAGATATGACACACTCTGTTGCTAAATCTGCATAAAACAAGATTGAGAACTCCAAAATAAACAACAAAACTAAATATAACATTACAGAATCCAAGAAAAAGATTAAAACTATGGCATCTACGGTAGTTCCATCTACATAACCATCAGATTTAAATCCAAACATGGATCAATATAGCTAGCATTTTGCATCAATTCACATCTGGTGCAAAATCTTTTGATGCATTGGTAATTCAGCATGGGTTCTTAAATACTCAAGACACTGATATTCAAAAAATGAGTTCAGTTGTCAATTAAGCCAGGATCAGGTCAGGTTTGTATCATGCCTCACACATGCTCCACTTTTACTGAATGCACATTGATCATCTAATCAGAGGTATGATGCAAAATTTTACAAACATTATTGTAATCCTGATACAAAACCATAAAGAACCAATCTAACAGTAGGAACCAATGAGTTGAAATATACCAATCAGAATACAATTCTTCTCTATTAAGATATTTATTCCATTGACAGGTATAAGGAGTCTATGCAAGAATTAGATCAAATCACATATTTCCCAAATTAAAATGGTTCAGATAATTTGAGGAACGACACATGCTGAACTTAGAAACTAAGAAAATTGACAGCTGAACAGATCTTTATCAAATGATGAATGGATACACTAGAAACAAAGAACCAATACAACAGAATTAATTCACTCTGAACTTCGCTTGGAAAGCAGATTTGCTTTCCCACCTGAGCTCATCCCACCATTTTTGCTCTCCTTGTATCTGTTTAAGATTAGGAGCACTGGTTGAATTCAGTGGGAGTTCAATCATCTTTGGGCATTGGCGCACGTTGAGAAACACCAAGGAAGGAAAAGTTAATGGATGTGTGCATATGCTAAGCAATTCAGGTAGCATGTGAATTTTTAAAATTTTCACTTGAGTGAAAGGCAGGAGAGAATTTAGAATATCATCCTCCACCACCTCAGCTATGTGTTTCATTCCGTTACAGTATTCCAAGCTTATCCTCTCCAGATACCGAAGCTGTGAAACCCAATTGATGTTTTTCAGTGTATCACAATGCTGAACACGCAAAGTACGTAAATTGCGAAGGGTATTGTGTGGTGCAATTATAGACTCCAATCTACGAAGACCCTTTAGAGTGAGAAATTTAAGGCTCTTTAGTAAAAAATAGTCATCCTCTTCACCAATTATTAATTCCTTCATGTGTCTACAACCGATCAATTCAAGATGTTGAAGTCTTTCCATGTCTCCAGAAGCTGATGATAGAATAAAGGATGTCAAGCTTGGGCATTCTATTACTGCTAGATATGAAGTGATCTTTCGAAGTTTCCGTGAAGCCAAGTATTGGCGGACAGAATGATCGGATTTTAGCTCGAGCCGAAGATCCTTTAGTCTATCCAACTGTTCCAAATCTTGCAAACCAACTTGCCGGTCTATGTCGTTGTCCAAGTCATCAACTCCTTCATCTCCTCCACCTATCACATACCCACTGTCCTGTAGATCCAGCACCTGCAACCCCAAAAGTCTTGATATAACATTATTAGGAATCGAAATAAGAGAATCAGTTCTCTGCAAACGGAGTCGCCTCAATCTCGCAAGCCCACCCAATTCTTTAGGCAACGTTGCGATATTTGTTGCAGAAAGATCAAGATGTCGAAGCTCAACGAGCTCCCCTATCCCCACTGGAAGCTCCTCAATGCTAGTCCAAGACAAGTCCAAGACTCGAAGTGATGGCATGAACTCGAAAAATCCCGTTGGTATTCTACTAATATTTTGGTTATTGTGGAGTAACAGGGTCAATAAATGATAACAATTGGGAGCTCTCTCTGGCAAATCGACAACTTCATTAAGCATCAGCGATATCCTTTCAGCTTCCATCCATGTCTCCCTATCAGGCACTTCTTTCAATCCAACACCAGCATTCACCAAAAACTTATGGTTTTTGCCTCCACGGAACACATTAGCAATCCATAAGGCCATGTCTCGAATGACATCATGCATCTTCACAGTGGTGTTCTCATCTTCACCCCCCTCCAACAAGCACACGGATTTCAAAAAACCAATGATGTCATGAACCTTGTTATGCGCAACGTCCAGATCATCACCATACTCATCCATAAACCCTTCGCCAATCCAAAGTTCCACAAGTTGAGATTTAAAAATGCTGTGATCCTCGGGGAATAAACAACAATACAAGAAACACTCACGTGTCCTAACATCAGGCAAACTATCATAGCTAATCTTAAGTTGGTGGAATAACTTTTCTTCCATACCTCGAATCTCCGACGGCCAATGCCTCTTCAACGCAGATGCCGCATGCATCCATTCCTCCTCGGTCTTTTTGCTTGCCATCGCTCGCCCGACCACAATGAGGGCGAGGGGAAGTCCACCACACTCCCTGGTGATGTCCTCCGCGATTGGACGTATATCAAAAGAATCAACGAGTGTCTCGCCCGCACTCTTTCTGAAAAGGTCCCACGCCTCGTCCTTCTCCAAGTACCTGAGCTTGATCTTCTTGTCTCCGACACCCATGTCATCACACACATGCTCGAATCTCGACGCCACCACCACTTTGCACTTGTTCCTCTCATTGGGGTAAGGGATCCCCAGCATGTCGAGATCGATCGGCCCCCACAAATCATCCAAAAGAAGCACAAACTTCGTCTTGGACAGTAAATCCAACAAGTCCGATGCCCGTTCATCGACGCTCGCGCCCTCAGCCCACGACAACCCAAATCTCTTCCCGATCTCCTTCTGAATCCTCCCCAAGTTTGGCTCCTTGGATACCACGACGAGCATCACCTCATCGAAGCTGTGATCGACTCCTCCACGGAACTCGTTGTTGAACCTCTTGAGCAGGGTCGTCTTCCCGATACCCCCTGCCCCGTAAATACCGACGATACCCGCTTCTTCTCTTTCGAAGCAGTCCGAAAGCTCCTTCAACGCCGATGCGAGGGTCGATTCCGTGCCGACGGTCGACGGTCCAGCGATGTCCTTGACGCGACTGGGGAGCAAACGCTCAGCCAATTTGTCCTTGAATTCGGCCGTTTTTTGCTTTGCCTCAACAACCTCTTTGAGCAACTTCACTGCTCTCCTCCCGATACTGTACCCCGACAAGAAGTTGAGCCGGCAACAGCCGAGGCAGACGCAAAGCTTGTTAAAGTCGGCTTGAATGGCGGATGATTTGGTGTCGAGGGACTGGACCGTTGCAAGCCAACCATCCACTTGGTGTGGACGTGCGAAGCCACGCCTCACCGCGTCTTCGACCCTTCTCTCCTCGTCGTCTCTGATGGACTTGAGCTCGCTTGTCTCCTTCTCGAGTGATCGGACATGATCGTTGAGCGAGTAGAGGTAATCGAAGTGATTGACGATGGAGTCTCTGCAGGGGGTGAAGAGAGCAGCCAAGTCAAGCTTGCAGATGTTCATGTTTGGAAGGAGAGTAGGAGTGACTGGAGATTGGGGAAGAAAGACAGAACTAATAAGTGCTTTGCTTTTGGAGATATGCTAGGTTCCAATATCAAGTAGACCGTTCTGTCTGTTTACTAGCAGTCGCATCACTCGAACAGCTTGTTATGTTCCCCAAACCAGCCTGTTTTTTTTGTTTTGTGTGTGAAATAATATAACTGGGAGTTTATGCATTGTTTTTAGTTGTTTTTAGAAATTTAATTTGTGCGAATGGTATATGTGAAGTCAACGACTTTCGTCTTCTCATCTAGATTGATTGTTTTCCATGTGCTCTTTGGCTCACATTATGACTTTAGAGGTTAGATTGCAATCCCACTAGAGGAAAAAAATTGATAAAATTTCATATAATCTTTGTAATCTGTTATCTATGTGATATCCACTTATCGACTTTTCTATAAATATACGTATAAATCCAAATAAATCATCATGTTAAAAATATGTTCACCGATTTGAATATTTCAAAGCCCTTATTTAAATATTCGTATTCTTTTAGGGGTCGTTTGGATCACGGGTTAAGGGAGTATAAGGGGATATAAGGATAGTATAAGAATGGATAGGAAAAATAATTGTCTGTTTGGATAGTATAACTTGGTATTATTAAGTCAGTTTAAAAGAGTATAAAAGAGTATAACAATTCTAAGTAACCCCTAAGATAAACTATATTCAATTTGTTTATTCATATAGATAAGTGGGGCCCACCTACAAATAATAAAAAAATCACATCTCATCACTTCAAATCACCTATTAATACTTTTTACACATCAACAGAGCACACATGTCAAATCAACTTTTTACACCATATTTATATTTTATTCTTAGTGTATATTTGGAAACATGGTTTGAAAATCAGCTTTTAGCTTTTGCAGCTTTATGCACACATTTTGAGAGTGAATGATAATGTTTTGAGGGTGTAGTGATGATGATTTGAAAGTGTAATGATATGGCTGCTTTATAAAACACAGATTTCGAGGCACAGTTTTAGAGATAAAATCTAGTAATGAAGATGTATTTAAGTTGACATGTTTGGTAACAGCTTTTAGCTTTTAAATGATAATGTAATTGAATTGATGTGACCCAAAAAGTTAAAAGCTGCTTTTGGCTTTTACAGCCAAACATGCACTTAATCAACCAAACAGCTCAACTTTTATTCTTACGTTTTCCAATAAGAATTAAAAAAAAAAACACAACCAAACAGAAAATCTTTTATTCATGTAGAATTGTTATCTATACTGGCATGATTATCAATCCAGAATAATTCAATTCCTCAATCCAAACAGGGCTTAACGCTCTCTACATATACCCCATGTTTGGGGTGGAGGATAAACAATGGATAGGGGAGAATACAGTAGAATAGCCCTCAAACAGTTGTTTGTTTGACAATAATAAACTTTGATAGTTATGTCTAGAAGCTAGGATAAGACCTGATAACTATTCTCAGAAAATGCTAAAATTGCTTATCAGGGCTTATCTATACCAATATATAAAAATATTCTCTGTCATTTTAAAAAATTTATCTTACCTAACACTCTCTGTACACATTTTAAAAATAATCACATCTATCATACCACACACACATCTCTCATACTTATTCCCAAACACAAATAATTTGTGCAGGGGTATAATTGTCATTTAAAAAATCATAAACTCTTATTCATCTCTTATCTACCATTTATTCTTACAATGAGAATAACAAAAAAGACAACCAAATAAAAATTTATATATTTAACATGAATTGTTATCAATCCCAATATAACTATAAAGGACGAATAACCTTATGTCACACCCCATGTAGGGGATTGAATAATTCAAAAACAATCTTGACAATTATAATAATTTTACCCCTCCCGTCATATAAACATTCCACCATTTCCTCGATGAGTTCTCCATCCCTAGAACGAGACAGACGACTACACCTGTCTTCACACAACCCTCTTCACTTCTACCATCACGAGCCACTCGTGGGGAGACCCAATGTACTCTTCAATGCGGTTGCGGCGGAGGATCTGAGAGTGAAGGGAGGGAGGGTTTCGATGGTGGTGACGAATTGGGTCGTGGTTTCAATGAACCATGACATGCAGTCGTGCATGGACGTGAACGTGATGGAGCGAAGGAGGTGGTGAGTTTGTGTGGCCCTGATGGGCCGTTTGGGGCGACAGGGTGGAAGGGGTTGAAGAGTATTGGAATGATTGAGGAGGTGCCCAAGATGAAGGCGCCTGATATGAATACGACAGAGGATGCGATAGTGAGGCTGACTAGGGAGATCGTGCCCGGGATGATTGTTACCAAGATGGAGGTTGCTGAGATTGATGGGGCGCCCAAGATGGTTAAAGGAGTGATAAAGATCAAAAATTTGAAACTACTATGAGATATTTCGTCCAATGCATGGTGGGCAAATGGGAATGAACAAAATTCTTCATTTCTCTTCAATAAAGACAATAATGCAACGGTAGAAAGAAATCCATGGATGGATTTGGGACGGCGACATCGATCAAGCGGTGGAGATGACGACGTGCTACTCAGCCTCAGGGACGTCCAAGGCAAACTTATCTTTGGAGTGGTAGGTAGACCGCGGGCTTGCGACAGATGTACCTGGGCTGACTCTTCATGGCCTTGTCTTCATTTGGTGCACCATCGCCTTCTTCTACAACCTCGACGAACACTCAACCACTCTTCTTGGCCTTGTTTAATGTTTTTCAAATCGGATAAAATGGACATATGGGTTAACAGAATGTTAGGTTAATTGACAGAGGAGCCGATGGATTTATATCTGTGTTTACATAGGGTTATATGGATATATGGAAAAGTCTTAGGGTTATGTGGATTTGAGGCAGATTACAAGGGGCTATACGGATTGTCATGTTACAATCAGAGAATAAGAATGAGAATCTTTATATTTCTCTTACCCCCCGTTTGTGTAACGGAATAGACGAGTATAAGGACGGTATAAGGGTGGTATAGGAATGGATAAGAAAAATAGTTGTTTATTTGAAGGGTATAACTTGGTATTACTAAGTCAGTTTAAACGAGTATAAGAGAGTATAACAATTCTAAGCAACCCCTAGGATAAGCTATACTCACCTTATCTATTCTCATGGGCTCACATGTCAAATCAACTTTTTACACATCATCACATCAAATCACCTATCAACACCTCTTATACATCAAATGTCAAATCAACTTTTTTACACTTTATTTATATTTTATTCTTTATCAAACAAACAACTCA
Source organism: Acorus calamus (assembly GCA_030737845.1). Taxonomy (NCBI): domain Eukaryota; kingdom Viridiplantae; phylum Streptophyta; class Magnoliopsida; order Acorales; family Acoraceae; genus Acorus; species Acorus calamus. Next base: position 15,383,936 of record CM060879.1, read on the forward strand.
ACTTTTATTCTTACGTTTTCCAATGAGAATAAAAAAATTACAACCAAACAGAAAATCTTTTATTCTTGTAGATTTGTTATCTATACTGGCATAGTTATCTATCCAAAATAACTCAATTCCGCTATCCAAAATGGGGGTTAGAGTCTAAACCCTTGGGGCCTGTTTGGGTAGAGGGTTAGGGAAGGAATAGGTGAGAATAGGTAGGGAATAGGGAAAAAAAGGTGTTTGTGTGAGGGGAATAAGGTGGTATTTGGATGTTGGAATAACAAATAATAAAGGGGTATAGTAATCCTTCATTTTCCATGGAATTAGCCTATTCCAACAACAATCATAAGTGGGTCCCACTGTTATTATTCTTTTTTCATTTCAAATCACCTGTCAACACCTCTTATACATCAATGGGGCCCACATGTCAAATCAACTTTTTACACTTTATTCACATTTTATTCTTCATCAACCAAACACATTCACTTTATTATTACGTTTCCCAATTAGAATAATTTAAAACACAACCAAACAGAAAATCACTTATTCTACTGATAAAGTCAACAATTCCTAGAATAGGTATAAACCCCAGAATAGCTTATGTCTCTATCCAAACGGGCCCTTGATTTATACATGTGCATAGTAATAGATTGTAATAAATTGGATGCTTTGATACTTAAAACATAGTCTCATATTGAAAGTGAAAAAAGAATTTCACCTTATATATCGGCCCACTACTTTAGTGGTATCTAGAAAAGACAAAGGAAAAAGTGGTCTACACACGCTTATACGTGTAAGAGCGTACACGCATTTTGACGCATTGTTACGCGTACTTAGCACTTTTCCTTTTTTTAAAAAAAAATTGAATTAGGTATGCAAGTCTCTTCCACTTGGTCTGCATTCCTTTAGAAAATACTTCAAGAAACACCCTTATAACAACTGAATTTTTAAAAGGTTATAAAGGCAACCCATCAAGTATTATATAAGTTTGTTCATTGAATAGATTAATCATTCATTCAGAGTATGGTAGGAGTTCTTTAGAGTGCTATTTGCAAACTTCTTAAGTTTGTTGTATCCTGACAGTGTTATATTATTATTGTAGAGATTGAATTTTTACCACTCACTGAGCATGTAGCTTATCACCAGGGACTGCAGATTGGAAGTGATGCCGGAGAATCCCTCTGGTGTGGTTCAACGTGCGTGGAGTGTCTCACCTTTCGCTTGGCGAGTGCGAAGCTGTTAGCAATCCTTTTATTATGTACATATTTGGTATTTATGCGTGTCGCACATGTTGTATTTGAACTAGACTTGGACTCTCACAAGACGATTGTGCAATCAAGTCTGTAATAATGTTTTTAATTTACAGACTTATTTATATTTTATGCTTCCACATTTTAATTTACAGACTTGTATTTGGTATTCATGCGTGTCGCACATCTTGTCTTGTTATTTATGCAATCATTGTTGGTTATTGTTTCATTTTCATTTGGAGTTATTATTGACCTTTTAAGTATTAATGATACTGTATGATTGGTATTGTCCCGGAAACGGCCACTCCGGGGCGTATCATAGATCTTTCACATTCATATGACACACAACATGAACCAAAAAATAAAATTAATAAACAAAAAAACATAATATCAATTATATGAACCACAAGAACTCACATCCGTATCCGAATAACCCAAATAAGAAAATTTCAAATGAGAACAGAAGAAAGAGAGTGGTTGATCCAATTAGATAGAGAAAGGATGGATGAATTATTGGAGGGGAAAAGCATGTGAATGTCTTTGAATCCAATTAAAGACAGTAAATGGGAGGGCACAAACCACATAACGATTACATAATGTACAATATGATATTTTTTTTATTCAGAAGTGCACAATTCGTAATGATATTTTGAATTATATTGCATTTCATAATCATCAGTCAGGAACCTGTACTTCATTGATTTCATATATTTCTTCCGTTGTTGAAGACAGCTATTCAATTGGATGACCAAAAATTCACAATTTACCATTTCTGTTACTAAATGATATGTTCGTACGAAAAACATATATCAATTTCATTCTTGATTCAGATTTGGTCGGTGTGGAAGAGAAGAATTCATGATTTTTTTTGTGCGACCTGATTATGATGCAAACAATGGTGATCCATCCAGATTAGGCTTTTTCATAATCCAAAAAATAAAACGATTTTAAAATTTTTAGTTTCAGATGGATCGGTGGATCAGAAAACTAACAACGAATTCTTTTTTTGTTTTAGTTTGATCAGTGGAGAAGAAAAAAATTTTGATTCATTTATTTTATTTGAGATCAGTTTGTATTGTAAACAATGACGATCCATTTAGGTTAGACTTTTTTCGATCTGAATAAAACATGTTGATCTGATTTTTCGTCCTTCCTTTGAGTCATCATATATATTTATTGATTCTGAATTTAATTTTAATTCAGAACGTGGTTTGTATCTGGATTTATACGCATGGATTTATATAGATTTTTCGTCCTTCCTTGTGTCATAAATATGATCTGTACAATCGTTTCTGTTTGTGTATTGGTGTATAATTATAAATATTGTCACATTCAGAATATTTTTTAGCTTTGCTTGACAATTATTCAACTCATTTACTTTAAGTTTTAGTTTTCGAATGTGTATTTGTTAATTCAAAATTTAGATACACTTGTATCTAAATTTGATATCCGGCCCAATTTAAAGTTTGATATTTTTATTTCTATAGATTGATTAATATGTATCTGGTTAATATTTAATTGCTTATTGTTGGTATATTTGAAGATCTTTTATGAATCATCTGTGCATTGCTCATTAGCCTGTAGACCATAATTTTTCATTTGGATTTCAGATAAATTATTGTATCTTAATTTGGATTTCATTTGTACATGACATCATCATCATTTTTTCTTGGTCTTGCTGTAATCGTATGGTCGGTCGATGAAGGACTTGAATAGATTCCATAATGGAATTCTCCGGAGCATATCTGAATGCCTTTTGCTCAACTCCAACGTTGCAAATGTTTCAAATATTCTGTGCACCGTAGATCTATACTGAGGATAATATGCCCAATTTCTTCTTTGTTCAGCAACTCTGTATTTTTTAGCTTCTGCATAATACGTATTTGATTTTCAGTTGCCAAAACAATCATTTGAGAAATGATATTGATACAACATCCAGATACAATTAAAATGCCTATTACATTGAAATATATATGCACTTTATTTTTTAAGATACATGTGTATCTTAAAAATTAAATCATGAGTTCATAAACAAATAGTAGTGGCAAAACTAGATAAACCATCTATATTTCAGATACAAGCATAACAACTAGATTCCACACGAATAAATGCTATTAGATGTTTGTTATTTCAGATACAACCCAAGGGATTTAAATATGTTTCATAGAACACGAGTACAACAATTTCATATACAGATTTCATTCAGATACATACAGTGATTCCAAAAACATTAAGATATTTTCATCAAGCCAATATATGTTAATTATCAAATATAAGATAATAATACATGATCTATTTTCATATGAAATTTAGAACATTTCATTTGGCTATTTTCAACTGCTCATTCAATTAGATTTTTTTTTACTGAATATGAAACAATTGCACATTATTTGCATTTCCATATACATGTCCCTGAATTATGTTTTCGTTCTTTTTTTTTTTTGTTTCCTCATAAAATCAACAATGTGCACGAGAAAACCTAAAAATTTTGAAAAATGTCAAAAAAAAATCTTCAATCTAGATACACTGGTAAATGAAGACAATGTATCAGAAACAATTTCGTTATATATTAAAGGATAATGACATGTTTCCAAACCAAAAACAAAAAAAAAATTCTAGATATACTAATTTGTTTGGATTTCAGATGCATGTATTTGAAAAACTGATTTCAAACCAATCTTTGTGGATTTCAGATGCATGTATCTAACACAATGATTCTTTAAATGGATTTCATATACACTCAGTTTAACAAATGAACAATGTGAAAGGGGAACCTTGACAATTAAATCATTTCATATTTGATTTTGAAAATCAGATATTTGTCTTATAAGAAGTGCAAAAATTTCATCCAATCGACCTGTTTATATCGCCAAAAAAAACCGCGATGGGGAAGTGTCGATTGTGGTAAGAAATCTAACATTTTTTCTTCGCCATTGTTGATGATTTGTTTGGGGAAGAGAATCAGATGATATGGATTCTTGATAGCTGATTTTTTTTTTGAGGGGAGGGGGGGGGGGTCTTATGGTTTCGCCCAATTTGGAAACCTTAAGTTTTAAAAATTTTCGAAATATGTTTAGTCAGGAGAGAGGATTCAATGATGGTGTGATTTTTGGGATTCCGTTACGATGATTAATGATGGTATTAGTTAGTTAGAGCCAATTTTTAAAATTCTCATAAAGGTAATCATGTCATTGTCTTTTTATGGTTTGAAAAAATCAATCAGGAAACCAATAGGAGAGTGTCACATATTGGGGCTCACTAATGGAGCCTAATTTCTAGGGTCCAAGTAGCGGCACTGTTTTTTAAATTATATGTGATGGTAATTGCTAGTTAGGCGACTGACCTTTAAGGTGACTGTCACAAAAATATATAATATATTGTGACATGCAAAGATGATAGTCACTAAAAATAATATTTATTATAGCATTACATTTTTAAATGTCATCTTATCGTCATTATTTTAGGTGACAGTTACTTAAAATATCGGTCACAAAAGGCCCATTTTGTAGTAGAATTTAATGAGGGTGCGATTTCCCCATAGTATTCTGTTGCCTCAAACCCATCAAGAAGGTTCAACTCACTCACAAGGCTCTTACAAAGGAACTGATCATTCTAGATGATCATTCTAGATGATCGAAGAGGAAAGAAAAAAGATTTCACAAGGATGAACAAGAGCCACTGACTCTGGAAAACAAAGGAGGCTAGTACAATAGTGAGGCAGACGATACTTATATCACCTCCTTTTAAGGGAGATTCTGTTAGAGCAGTGTTCTAAAAGCCATGACTTATGTAATAAACTCTATTATTAAGATGGTCTTAGCATTTTGATGAGAATTATTATTGGTAAATGCTTGCATTATATTGTTTGAAATATTGTGCTTGTTTTTAATTTAATCCTTTAATTTACATTGTAGATAATCTGGTGTGTAGAGTTTGGCTTACACACAGAAGATCAGATTATCGGTTCCCTGTGAATTATAAGTTGAGGTTCACAACCTTAGATGGACTTGGATAATCCATTGGATAAAAGTTGTAGTGCAGTTCATCTTACGTAGTTTATCTTGACTATAAAAGACCGGTTGATAGGTTTTGGGTGATTGTACTAGCACACCTTGTGTGTATTGAACGGACCAAGTTGGGGTAATTATTTTTGTACTGACTAGATAAAATAATTTACACCCCATGTTTATTATGATTGCTTATGCTCTTAATCCTAAAATGGTTCTTAAACATGTGCATTTGTTATTTGTCATTTTGATTTATTAAAGAGTGAGATTCTACTATGGATCAATAGGCTCGGTAAGTTGGGTGACAATAACGCTTGTATGATGAATATTTGCTATTGATGGAATCCACGTCTCCAATAGGAGGTTGATGATACTCTCTTGAGGATGCTTATAAGTTTTGATTATGTCTAACCCGGCCGGTGGATTTAATTATCCGACATATCAAATAAGTTAAGCGGAAGATCTCAAGGAAAATAAGATGTTATGAAATAATATTGTCAGTAATAATTATTTCTTAACGAGTATTGGAATCTTAGCGTGGGGAGATATTAAGCATATAATATAAGGAGCTCGAAATATTATTTTTGAGATTAGTATGTTTGGAGTGCAGTCATAATCCTTTAGTGGAATGAATTATGACTTATGGGCTTTTGGTTTTAATTCTAGGTTGAATTATGGTACCCAAGCCCATAGGAGCCAATTACTGATTTCTCCTTTAGGTCTCTGCCCTAGCCTATAAATATGTGGCTTCCTCTCTCTCTCAAGGATATATGATTTCAGCCGAAATCAAAACCCTAACCCTAGAAATCCTTTAGGATCTCTGGATCCAGAAAAGGTGAGGAAAGGAGAGAAGGAGAGCGAAGGGATTCGCGGCTGCCGTTCGAAGCAAGAAGGAGACCACACTCCGCCGTGGATCTGCAACATAGAAAGGACATACGGCAGAAGATCTGAAGGTTCCGATTGAGTGATTCATCGTCGTCCATCAGATCCGATCTTCTTCTACGGCAGAACTCTGATCTGAGTTCTGAAGGTAAACCCTAATTCCGCCTTGTAGGGTTTGCGTTAAAAAGGTTTAATAAAAAAAAAATTTGTTGTTCGATCTATACCTCGATCGACGGATCTTGGCAGTCGGGATTTATTTTTCCAACAACTGGTATCAGAGCCGACTCGTTGATACTGCGTATAGATCGAATACAACCATGTTGTCCGTCCACATGATAAACGATTAGATCTATATACCATGAGAATAGTCAAGATTGTAGATCTGTGCTAACTTTGTTTTGCAGCGAGATCTTAATCCGGCTATTATGGTTATTGTTTTGTTTATATTCTTGTTTTATGTGAATGGATCCCACGCGGGTTGTGCGTGGTTATATTGTATGATCGAAAATTAAACAATATTGTAAACTCCGCGAGTGGGAGTATTATTGTAATTTTTTTTCAATCTACACGAGAGAGTTCATGAGGGGATTCGAGGGATCGGCTCCGACGTGGTACCAGATCGGCATCAGGAGATCACGGACGGAACCAGATGATATCGGATCATCACGAGGAGGATTTGCGATCAAAACGAGACAATCAATTCTCTGATCCGAACGGTTATAAATCCCGTCGGATGAAGAACAGATGCGTTTTCAGCAAAGCAAATCGGTCGTGAAATCTGGTTTCTGGGGCGCTGCCCCAGACCCCGCCAGGGGGGGCTCGTTCCTAGATGCGAGCCGCCCCCCTGGACCCCCCTGCTCGCATTAGAATTCCAATCGAAGCGCATCATAGTCGTTGTGCGACCATAATAGCCAGGATTCTAATTTTCTATTTGTTATATGTTTTATGCATGATTTTATATTGTGTGGATGTTAACTAGTATAACGGACCCACCTTATATGGACAACATGGATATTGGCATACAATAAATATATGTTTATAACCCTCAAAAGGATTTAAAATATTAAGTGGGAGCGGGACATTATTGTATAATTCCCACGGTCTCCACCACCAACTTGTAGGTAATATAATTTATCTTGCGTGTTGGCTATAGGCCTTCCTCCCCATCGGATGAGATAAATTGTAGATATTATCGGTACAAGTTATCTTAAGGAATAATTTTGGGTAATTGTTAGTGTGCATTATCTCCCCATCGGAGGAGTGCATTACGAACAATTGATCTAAAAATTAGGTGGTGGTTTACACTTAACTATAAGTAATAGTACCCTCCCCATCGGAGTCACTGCTATTATTTGTAGGACCAAAGTATGTCAACTATTTAATTTCACTTGGTATAAAAGGATACCTAGATAGTAAAATTAAAAGGAATTGGCCTGTCTGGTCTAAGTTTGAGTGGTGTACGTCCTCATTATCGAGGCATGCTATTCATAAGAGATCAGGCTGTTGATGAATTCTTTTAATATGGTAGAGGGACCCATCTTTAAATTGAATTCGAAGTTTTATTTACCATGTCATAATTTTCTTTATATTATGTTTGATTCTCAGGATTCAAAATGTCTGCTTTTAATCCACTTGCTGTTATTCTCAAAGAATGTAAATTGACTGGACCTAATTACATTGACTGGAAAAGAAACCTGGATATTGTGTTGACTTCCTCAGAGTACAAGTTTGTACTCACTGAAGTATGTCCTCCTAAACCTGGTGAGGGGGCAACCGACGAGGAAACCCAGACTTATCAGAAATGGCTAAGGGCTGATGAGATGGCTAGGTGTTACATTCTGGCATCTATGTCAAATGTTCTAAGTCATCAGCATCAGTCTATGATCACTGCCTACGACATGATGGTCAGCCTTAAGGAAATGTTTGGTGACCAGAGTCGTGCTGCTAGGCAAGTGGCCATGAAAGAACTGATGAATACTAGCATGGCGGAGGGGACACCAGTAAGGGATCATGTTCTAAAGATGATGGGTCATCTCAATGAACTAGAGATCCTAGGAGCTGAAATTGACGGGGAGACCCAGGTCGATATCATACTCCAGTCTCTACCAGAATCTTTTAAGCAGTTCCGTGTCAACTACACGATGAATAAACGTGACTACACGTTGGCAGAACTGCTCAAAGAGCTTCAGGCGGTAGAGGGTCTCAACAAGAAGCCGGCTAGTGTTTACATGACTGAGAAAGGTTCTACTTCAAAGGCTAAAGCCAAGAAGAAGAGAAAGGTTCAGCATGCAGGTGCTCAAGTTGTGAATAAAATTCAAGGACAGACACAGAAAAAGCCGAAAGGCAAGTGTTTTCAGTGTGGACAATCAGGTCATTGGAAGAAGCAATGTCCGGTCTATCTCAACAAACTGAACAACGCAGGTAAATCTTATTCACTAATAGTTGAAACATGTTTAGCGGTCCGATCTACCAGGACCTGGTGTGTAGACTCGGGAGCCACTAATCATGTATGCAATTCGTTGCAGGGGTTCCAGGAAACCAGGAGACTAAGTGATGGAGAGATTTATCTTCACATGGGGAATGCTACGAAAGTGGCAGCAGATGCATTAGGAGTCGTTTATCTACATTTCAGTAATAAAAGGATTTTAATTTTAAAGGATTGTCTTTATGTACCTTCCATTAGAAGGAATTTAGTTTCTGTTTCTAGATTGGCTATGGATGGTTATTATGTTTATTTTGATAACTCTGTGGTTATCAAGAATAAAAGACATTTTATCTGTTCTGGTACATTGGTGGATGATCTTTATGTTATTAATCCTGAATCTCCTAAACTGCATGAATTGAATAACACTAACATGTTACCACTAAAGAGAAAAGAATCTTCTCAGATGAACCAAACGTATCTTTGGCACTTACGCCTTGGTCATATTAATCTAAAAAGGATTCAAAGACTGGTTGAAGATGGACCACTGAGTTCATTGGAAGTGGAGGCACTTCCAGTCTGTGAATCTTGCTTAGAAGGAAAAATGACCAAGAGGCCGTTTTCGGCCAAGGGCAATAGAGCCGGAGGACCGTTGGAATTGGTTCACTCCGATTTGTGTGGTCCCATGACTGTCCAGGCAAGAGGTGGTTATGAGTATTTCATCACATTTATTGATGATTACTCAAGATACGGGTACATTTACTTGCTTCGCCGAAAGTCTGACGCCTTTGATAAGTTCAAAGAATTTAAGGCAGAGACAGAGAAGCAGACGGGTAAATCCCTAAAGTCACTACGATCTGATCGTGGTGGTGAATACCTCTTGGGAGAGTTTAGGGAATACCTATTGGAGCACGGGATTACATCCCAATTGACTGCGCCAGGGACACCCCAGCAAAATGGTGTAGCAGAAAGAAGAAATAGGACTCTTTTGGAGATGGTGAGGTCCATGATGAGTTATTCTAGTTTACCTGTTTCTTTTTGGGGACATGCTTTAGAAACGGCTGCTTACCTGTTGAACTTGGTTCCAACTAAGGCAGTATCCTCTACTCCCACAGAATTGTGGACTGGACGCAAACCTAGTCTACGGCATATTCGGATTTGGGGTAGTCAAGCACATGTGCTAAGAAAGGATCCTAGCAAGTTGGAATCAAGAACAGAAGTATGTTTCTTTGTAGGGTACCCAAGAGGAACTAAAGGTGGTCTATTTTATAGTACTAAGGACCAGAAGGTCATTGTAAGCACTAATGCCCGGTTCTTAGAAGAAGACTATATTCTAAATCACAAGCCCACAAGTAAAGTTGTTCTAGAGGAATTGAGGAAAGAGGAACAAGTAGAAAGTTCCTCAATACCACCAACATTTGAACCAGTTCACGGTGATACTATCAACACGTTAGACTCAACCTCAGAACAACGTGTGGATTATAGCGCACCGGGTTCACAAGTGACACGACAAGTTGTCACTAGCACCCCTGTAGTACCTCGTCGTAGTGGGAGGGTTATCCAACAACCTGAGAGGTATATGTTCTTGGGAGAGTCATATGACAAGATCCCTGGGGAACATAATGCCGAACCCTGTAACTACAATGAAGCACTACAAGATAAGGATGCAGAGCTTTGGCAAAAGGCTATGATATCTGAAATAGAGTCTATGTACTCGAATCAGGTCTGGGAACTTGTGGATCCACCCGAAGGGATAAAACCCATTGGGTGCAAATGGATCTATAAGAAGAAAAGAGGATCAGATGGAATGGTTGAGACTTACAAAGCAAGACTCGTGGCGAAGGGTTTTACTCAGAAAGAGGGAATCGATTATGAGGAAACATTTTCGCCAGTAGCCATGATGAAGTCTATCCGGATTCTTTTGTCCATTGCAGCTAATTTCGATTACGAAATTTGGCAAATGGACGTCAAGACAGCTTTCCTCAATGGAAGTCTTGATGAGTGCATCTATATGGTGCAACCAGACGGTTTCATAGCAAAGGGTCAGGAGCATATGTTGTGCAAGCTTAAGAAGTCCATTTATGGACTCAAGCAGGCATCAAGATCTTGGAACATCCGTTTTGATCAGGCAATCAAATCTTTTGGTTTTGATCAATGCCCAGATGAACCTTGTGTGTATAAGAAGCGCAACGGAAATGTGGTGGTGTTTCTAATACTTTATGTGGATGATATCTTACTCATCGGAAATGATATTGGGGTATTGTCTACATTAAAGTATGGTTATCCAGCCAATTTGACATGAAGGACTTGGGAGAAGCCAGTCACATCCTTGGGATCAAGGTCATACGAGATCGCAGGAATAGGATGTTGGGCTTATCGCAAGCCACTTATATTGACTCAGTTCTTACCAGATTTAGCATGCACGATTCCAAGAAAGGTTTTCTACCCTTCAGACATGGAATTACTCTATCTAGGGAGCAATGTCCGACTTCTCCAAAGGAGATAGAGAAAATGAAGGCAGTTCCTTATGCTTCGGCTGTAGGAAGCCTCATGTATGCAATGCTTTGTACTAGACCTGACATTTGCTTTGCAGTTGGCATAGTTAGCAGATATCAGTCTAACCCTGGGCAAGAACACTGGACTGCGGTAAAACATATTCTCAAGTACCTGAAAAGGACTAAGGATTATATGTTGGTTTACCAGGCAGAGAGTCTTACACCTATAGGGTACACAGACTCGGACTTCATGTCAGATAAGGATTCCAGAAAGTCAACATCAGGATATGTGTTTACTTTGGGAGGTGGAGCCATAAGTTGGAGGAGTATCAAGCAATCATGTATTGCTGACTCCACCATGGAAGCCGAATATGTGGCAGCCTCTGAGGCAGCAAAAGAGGCAGTTTGGCTCAGGAACTTCCTCATGGATCTAGATGTGGTACCTCTGATAGAATCGCCTATTACACTTTATTGTGATAATAGCGGAGCTGTTGCAAATTCAAAGGAACCACGGACCCATAAGAAAGCAAAACACATTGAGCGTAAGTATCATTTGATACGAGAGATAGTTCAGCGAGGCGATGTCATTGTGACCAAGATTGCATCAGAAAACAACTTGGCAGACCCTTTTACAAAGAGCTTGACGGCCAAGTCATTTGATCGTCACGTAGAAGGAATGGGAGTTAGATGTATGGCTTCATGGCTTTGAGTCCAAGTGGGAGATTGTTAGAGCAGTGTTCTAAAAGCCATGACTTATGTAATAAACTCTATTATTAAGATGGTCTTAGCATTTTGATGAGAATTATTATTGGTAAATGCTTGCATTATATTGTTTGAAATATTGTGCTTGTTTTTAATTTAATCCTTTAATTTACATTGTAGATAATCTGGTGTGTAGAGTTTGGCTTACACACAGAAGATCAGATTATCGGTTCCCTGTGAATTATAAGTTGAGGTTCACAACCTTAGATGGACTTGGATAATCCATTGGATAAAGGTTGTAGTGCAGTTCATCTTACGTAGTTTATCTTGACTATAAAAGACCGGTTGATAGGTTTTGGGTGATTGTACTAGTACACCTTGTGTGTATTGAACGGACCAAGTTGGGGTAATTATTTTTGTACTGACTAGATAAAATAATTTACACCCCATGTTTATTATGATTGCTTATGCTCTTAATCCTAAAATGGTTCTTAAACATGTGCATTTGTTATTTGTCATTTTGATTTATTAAAGAGTGAGATTCTACTATGGATCAATAGGCTCGGTAAGTTGGGTGACAATAACGCTTGTATGATGAATATTTGCTATTGATGGAATCCACGTCTCCAATAGGAGGTTGATGATACTCTCTTGAGGATGCTTATAAGTTTTGATTATGTCTAACCCGGCCGGTGGATTTAATTATCCGACATATCAAATAAGTTAAGCGGAAGATCTCAAGGAAAATAAGATGTTATGAAATAATATTGTCAGTAATAATTATTTCATAACGAGTATTGGAATCTTAGCGTGGGGAGATATTAAGCATATAATATAAGGAGCTCGAAATATTATTTTTGAGATTAGTATGTTTGGAGTGCAGTCATAATCCTTTAGTGGAATGAATTATGACTTATGGGCTTTTGGTTTTAATTCTAGGTTGAATTATGGTACCCAAGCCCATAGGAGCCAATTACTGATTTCTCCTTTAGGTCCCTGCCCTAGCCTATAAATATGTGGCTTCCTCTCTCTCTCAAGGGATATATGATTTCAGCCAAAATCAAAACCCTAACCCTAGAAATCCTTTAGGATCTCTGGATCCAGAAAAGGTGAGGAAAGGAGAGAAGGAGAGCGAAGGGATTCGCAGCTGCCGTTCGAAGCAAGAAGGAGACCACACTCCGCGGATCTGCAACATAGAAAGGACATACGGCAGAAGATCTGAAGGTTCCGATTGAGTGATTCATCGTCGTCCATCAGATCCGATCTTCTTCTATGGCAGAACTCTAATCTGAGTTCTAAAGGTAAACCCTAATTCCGCCTTGTAGAGTTTGCGTTAAAAAGGTTTAAAAAAAAAAATTTTGTTGTTCGATCTATACCTCGATCGACGGATCTTGGCAGTCGGGATTTATTTTTCCAACAGATTCGACCTATGTAACCAGATTGAGGGTTTCATATGGTCATTTGAATCGCTCGATCCTCATCTCATCTCCATTTTGAGATTGGCACTGATACACTCAGCTCGTTTTTACAACAGTTTGCACTCCTATGATAGATACTCTGATGGTGTAGTGTATGAAAAAAATAAAAAAATTTATTTTTTGAGAAAAATGTTTATTAAATTATTTAGTTCTATACTTCTCATTCATAATAGTATATACTTCATTAGTATATACATTAAAAGAAAATCAAAACAGTTGGCTAAAGCTATATGTATCATTTTCCTTTCAAGATATATGAATCAGAGCAACTCCAACAAGTCGCCATATCTTCATTTTGGAGCACATTTTCGGTCCAACCGTTCGGCAAAAACGTCCTCTATTTTAGAGGCCACTAAATGAGACTCCATATTTCGAGGCTCACTGTTTGAGCCTCCAAATATGAGGTTTGTTACTCTTTTTTTTTAATAATGCTTGATAACTTCTATAATATAAGTTTAATTTTCATAAAATTGATATCATTGGATAGATGTCGTCGATACAAGTCAAATGAGTCTTGAATATGTTTAACATATGTTTAAAAATGTTATATATTTAATAATATTTTTGTATTTTTTTGCATTAATATTATATTAATTATTATTTACACTTATGTTCTAAAATGAGTTTATTCTAATCGTAACTGCTGAAATCACCGTGATTAAGTGTAGATGAGTTGTCGAGTGCTTGAAAAGCACGAGGTTTTCTTTCTAAAATTTCTTCTTTTTTCCTTCGAAAATATTCACGATCAGCTTGATCCACAATGGAATTTAAGTCCACCTCCATGAATTTTTTCTCTTGACGTTCTTGTCAAAGCTGTAATTTTGTGCGTTCATTTTCAGTTTGTAACATCATTAGTTGGTGACGCATTACTGATTCATTTTCCATTTTAGTGAATTATTTTTCCCTTTTCAGTTGTCCTCTTTTCAAAGTCTCTAATATTTCTCGATTTCCTTCAGCGATATATTCAAGAGCGTGATTCTTCTCAGTCATCTGTCTCTTTCTCATCTTTTCTTTCTTCCTTCCCATAGGTCGTCCGGAAGAATCAACATTATCATCAGCGGGAGCTTGAAATTCTTCATTTGCTCCTAAATCAACACATCCTAGTGTTCCCGGAGATTTGGATGAAGGAGACCCTATTTGAGAGCCTTTAGAGTAATCAAATTGTTGGCGCTGATTGAAATTTTTTTTAGGAGTTTTATCAAAGCCATCTCTCAACTTCCTTCAGAATGGGCCATACATGATCAAATTGGAACCCTTTTTTTTCATCCGGGTCTTCAGCAAACAGAACTTTAGCATTATTTACCTATAAAGTTTTTAAACAAGTCAAATTTTAAATAAAATGAAGTAATAAAAATATAAATATAAATATAAATATATTATGAATAATATAAAATATTATAATATTATTTTAATCAGATACGAATACAAGTTTTTTAGATACATATATTTTTATAAGATACGAATACAGATTTTTTGGATACATATATTTCATCCATATACGAATACAATTTTTTCGAGTACAGAAATCAATTTGGAATAACTAATAGGTTTATTGGTCAATGGGTCTGGAACTAATAATATTAACTTCTATCGATTTTAAATTTCACAAATAATCATCAATTATGTATACTACATTAAAAAATAATGTGAGATATTATAAATTAAAGTTCTATAAAAAAATATATAAAAAATTAAAATAGAGATGAAAATAGATACTGTGATTGGAGTTAATGAATGAGTAGTAAGACTCTAAACTCACTTTTTCATTTTTTTTAATACATTTTGAGACTCTATTTTAGAGATCTCCAATTGGAGATGCTATGAAGCAGTGATGATCGTTGAAGGGGACGTCTACCCCCACCGCTTCATTTTTTTAATCTCACAACCTTTCTAAATCACCACTTTAAAACATGTTATTCCTAAACCCACTACCCCATTTTCACATAGTTTTCTCTCTCCTCTTTTCTTTCCCCTTCTTTCCCCCAACGGTTGTCGTCCTCTCTATCGCCGACCTTCCATTGACACAGTACAGAAAGGACGAAGACTATGATGAGTGTGCGAGACCAGCCCATCCAAGAAGCGTGGCAGCAGCGGCCACACCCACCTCCTGCGGTCGGCCCTCCTCGTCTTCGGAATTCGGATGCCGTCTGACCCTCCCACGCGGTGGACTGGGGCTGCGGCCTTTGCCTATGGAATGTCGCTTCATCGATCCGCCCCTTCACAACCCACCAGAACAGGCCAACTCGATCGATGACCGACACAACAATGGCTTTGATAAGGTGGACGAGGAGGAGAAGATGGCGGAGACACGTATGGTTTCGATGAGATGAGCGACTACAGGTCCGCGCAGGACCTGCGCAAACTCCTGGAGACGAGAAATAGGAGAAGAGTATATTCTGAGACAAAGGAGTTCGTGCGCTTATGAGGCTGTGGAGCTTGATATTGTTCTTTTTTACAGGGAATTTCAAAGCCTCTGTTTTTTCTCTTTTTATTTGGAGTTCTGTTGCAATGGAATTTCTTTGATTGAATTTAACTTATCTTGATTGATTAGATTGAACTAAACCAAGGCCGGCTGACCCGCGATCAACTAAAACCGATTTTGTCCAGTTCGACAGAAGATCTGTCGATCTAATAACCTTCCAATTCGGCAAGGTTCAAGTCGAGGCTTGCTTCAACTTCGACCGACTGTCGGTAAGGACATCTAGCCCAGTTCGACGAGGGGTGGTTAGTGGGATTAATAGTTTTTAAAACAAAACATGATGTGATATTCTTTTTTTGGTTGGGAGGGTGAGTAAACTTACTGGTGGGAATAGACGTGCCCGTTGTTGAAGCATAGACAATTTGTCAATTATTTCCAACGATCTCACTACTTGCCAAAACACATTTTTGTCATCCACAATATGATAAAAAGGCAAGATTATGAAATTCATGATTGTAAGACCGGCATAACCGGGGAGAGGTGCCTGGATGAAAATCACATAAAAATCTTGGAATAAAGCATTTTATATGTATTATATGATAAAAACCACCCTACTCTTCAACAATTAAACGTTATTCCCGAGTGAAAACCCTCCACTAGCTATAGTTATTAGGAAGGGTTCGGGCAATGAACTCTCTTTCTTTGTTAAGCGGAAGGCCACACCCACCCAAACGACATTAGTAGCAGAAGTGAAGGAACGTGCAGAACAAAGGGCTACAGGGAAGTAGTGATGAAGGAACGTGCAGAACAAAGGGCTAAGGGGAAGTAGTGATGAAGGAACGGGCAATAGTATAGATAGGCATTTGATTAACGTAATTAAACATATAGAAACCTGAGATTTTGGATACTAAAAAAAATGCTCACCCATGAAACTGACTTTTGTTTCTCAAAAAAAATGAAACTGACTTTTGTTCTAACGGTCCAGTGCATCCAAAATGGCCTCTGTTCCTCAGCAAACGCTGTCTTAACTCAAACTGGAACATAGCCTGCAAACTATACCCTGCCATGTTTTCCTCTCAATGGGCCTATAAAACACAAGATTTAGAGAATACAAATACAATGCACAATAAATGCCCTCTCCATTACTTTTCAGAATAACATGAGATGCCAGATGCAGCAGAACAAACTCCAAAGTACAAACAAAAGAATCATGGCAGTGATAATGATACTGGTTGATATTTTCTGTTCTACCAAAACTCCTTTGTCCTACGACACATCTACAGAAGAAAAAATGCAGGAAACAGACAGTAACAAAGGGGAAAGATGATGTAGAAATTATAAAAAATAATCAGGAGTCTTGCGCGTGGTGTCAGGCTCAATTTGCCTGGGTGCAGGATCGAACTGGAGGAAATTCTGATCCATATTCTCTCCAATCTCCAGTATTGCCGCCATGTTCCCACAGCGGTAGCAATAATTTGGAGCGCTAAATACAGTAACAACATTTTTTTCCTGTGAAAACAAAGAAATGGTCGATTAAAATGAAGTTTGTATGCTGTTAACATTAAAATAGTTGCATCAGTATATATATGTATATATATTTGCATTTCCCAGAATTTGATGTCAGCCAACCTGACACCAATTGAAGCCTTCCATGACAAGTTGATGGGCCCTTGAAATGAGAGTCAGACCATTGGTGTGATTGAACTGGGCAGCAATGTCCTGCCCAAAAGTGTATCCAGCTCCCCTAGGAGAAATCCCCCACCCACATCGATCATCTGGGTCGGACCACAGGAGGTCGCACATAGGCCCTTCATGTGGCACCTATTGATTAACAAAAAGAATCATTTGATATCAAAATTTCACAAATAAAACCAACTCAAAATGTCACATGGCTCCAAATATTCAAAAAGAAAAAATATTATGATATTTAATACCAAAAACTGATGAAATTAAAGATGTGTGGCAGCCAAACAGGAGTCATGAATGTCTGGCAGCATGATGATATATATATAGGGATTTGATACCCTGCGGACGTGCGGACGCCCCCCTTTACGTACGGATCCATTTCTGGCCGTCCGATCGCAGACCACCATCAAAAGGACCACCATAAAAAAAACACAAAACACTCTCTCAAGACTCTCTCTATGTGCGCAATCGGACAGTCAACCATCAAAAGAGAGAGAGTCGACAGTCGAGAGAGACGGTCGAGATAGGCATATCTGGGGGTATTTATTTGAATGTTTTGGACCATCCGATTACACGCGATCGGACGGTCGAGTACGCTTCGGTCCTTTCTAATACACGGTGGTCCTTTTTTTGGTCTGTGTTTTTCAAATTTTTTGACCCACGCGATCGGACGGCTGCCACGTGATCCGCACGTCCGCAAGGTATCAAAACTCTCTCTCTCTCTCTCTATATATATATATATATATCTTCCATAGTGGTCATTCATGATGACAAATAAGTCCATAATTATATCAAAACTATTTTTTCTGGAGGTCTCCCATATACTACAAAGTCAAATAAGTCACAAATAATGAAGATGAATTCAAATCAAGATTAATGGCAATGGCCAAGTCACAAACATCGGTTTGTTGTTCAAGGTATTGTTTGTCAAATAAAACTAGCACCGACATCAAAATTACACAAATTAAGCAAGCATGCATAGATGTAGAAGCATATACTTGCAATGGAACAATGATAAACCAGTCTTAAAAAGTGATATTTCTAAACCAGAGATGAGACAATGTCCATGAAGAACCAAAATTGAGCAATTTGTCGAGGAATATACCGCATCACCAGACAATATCAGCAAATGAACAGGCACAATAAAAGGCAAAGTACAACAGACAGGTACATGCACGGAACAGTGGAGTAAAGATGTATATGATACCTCTTGTATGCGATCCAGGGCACGGATGTTATCCAATGTATCCAGTGATGGGGATAAACCACCATGAAGACAGAAAATCTACATGATACAATAAAAACCATCCGTCAGAAAGTGATCATGTTCTACAGTGTGAAAAGAAGAGTATCTACCAATGTGGATATCAAACCTGACTCTCAATAAGAGCAGTAAGCGGTAGAAAATCAAAAAGATCAGTAAAATACTTCCAGACATTTGCATTCCCATATTTTCTCAAACACTCATCATAGAAACCATACCTGACACAAGAGTGCAAGATGTCAGAATACTAGAATTCATTTTACTACAAAAGTAAATAGATTTAGCTAAAAAGCCTGACAAAAATATCTAAACATAACATTTTTATAGTTGAAAGTCATGATCATAATTTTAATGTGAGGACTGAATAGAGAGATGCAAGAATTATCAACCAGGTCTACCAATGTCAACAAGTCAGCTTTAAAGATGAGAATAATACATTGCCTGAAGAAGTTCAAACCCCAGTTCTACAACAATGGTCTAGTGCCAAGGAACATAAAAACAATCCAAAAGGCCCCACATTTGGACAAAAACAGACAATGGACCTAAACAATATAACGACGTGTGATGATAATTGCTTCCGTATATTAGACACTTGTACAAGAAGTGCACAGATGATGGTATTGTGCTGAAGGATATTAAAGCAATCACAAATTGTCCCACCTTCAACCAAAAAAAATCAATTGGATTGCATTTTGCATAATATGGTGTATGCTAATGTATCGTTTTTGTAGATTCTTTAGCTCATCCAATGTGCTGGACCTGCTGGCTCATACAAGTTAGGAGCAGAGCACTGTGTCCAATGATCCCCAAGGCCAACACGGCAATCAATAAATATCAACCATATACCCAAGATGTTAAGACACCTAAGATCATAAGATTTTAAAAAAATAATATGTAGAAAATAGCTAATAATCAAGGTATCCTAATGTTCCATATATTTGTTTTCAGATGGAGTGATAAATTGTTTCCGAATCCAAATACCTGACAGCCAACCTATAAAAAAAAAAAATTTCACGAGTCTGTGTGTCTGTTGAAAGGAAATTCATTTCACCATTTAAGCTAACCATTTCACCATTCTTAGGAGCAGATCACTGTGTCCAATGGTCCCCAAGGCCAACACAGCAATCAATAAAAATCAACCATATACCCAAAATGTTAAGACACCTAAGATCGTAAGATTTAAAAAAAAAAAAAGATATGTAGAAAATAGCTAATAATCAAGATATCCTAATGTTCCATATATTTGTTTCAGATGGAGTGACAAAATTGTGTCCGAATCCAAATACCTAACCGCCAACCTATAAAAAAAATCACGAGTCTGTCTGTTGAAAGGGAATTCATTTCAAAATTTAAGCTAATCATTTTGGCAGTTGATAATATGAGTAGCCTAAAAACTGCAGTATATGTTAATCAATCATTAATTCATTATAACATGAGATCTATCCGAAACACAGTCAAAGGTCCATAAGAAAAGAGGTTTGCAGCCGTAATATCATAACAACAGCTGCAAGTAATTGAGTAAGCTGCTAGGTTTCATTTATTTTCATTGTTTGTTTTCCTTGAGAAGATGTCTTGTCTTGTCTTCTTCTTTCATGTTTAACATTTTAATATTACTTTCTAAATATTTTCCCTTCAATAAAAAAATGCTAGCAGTTATAATCTATTTATATATAGTACTAAAAAAAACAATGAATCACAAATAGTTACAAAGATATTCATCAAATATTCCTTTCTTTCATCTTCCTCAGGCCTATAATTCATCACATAGACCTTTCAAATTTTGGAGGTCTACTTGGGATACTGTTCAAAACAATAACTATCCTAATAATAAAAAATCCAGGAGGTAGCTGGAGCTCACAGATTTTCTAGGCATACAATACCCAACCATACTTCAAAACATATAAAAGTGCACATATCGATGCCCCAGAGTAGATGTTTGAAACTGCCTTTTCAGCACCATATGCTTGTCAAATGGATTTAACATATTCACCCACCATTTACATAATTGACAGTACCTGTTTCCAACGACTAAATATAATGTTTCAATGAGATGTTTGAGAAGTAGTCATATATTGGATTCCATATTTTCATATTAAGCATTTCTTTTATATCAATGTGTATATGCTACATAGTATTATTCTTCAATAAAATCATTTTTGTCATTTTCTCTTCACATATTTCTTAAACTTTTATAGATATGTCCTTGGCTTGTAATTTTATCGAGCACCACTAACATCGAAGGATGCTCAATTAAAATTGCAGAAGATTTGCATGGTTGCCTGTATCATGTCACTGGTACTCACTGGATTCCATGTTTGAGATTCAGTTAGAAGATTGTATGGACAGTATGTTATGTTATGCAGCATATCCAAAAATACTTCCATCAACATGCATAGCTATAGCTGATAAAATACAAGAAATGGAATAAAAGAAAACCTTCTTTCTTTCTTCATGTCATATCTCCTTAAATATTCTCTTGAGAAATCCACTTTTTAATGACATTTTTAAACTTTTTATTAGCAGTGACACAGCCCTTGACGACAGAAATTTCAACCATGAGTGTCAGGTTCAAGTCTCATCACTTACCAATAAAAAAAAAAGGCAGGGAGAGAGAATAATTTCTCATAACATCATCATACAAAAAACATAAGTGCCAGTCTAAATCTACATAAATTTTCCTCATTAATTCGATAGCCTATTATCTCAAATCTGCATTCTCATTTAACTAGTACTTTTTTAATGTTCTTGGTTTCCTCCATTCACTTACAATTCTAGTCTACAATTCTTTATGTCAAACAAGGAGTCACAAGCTAAACTATATCCGCACATTGAAAAAATGAATACTGCTAACCAACAGCAGGTGCCATCCAGACAAGCAAATTAGTGAAGAACTTCAGCTTGAAAAGCTAAATAGTGAGCAATGAATACACAAATTCATATTAATATAAAACAAATCTTATGGTGACTCATCCTGCAATGAGTTATAAGGATGAAAAAAAAATCATCTTGAAAGCAATCATTGCCCATGTAAGGTGATTGATGCATGCTAACTGTTCCGTATGTAAACGCACCAGACAGTGAATTTTACATGCCATGGCTTCAGTCTTCTAAACAAAGAATTCCTAGGAAGATGTTCTGGCAGTAAAAAAAATACCAAGTATTCTATAAGCATTAAATCAAAAGAATGGTATACACAATACATGAACCTTAGATAATAATTGGTTAGCCATATATTAAATGTTGAGTTACGAAATTATAAATATATAAACTAGGACTTACACTTGTGTTATTTGCCGGCTCTCATGGTTTCCTCTCAGAATTGTAATTCTGTCTCTGTATCGAACTTTCAGGGCAACTAGGAGTGTGACCGTCTCCACTGAATAATACCCACGATCTACACTAGGAAAAAAATATAGATAGTGACAGAAGTATATTACAGTTTAAGCAATATGATAAATTAGTACATAAAATTTTACTCAGAAATTTATTTAAAGTGATAATGATCATTGCTTATGACTTGGTATACAGAAAAATCATGCACAAACAAGACCATCTATTTAGCATGGATAAAAAGTAACATTCTGCAGACTTCAATTCTGTGCACATTGAATTTCTGAAAAGATGAGCCAGGGGCTAGACACTAACTTGACCATGTCCAATTTACATTCAATGCTTTGACCCATGCAATCACATAAAAAAAATGAAATAAAACTATCTATAAGTGCTGGTAAAGTTTCAACAAAAACTTCATGATCTTAAAAAAACTGTAGGTTAACAATCACTAAATTCACCATGGGAAGGGATTTTGATAGTCAATCACTTCCATTCAAATCAAACATATTTTTACAAGATCACCAACTCATTGTATGGGATCCACAGTTGCCATCCAACCATGAATAATCATGTTGGTATAGAAAGACCTCTCAGTCTAATATTGTCCTAGGAATGGAAACATTTAAGTAAAAGAGAAACTCTAAGCCCCGTCAACTAATACTCTATGATCCACAGTTTCCATTCAACCTTGAATACTAACGCTGGTATGGAAGGACCCCAAATTATATTTTTTCCATGGGGTTGATACATGCATGTTCTTCAGGACT
Source organism: Acorus calamus (assembly GCA_030737845.1). Classification (NCBI taxonomy): domain Eukaryota; kingdom Viridiplantae; phylum Streptophyta; class Magnoliopsida; order Acorales; family Acoraceae; genus Acorus; species Acorus calamus. Next base: position 15,406,626 of record CM060879.1, read on the forward strand.
ATAGGATTGCGAACAACAAAACTTAGCGCATGCATTAACACATCTATGAGCATTTCTGTGTTGATCAAGCAATAATCAAGTCATGCATCCACATAAGAAATCAGATGTCAGGATCTATGTGTTCACTGTTCATAAACATACTGAAAAAAGAGACCTAATGGATAAAGATCATGGGTGGATTAAGCTATCATGTCAAACTCAAATATGATGCACCTTCCCTTCTAAAATCATGAAGTACATGAATATTTTTCTCAAACAAACTCATTTAAAAGAGCAAGGAAAAGATTTTTTTAGGAACATCCCTACTGCAACCATCACTTATATATAATGCAGATCCCTTCTCAAATATGATGCAGCTCCCCCTTCTAAAAAATCATAAATATATGAATACTTTTCTTATCAAGCATACCAGCCTCTTAAGCAGTGTATTAGGAAATGTTGATGCACGGCTTAGAACAACTGCCAATCATGTTTCTGTTGGCTGGTTTATTAGTTTGATTGTTTGTTTGTTTGTTTTTATCTTTTATCATATGACATCAGAAATCAATATCTATATTTGTTTGTAAGGCTGCCAAAAATATGACGTAGGGAACATGTGGGAATTAGGTTATCATGCTGAATTCAAATATGGATAAATCTTCTCAACCACCACTGATAAAGATAAATAAAATGAATAATGAGTAATGTAAATAATAAATGAAAATCAGTTTAAATATCCAAAAATATGTCAATCACTGCAATCTTAAGCAATCTATTAGGAACTGATCCTGCTGAACATTTTTTTTTCTATTTTTTTTTTTCTCAAACAGACGGTAACTTTCTACTCACCCACAACAGAAGAACCATCTAAACAGGCAAAATCACAAAAAACTAAACTAACAAGCAGTAATAGAATTGACAGTTAGGTTTCCATAACAACGAAGAGGAAGGCAAGGAAAATATTCTCTTGGATTAATTATTGATGAATAAAAAATAGAATGATCGTACTACAACTCCAACCAAAACAGCAACAGACCCATCATAGTAACATCCTGACAATATTTCTTTCTCGAGTGACAATTCACCATGAAATTTTGGAACAAGCCAAACAGCAGATTACAAACAGACATGCCATCCTAAAGAAAGTTCAAAATACCAACAAAATTATCGCATACCACCAATGACCAAACTTCCAAAATTATTCAAAGCCTAACATCACCAATAGCTCAAAACAAGACACTTGGTCAAAGATCACAACAGACCACAGAAACCAATTTTTCCTTATTAAAAAAATTTAAAACCATATAAAAAAACAGAAAATTAAAAAATAGAAGATTTACTCCGGAAAGGATATCTAGTTACAAATTCATAGCAAATCCATTCTCTAAAAAATTCAGATATTCAATAGAATACTATGATCTAATCTATCTACAACTACACACAAAAATAGCATAAGCAGTATATAAAAAAAATCACAAAAATTCGAAAAAAAAATAGGAAAACAAAGATCGAACTGGATCATGGAACGTACCTACATAATCTCCCATGAAAAGATAGTTGGTGTCGGGGGCGTCACCTCCGATCCGGAAGAGCTCGATTAAGTCGTGGAACTGGCCGTGTATGTCGCCGCAAACAGTGACAGGGCATTTCACCGGCTGCACGTTCCACTCCTCCACGAGGATCGCCCTTGCCTGCTCGCACAGCGCCTTCACCTCCGCCTCCGGCAGGTACTTGCATTCTCTCAGATGCTCAATCTGCCTGTCCAGGTCCCCGTGCGGTGGCATCTCGATCGGACGGCCGCGGATCGAACCCGATCTGGTAATCGTACGGTCTCTAAGGTCCCCTTCAGACGGAAAACCTCATGTGAAGAGGGACAGATCCGAGGAAAAGCTTAAAAAAAAATAGTTTGCTATTTTGATTTTGTTTCTATTTTTTTAACAAAAAAAAACGAGACAGAAAGCTTTGGTACACTCGTAAACAATGTCTTTAAAATCGCATAAAATAAGTCCGATCTCGTCCTTTTATTTACACTGCACTTTCTTTACGCACACACCTTTCTGAGCCTAGATCAGGCGTCCTGATTTGATCCAACGGCTCATTTTGTTCTACGTGACTATTAATTCTCACCGAGGGGAATCATGAGTTCCGCAAAGAAACAAAAGAGATGTTAAACTCACTCGCAGGTGGACCCACCCGGAATACCATCGGACGGCCATTAAGAGAAGGAAAAATTTGAGATTTGATGGAATTGAGCGAACAAGCAGACGCAACGACTCCTGTGGCTACGTTGACTCGCGAGAAGGTGCACGAATTTTGTCCGATACGCTTTCTATAATTCTTCCTTTCCCGCCTCGAGATTGGATAATGTTTCAGAGGTTTCCCAGCCGTCCGTTTCCTGTGCCTTTTGGAGGAATATTGGTTGGACGGTTGATATGGCTAACTGTGGATGGAAAAATACAGCGAGTGAAATTTAAGGGGGAGGACATCATCAGAAGCCTAATCATATGTGGCGGAGGCTCGAGCGTAGTCAAAAGAATCGAACATATTTTTATATCAATCAAAATAAAAATAAAAAAACAAGGCTTGCGACTTTGCGGTTGTTTTCTCCAATTTTGTCAAAAGCATTCGTGTCAGTCGCACGTGTCACGCTCACCTACTCCGGCTACCACTTGTGAAATAATGCCATGGGAAAAATGTATACAAACTCTTTAAAGTTGATTAATATCTGCATCCCCTTTGGTTTTTGGGATTTTTAGTTTTTCGTTCTCAGAAAACTATCGAATTTAGCGATCTATTTCTCACTTCTTTATATTTTGATTTTAGTCCCTGTATTTAAATGATAATTTAAGAATAGGTCTCTCCCAGGGACTAAAAAACAAACTTAATAATTTAGGAATAAGTCTCTCTCAAGGACCTATTCCTAAATTATCATTTAAATGCAGGGACTAAAACTAAAATATGAAGAAGTGAGGGATCGATCGCTAAATTCAATAGTTTCCGGGGACTTAAAACTAAAAATCCCTTGTTTTTTTTTTAAATTTATATAACCCCTTAATTTTTGTATCGATTAAATAAATACTCCCCTAGGTTAACATATCATTTATTTTTAAAGAATATATAAGGAATATTTTTTTATTTAACAATTATTCAAATTATTGTATCCATGTAATCAATCCCCACATTTAAAAAAAAATTCAAATCAGTCATGCTAAGGACCAAATTGTCCTTGTCTTCAACAATGCTCGGAATATTTTAAAAAACAACAATTTAAGCATCTCCTATCATGTACACAAATATTTACTCAAATTTAAATTTGAGTAAAAGTCATCGAAAACCTTATCTAACCATTTACCTATACCCATACCAAATCAAGTGAGACTCAAATCTTTACCTAAATTTTTAACATATTTTTTTCCTTTTATCTCCACATTTTCTTTCAATGTGATTTTTTTTCCATTCAACTCCACCCTTAGGTTTTTTTTTTAGTATTAAAACGGTAGACAGACGCCATAATATATTAACAAGGAAAGCTCAATACAAGCAGACACAAACATACCCAAATTAGGTACTCCAACTTTAATTGAATTATATTAGATATCTTCCTACCCCCAAAATTTTCACTATCTCTTGAAACCCAAAAAAAAAGTGATATTCTTTATTAAGTTTTCATCTTTATTTTTTAACTTCTTATTTTTACTCCAATAAAAAAAATATTATTTTTATTTTTTTAAAAAAATTGGATCATAATAATTTTTAAAGTTAGATATCTTGAAGGAAAGAAAAATTGAGTAGTAAAAATATTTGAGGAAAAGACTTTAAAATGTTTATAAGAAATAATTAAAAGTAGATGTGAATTTTTAAAAAAATTTGAGTAAAACAAAAATGATGGTTAGAGATATATCATATCAAATCAAGCTTTTATTCAAATTTTAAGTGAAATTTGGATATAGATTTAAATAAGAGCTAGAGATGACCTAATATGTTTACTACTGATCAACATGAACCAATTGAACCAAATGAACAAAATTGAAATGTACCGAACTAATGACTACACGCAGAGAGCTTTCATGCTTCATCATCAATGTTTTTTATTCCTCTAAAGTCTCTCTTTCGGAGAACGCCCTTTTCGAGCGTCGTATACGGGAGCCGAGCTTCTCCAACCAGTAATGGCGGTTGTTTTTGTGCTCGGCGTGTCTTCCCTGAGGTGAGTTTTGGGTTAAAAGGGATTGGGGTAATATAATTTTTTAAATAAGTGGAGTTAAACCACACATTAGTTTCATGGGTTAACGGTAACTAGACAAGGAAGGATGTGAATTGACCTTATAAAATCAGTCAGGGGTTACGTGAAGTAGAAAAAAAATGAGGGGTTAATCTAGATATCAACGAATTTTAGGGGAATTATACGCATTTTTCCCTAATGTTATTTGTAACCGTTATTTGTAACCATTCATGGGTCTGATGAGAACCTTGTCATTTTTTATTTTTTAAATAAAAAAATGATATTTTTAGATTGTAGTCCCATTTGCGGACCATATTAATTTTTTAAAAAAAAATTCACACACTCTCCCATTCAACTATATACTATTACATGAAATTATGTATATATTGAAATACAATAATTTTTTTTTCATTTTAAAAATGAGAAAAATTGTGTCATATACTATGATTGATCACATAAACTATAATAATGCAGTATGTGAGGCTGCAGACTAGACTACAAAATGAACTGAGTGTATCAATGCTCTTTGAAAATAAATATATATACATCATCCCCTCATCCGGCATTAGTGACAACTGACGACTCCATTCGTTACCTTGCTAGGCCATGTATCTCTTTCCTTCTTTTATTTTTTTTGAGGAAATGATAGACTATATAACATTAAAGATAAGTTACAAAGTTTAAAAACTTGCCTCAAAACAAGTAGGGGACAAAACTAAAGGGGCAAGGACAAGAGCTGAAAACAACACATAAGATGTGTGTGTCATCACCTCTAGCCCAAGAAAAAGTCCAAAAAAACAGAAATACAAAAGGTTTTAAAACAAGACCAAAAGGGGCCAAATAAGATCCAACCCTCCTAGCCAAGGTCAATATGTATCACTCCTCTTTCCAAATGAACATCCCTTGCCCCTGCTAGCGAGCGTCCCCATGACAAAATGAACATCATAGAGACAACCCAAACATTCTCCATGTAGAAATGTTGCCATGCAAATATCTTCTTGTTTCTACTCAACCAAATCGCCCATAACACCACTGGGATGACAATCTCTAGAACCCGCGCATGAATTCTATTAGCTCCTAGTCTTGAGTATCGCCTCATGTGATCCCAAAGCTCTCCTTTATTGGTGAAACCTGTGTGGATACCCAATGTTGTGTCAATCATTCTCCACAAAGAAATCAAGGCAGGACACTAACATAGAAGGTGATCCATCAACTTCGGGGCTGCATTGCATAGCTCGCAGGTCGGCGCTTCCGCCGGCCTCCAGCGTGCGCTATATACCTTTGTGAGAAGACAATCATGTAAAACCAACCACACAAACATTTTCACCTTAAGAGGCATCTTCCTCTTCCACAGCCACTTAGTTTGCTCCACCATGTTCGCGACCTTCGATGACTCACGTCTCCGCCATCTATAATACTCCTTCACTGAAAATGATTAAGAATGGTTTGGAGCCCAAGTCAAGGCATCCTCCTCATCTAACCGAAGCTCCACTTTCTAGATCAACATCAATAGCCGTGCAACCTTCTCGACCTCCTCTTTTGAAGTGATCCGACGTAGTAGGAGCTGCCATGAACCCGCCCCGTTCACCCTGGCCCAACAATGGACCCCTTGAAATTTATGATTCGGAAGAGACAAGGAAATATGAGACATAGAGACGTATCACTACACCATCTATCATGCCAAAATAATGCTCGTACCCCCTTTTCAATCTTCCATTTCAGTGCAGGAAAGAAGGACTCCCCAAGGGCAAACCAGCCCTACACAAGAACGACATGGAAGAGGAAGGTGATGGGAACAACCCCCTCCCTCCCCCCCCCCCCCCCGACGCCATTGTCGTAGCATTCTTAGAATAGTCTCACCCATAGAATTTCAAGATGTGCTGCCCAACACCACAATCACTTTGCTAACAAAGCCTTGTTCATGGCTTCAAGATCTAAAACTCCAAGTTCTCCAAGTCCCCCCCACACCGGTCTCTGGGCTGGCATATAGATTGTAACAACTGCATATTTTATAATTACATATATTTATATATAGAGAGAAATAATAATTTATTATTTTTGTGCAGTTGTTAGGTCACAAGATTTGGTGTATTAATTCGTTAGGCCTTGATAGGAGTTGTTAGTATGTTAAATGGGCCTAAGGATCTAGTCAGTGGGCTCTAACAAGGGTTGTTAGTATGTTAATTGGATTTGGGGACCCAGCTATAATTATTAAATTTTGGGTTAGCTAGAGAAGGGCATGTTTGCAAATTGTAAGTTTTGTCTGGACCTATCCGAAATTGTCCAATCCGATTTGTTCAATCCGAAATCTGTAACAACCAGATTTTTTAGAGATTTTAACAGCAAATCAACCGTTTATATATCCCTATTATTTTCCTTATTAACCCTAATTCAAATTGAGATCTTGAGGCCATTGTCATTGTCAATCTAGGTATCCATCATCTCTTCTCTCATGAACCTTTTATTTATTTTGGTTCTATATCGACCATGATCTTATTAAGTTTCTCTTTTCATGGTGTTTATGTGATTTTGGGTTTTAGATCATAAATTTGGGTGCTTGTGATAGAGATTTATTATAATTGGGAAGATGATTTAATAATCTTTGTTTTGAGTGATTGTGTTATAGAAAAATAATTTTGGGTTATTATCTTTTGTAATTGGGTGTGGGAGAGAAAGAGTGGGAAAGAAAAAAATAAAAATAAAAAAGAAGAAAAGAGGGGGTTTGAGTCGCCGGTGGGTTTCTGGTCGGCAGACCTTCGGATAGCAGGCCCTGCGGTGGGTCATGGTCCGGGGAAGAAAGGGGGATGGTTTTGGTGATGGGCTTGAAGTTTTCTTGGTAGGGTAGAAGAGGTAAGTGAAGGAGGAAGAACAAGAACAAGAAAGGAAAAGTATGAGTTTGGGTCCAGAATTTTTAAACAGTGGACTTGGGCCCAACCTGACTGGCCAGTCGGCCAATGGGTCTTGGGCTTTAAGTGTTTTGAAATTTATGGATTTGTTGGACAATGGTTCTGGGTCCAACCAGACTGACCCATAAGCCAGTGGGTTGTACTAGAAGCCCATTGTTTAGTGTAGGTTATTGGGATAAATGGGTTTAGAATAAATCAGTAATCCATTCGGTATAATTGTTCAATTTAGTTTTATTTATTAGAATTATTATTTTATTTCAGGCATTTCGTATACGGATTAACCCGGTATTGTGTCACGCATATTGTCGTTGAATCGGAGGTGAGTGGACTTGAGTCTCATATGTAGATTTCAAAAGAATATATTATATATTCATGTTATGACCATCTTATTTTGTGGAATATAACTGTTACTTTTGATATAAAAATGTGAGCATTCTTTTGTTGATATATTTATTATTATATGATTTGCATGTTGAGATCGTGCATGCTCTGCTCTTTTGTAGTTTTGAAGATATGATAGATTATCAAATGCATACATTCCGCCTAAGTGGCTCAGTCTTAATGGCCAACGTCTAGGTGGGCGCATATTTATGTGACTAGGTGCGAGAATGTAGGACCCAAGTCTTTATGGCTATGTCTATATGGTCATGTTGTGAAAGATCCCGCGAGCTTAGTGCTGTGAAGACGAACATGCATGTTTATAGTGTTGCATGCATCATGTTGGATATGATGTCATAAATGTATTATTGCATGTCTTGGTGGCCTTGTTGTATATTTACTCTGTTGATATATTACCCACCTGTATGGGCATAATATGATTATGATATTTTGAATACAAATGTACTAACAGAATAATGATAGTCTATTCACTAAACGTGTGGTTGCTCACCCCTCATTATTTTTTCCTTTTTCAGATTAAAGGTTTAGAGTGGTGGATCTCGTTTTCCTTTTCCTTTTCCTATTCACTAAACGTGTGGTTGCTCACCCCTCATTAGAGTGGTGGATCTCGTTTAGCTGTGAATGAGTTCATATTTTCTAGAAGGCTATACTTACATATAAGGTATTGGTTATTCCTTTGTCATGTAGAGGATCCATATGTATGATTGTATAATAATATTTAGATTCAATTGTTTCTTATGTATATCCAATAATTCAGAAATTGTGCTGAAATTTTAGTCTTGACAATTGATGTATAAATATAGTGATGTTTTCTTATGTTCTTTGAAATAAAAGAATATTAGTACTCTGAGATTCGAGTAATTAAGATAATGCACCGAATTTCACATTTCAAAATGGAGTCATGGATTCAGAGGTGTTACATAGATTCCCAAGTCACCAAATGTGGCCAATTTACAGTGCCGCTCTAGAAGAAATGCCTTCTTATCACTTCAATCTTTTCTAAAATCGTGTGCAGGACATGGAAGATCGATAGGAAAAATAGTGGTAGACTCAAAATCATAGACTTTAGGAGCGTGAGCTTACCGCCAGAACTGAGAATACGATTCTGCCATCTGTCTAGGTTCTTCTCGAAGTGTTCGACCAATGATGTCCAATCCATTTGGAGTAGCCTTCCTTGAACCAGCGGAAGACCTAAATGAAATGGGGGTGCTTGCTGTATAACACAAACAAAGATAGCTACCATGCCCTATGCCCTTCGTAGATCCACATTTATCACCCATAGTGAACTTTTCATTCATTTAATTCTCAATCCTAAGAGCAAAGAAAAACTAGTTAGAAAAAACATGTATCCCTCAAGCACATTTTCGTCTGGAGCAGAGAAGACCATGGTATCATCGGCACATTGAAGGTGCGTGATCGGGATAACATTGGCCACCAACGAAAATAGCAACGGGGCGAGCGGGTCTCCTTGCTTGAGAATCATCCGCATTGAGAGCCGTTAATAATAACTGAGGCCTTCGCCGAGTCAATATAATTGGAACTAAACCTGTGTAGCGCTATAACATGGAAAAGAAAGTCCTACGCCACATTATCATAAGCCTTCGTGAAGTCAAGTTTCATGGTCACGCTGCTCCATTTGTCCTTGTGAAGATTCACTATGATTTCTTGGGATATTGCGAAGCCATCTTGTAGGCCCCTTCTAGGAATAAATGCCGTTGTCCTCTATAATGTGCACACACACCCTTTTGAGTCTCTTCGTGAGGACCTTGACAATCAACATATAACACCCATTCACAAGACTTGGGTGATAATCCAAGATGCACTCCAGTCCCTCATGCTTCGGGAAGAGCACAAAAGAATACACATTAATGCACCTGATGCCTTGTCTACCTATTTGAAACTCTTCAAACATGGACATAACATCGTGCTTAACAATTTTTCAAAATTTCTGATAGAAGTGTTGTAACGTCTCTATATTTTTCAGCATTATATATTTATTTTAAATATATAATGAAAATTTTAATTGAAATTTGGTTCTTTCATTTTTTTTTAAATTTGGCAGTGGGCCCAAATGAGTTCAATTTGATTTATAATTATAATAATTATAAATTAATGTTAAAATATTTATTTTATATTTTTCAGGAGTTATAGTGTCAAGAATTTTTTGTTGAAATTTGGTGAAATTTGGAGTTCGATAAGTTAGATTTTTAGGCCCCGTTTGGATTAAGGAATTGAGTTATTCTCGATAGATAACTATGCCAGTATAGATAATAAATCTACAGAAATAAGAGATTTTATGTTTGGTTGTATTTTTTTTATTCTCATTGAAAAACGTAAGAATAAATGTTGAGTTGTTTGGTTGATGAAGAATAAAATATAAATAAGGTGTAAAAATTATATTTGACATGTACCCTCTTGATGTATAAGAGGTGTTGATAGGTGATTTGATGTAATGAGATGTGTTTTTTTTTTATTTATAGGTGGGCCCCACTTATCCATGGGAATAGATAAACTGGGTATAACTTATCCTAGGGGTTACTTAGATTTGTTATACTCTTCTATACTCGTTTAATCTTGCTTAGTAATACCAAGTTATACTCTGCAAATATACAACCATTTTCCCTATCCAATTCTTATACCACTTTTATTCTCGCTTAACCCATTATTCAAACAGGGCCTTAGGATTTTGTGTCAAGTTATTGGGCTCAGAGACCTAGTTACGAATCTAGAATATCTTCTAATAGTCTTCATTGACCTGTCTATAAATCCGATAGGGACCACGTATGAGTGTGGCTTTCATGCACGTGCATCATTTGTATTGCGTATACCCGAGGTGAGTGGATGTCTCCATTTATTTTGAAACTATAATGTATGTATTCTTGTTGGCATCATGAGTATTTTCTGATATTGAAATCTATTTTGTATGAGGCATATGAGCATGTAATTTATCATATGGTTGATATTTTATTATATATTGTATATATTGGAATTATGAAATTTATGAAACTGTCACATACATTTATGCCTGAAAGAATAAGTGGTTTTGATCATGCACGCATTATATCGCCTAGGTAGCGCAACCTAGGTGGCTCAATATAGGTGACTACGGTTCAAAATGGACCCTAGTCTAGGAAACTATGTCTAGGTGACACGATTTCCAAAGCGAAATTCTTACGGTTAGGTGTCGTGTAATCTTGTGGCTAGGTGCCATAGAAAGTAGGCATGCGCATTTGTTGCATTCATATACATCATATATTTTTTTAGAAGTGTCTTTATGACATAATATATTACTCAAAAGAGAAGTTTTTACACTCGACATGTTTTGAATAACATCTTTACCATAAAATTTCAGTATTTTACAACTGTTTTTGGAGATATTTTTTAAAGTCATTATTTTTTAAGTATATTATTATTATTGGAACACCATTGTCCATTCACTGAGTGTGTGGTAGCTCACCTCTTATTATTTCTTCATTTTCAGATTAAAGACTTAGACTTGTGAATCTCGTGTAGCAGTGGACGAGATCGTGGGTGTGAGAACGCTAGAATTGCTTGATAGAAGGACTTGATCAATTTTTATTTGATATGTAGTTGACTCATCCTCCTAGTAACCATGTTTATGTCAAGTTGTATATCTTTTTATGTATAAGTTATATCTAGATTAATTAGGAGTATTGTGGAATCTTAGATATTTAGTATCTTTAAAAAATGAAATTTATTTTAATATAATTTCATTACATATTTGGATAAAAGGAAAATATAGAACTTTGAGATTTGAGGAATTAAGATAACGCACTAAATTTCACACTTCAAAAAATAGAGTTGTAGATTTAGGGGTGTTACAAGTGCAATCTGAATCCATCCGGTCCCAGAGATTTATCCCCTTCCGCCTTCATGACCAATGCTCAGACCTCCCCCATCAAAAATGGTGCGTCCAGATCTGAAGCTAAGGCCTCAGGAACTTGCAGAAATTCACAATCTGCCCACCGGGGATTCCAACCGCAATCTTTCTTGAACGCACGCTGTAAGTGGTTAACAATACTACTCTGAATGTCCTCGTTATTCTGCGTAACCATTCCCTCCACACAAAGCAGGGGAAATGTGATTTACTCGTCTGCATTGGCTAGCGATCTTGTGGAAGAATTTGGTGTTGCCATCCCCTTCCTTCAACCACAAAGCATTCATTTTTTTTCCGCCACTCACGTTCCTCCAGGTGTAAAACCTTTGCAAACATCATCTTGGTCAATTTCCTCTCCACCCGTTCTGACTCTGTGAGAGGTTTACATTCCTCCAACTTGTCGAAGTTCTCAATACATTAGTGAAGGCGGACCTTTTTTTGAACCTTCTCCTGCTTCTTTTTCATCCCCTGAACTTTTAGCACACGCTTAAGGTGACACGTACAGTTTAAAAACCACCATTCGCGTCCATCAGTAACCAAAGGAGGAAGAATTCCAGTTGTTTTTAACTATCTCCTTGATCCTCACAGTCGGACCATGTATCTCTTTGCACAGAGCATGTATGTCTAGTAGCTTTGTTTTGAATTTCAATATAAGAAAACATAATTCTTTGATCTAAAAAAAAATTCAGACATATTTACAGGACTGTGAGGGAAAAAGTTAAATAAAATAATAATTAAATAACAGTAAATTTTAAAACTTGAAAGTGATTCAACTAAAATATGTGATATTTAATTGTTGATCCATTGGGTCTATGACCTGGTGATTTAAAATTGTAAACAATGTCTATGACCTTTTGAATTGGTTTTGTGGACTTTTGTTCTACTGTCTATTTTGAATATGTGATGACTCATGCTTTGTTAATACTAGTAATGGATTGACTAATTGTATGTTTAGGACTTTCTGGTCTATTAGGACACTTTACATATGATTCAAATTTAGAAATACATGAAGAGAATAATTTACTTGTGGAAAATGATATGTACAACCCCTTGGGCAGCCCCAATTACAGTTCACACCGGGTTTTTTTAAAACAAAAATCATACTCTCTCATTAAAGTTTATGCTATTATATGAAATGAAGTATATACAAAGAGACATTAGTGTATTTTTTCTTGTTAAAAACTGATAATATGTTTTGCGTCTTACACTATAATAGAACCCCCCATACACTATTGTAGGAGGTGGAATTAGATCTCCCTCCGCTGGGCCGGATTCAAAGGTGATCCAGACCTTAGATATAGATCTGAGAAGAAAGCGCCAAAAGAACCTCTGTCACGATTGTAGATCTTCCTTCAGTGAGCCACCTTTCTTGACCAGTCACCTGCAACTTATACCAGTGTGGTGTCGGCTAACGCCCCTCCGACGTTCAAATCAATTCTCCATTAAAAAGAAAAATTAAGCTTGAGTCTAGGATTTTTTTGAAAGAAGAAATGCATACCTTGTGATGAAGGGGATGCCCTCCTATTTATAGTGGGAGATGGCATGCCGGTTTTGTTCTGGAGGTGTGAGCACATCATGTAATGGAATCTTTCATGTGGCTCTATGATCGGTTGACACATGCGTGATCTCAGGATCAGCTCATCATAACATATTTCTTACAGTTGGTTACAGCCACTGTGTCAAAGAATATTCTCTGGGCTTTTCTGTAATTTCGCTAGTGGTTCTATGCATCTTCTGCATCAGCCTAAAAAGTAATAATATAATAATATAAGATTTTATATAAAATATGTTCTTCGATTTTTTTGTTGACCATACAATGCCATTTGTACAAAGACAAGCTATTAGTGTTGTCTATTCACTTTTCTAACAATATATTACTATACCAATAGAATAAGTGATTTTCTATTTGGTTATATTTTTAGTTATTCTAGTTGGGATTGTAATAATGAATTTTTTGTTAACTGATTGACTATGGTCGTTGTGAATAAAATGTGAATAAAGTATGTATCAAGATTTATAAAATATGAAAAAATGATTTGACCTATATACCCATGATTTATAAGAAGTGATGACAATTAATTTGATAATGAGACCCTTTTATACCAGTGTAATAGATTGAGTTGAATAATACAATTCTAGAGGGAACCTGGAATACAAAAATATCAGTTTATTTTCATCTATTCTAGTATAATTATATTCATTTATTCTTTTCACCCCAACAAATTTTTCAGCTTATTCTCCCGTTACTCTCTTGTATTCTCTCCCTATTCCATTACCCAAATGGAACATTAGCCCCCACTTGGATCCGGTATAAGAACCCGGATAAATCCGGATAACAAAAATTGTGTTTTTATTTACCCCGGATAACCCCAGATAAAGTATGTCAGAATAAACTATGATAAAGTGGTATATGTATTCCAATCAACCCTTGTCAAATAATATGTGGGCCCATTGTCAAATCAACTGTCATCACCTCTTATAAATCAAATGTCAAATCAACTATCATTACTTTTTTACTTTTTATAAATCCTTATTCATACTTTATTCACATTTTTTCCAAACAACAAAACATTTATTCTTATGTTTACCAACGAGAATAATTCAAAACACAACCAAACACAAAATCATTTTATATTTATTTATACTCACTTATGCTTAGATAAATCCATACCTTATAATAAAACTTATCCCCGTTCCAAACGGGAAGTTAGATTATTAGTGCTCCCCGTGTCATTTTTCATTTTTTTAAATATCTCTATTCATTTATGTTATTACCTTTTTGTTTTTCTCTTGTTATATTTTCTAGATTGGTGGGTGTGATACTTTTCACAAAGCAACTGGAAAATATCAACAGATTTTCACAATTTCCATGTATTTATTTAATACTTCCTAACCTAACCAAAAAAATGGTGACCACTTAAATAAATAAATAGAAATTTTAATGTTAAAGTAAAAATGTTAAAGCAATGATGGGTGATTATTTTGGAAAAAAAGGCCCACTCTTCTCTCTGTATACAATGAGAAATAACCCTCTGGTTTATGAGTGGACCTATAAAAGGTCCTTAACTCATTTAAAAAATCAAAGTTCATTTAGGAAACCGTCATTATATTTAAAAAAGGTATTCATTTATAGTTGAGATTTATCCTCTCAATCAATTAAGCTCATGGTTCATTGCACATAATTGGTACATGCTGAATTGATGTTACGTGAAAACACTAACCCCCGTTTGGGGGTAGAGAATAAAGGGTGGATAGGGGAGAATACAGTAGAATAAGCCCCAAACAATTGTTTGTTTGACAAGAATAAACTTTGATAGTTATGTCTGGATAAGTTAGGATAAGGCCTGATAACTATTCTAAGAAAATTGTGAAATTGCTTATCAGGGCTTATCTATACCAATGGATAAAACTACTCTTCTCTGTCATTTTAAAATATTTATCTCACCTAACACTCTCTGCACACATTCCAAAAACTGTCACATCTATCATATCACATTCATATCTCTTATACTTATTCACAAACACAAATAATTTATGCATGGGTATAATTGTCATTTAAAAAGTCATAAACCCTTATCTATCTCTTATCTACCACTTATCCTTATTTTATTCAAGGTGAAACAAACAACAAAAAAGATCAATTTTACGTTTCTCAATGAGAATAACAGAAAAGACAACTAAACAAAAATTTACTTATTCAGTATGGATTGTTATCTATCCCAGTATAGCTATCAAGGGCAAAAAATCTTATGTCACACCCCAATGGGCCATAATGGAATGTATTCCATGCATTTGAATCTATTAATACACGAATCCAAAAGAATGCATTAAATATATTTCTTGAACCTATCCTGTACATTGGCAAAATATACTTTGATCTAGCATAAAATTCATAAACATAATATTGATGCATTCAAAATATTAAATGAAAAACATTAAATTTCAAATATAATGCGTAGGTTTTCTCACCAAAAAATTAATTATTTGTAGGTTCAAAGTAACTCAATAATGTAGTTCATTACTTTGAATTACTCCTCCAGTTTGGAGAAAGTGGCCGTACACCTACTAACCAAAGTATTTTAATCACTCGGATCACTTTTTTATTTTAGTTTTTTCTTAACTAGATGAAGAAAGAATTCAACTAAATTTGCAAATCCCATTTTCAATGTGATATATATGAAACGAAGACTTGTGAATTGAAACTATATATTTATATTTCTAGAAATGGAACAAGACATAAATTTGCCAAAAGAGCAGTATATAGGACAATTTAAGAGAGCCCCTGTATATCTTCTAAATATGTGTAGTCTAAGTTAGATAAAACATATAATTTCTTTTTTCTTTGTATAAGAGGGTACGTGAAATTTGTTTTATGAAATATATATCCTCCAAATTATATGTGAAATATACATTTCCAATAAAACGAATCACATTTTTTCTTTTTATGCCATTTTCATTTGATACATTAATTACTTCAATGTTGTGTATTTATAGATACATTGATATGTTTTTAACAAAAATAATATCATTGGATAAGTCTCGTAGAAATCTTTAAAATGAATTAAGTAAATCCTCATATATTTAATTATTCAAGAATTATATTACTTTTTTTAATTAAAAAATCACTAATTTAAAAATAACTCTGAACCCTTTTAATATTAGATTTATTTTAAAGATCTCAACAACTTTCCAAATGTATAATTTTTTATAAAAATGATATTAATAACATTTATTATAATATAATATTATATGATTTTAAAAATGACATTAATGATGAAGAAAAAATAAAAATGGATGGTTAGAGTACAATTCCTTTTAGAAAAGAATCTCCCTTGAAAATGAAAGTTTTGTCCTCTATATTTGAAGGCATGCATTGAAGACGCTTTAAGGAGAAATTCTAATTTTTGAACTTAATTACCAAATTGACCTTGAAATATCTGAACACAACAAAACGAGCGGACGGTACAAAATGCATGCAATACGATCCAACGCCCGTAGAATCCCTTCTTTTTTTATTCCGTAAATGCCCCCACCTCCTCCCATAAATACCCCTGCGAACGTTACATAGAAAACCCTCCCCCCACTTAAAAACCCTCTGTTTTCTTTCCCCCTCTCATATTTTCCGAAAAAAAAACGGGATTTCTCAAAACACGTTCTCTGATTTTTCCATGGATTCCCGGGCGTTCTTGGCACACCAGAATGTGATTCCGCTCTGTCGAGGTACGGCGAAATAGCATTTGTTTGATCGTTCCGTTTCATGTTTTTAAATTGAAAATGGGTTTCCGTTGTTTGTTCTACGTGTAATGCACGACGTACGTTTTGGGTTTTAGAAACGCTTGGTTGGTTTGTTCTTCTTGGGTTCTTGATGTCTTGTTTATACATTTATATTGCATGATATGACAATGTGAAATGTTTGGGTTTAGTGTAATTGGGGTTTGAGAAGTCCTGTGGTGGTAGTCGAGGAAGAGAGATGCTTATATCCCAGTTTGGTTCGGGAATAAACCCTAAATCAAGAATATGATTTGGTACAAACATTGGACTTATTCTGTTTGGTTTGCTAAAAATTACCCAAATCAATGTTATTAAGAGAGTGCCTAGGTGGAATTGGGCCTTCCCCACCTCATCCGGGGGATGAAGCGGCCGTGGGATTAAGTGCCTAAATGGGGATTGAGTGGGGTTTATTATGATAAATTTGATTTTTTAAACTTTTCTTCCATAATTTATTGCGTTTGTTGTAATCATATTGTATATTCAACTATATATGATATATTTTTTTAATTAAAAATGGCCAATAGATCCTTGCTTAATCATCGCCCAGCTAATTAAGTGCCTAGATGGCCATGGACCGTTGACTAGTGGCTACATGTTTCTACGACATTGTCCCAATAAGGCTTATATCTGTCCTCTTGACGAACCCAATAATTTGTTTCAGGTTAAAGCTCAAAGAGCTTAATTTGGGTTTTTATTCATGTGATCACCTAATTATTCTAGTTTTTATTGGTAGAAATAACATACATGCACTAGAATAGTTTTTATTCACATCGGAATTGCTGTTCCTTCTATGTTATTTTTTTTATTCTGGAAGCATACGTGGGCATACGGTTTATGTTGGTTCTGTCAAAGATAGAACTGAGGGCAGGAGCTCCTTGGTCCATGAAGCTGTGAACTGCTTGTGGGGCACTTGTGATATAAATTCATCAAGCTTTTTTTAATATTGTTATCTCTTGTAATTTTCATATAATACTTGACATGAAGGAGAAAGTCGATGTTTCACTACGCATATTTATGCTTGATGGTGATACCATGATGGGTGTTACTGATGGAAAGATGGGAGGTGTCCTGGAGTTTAAGGGTTTGACACTCAGTAAGACTGAAAGTAAAATATATGGAATCGAAGTTTGTTGTTGGTGGTGGTGGCAAGGGAATGAATATAGGTTTGTTAGTTTTCTTGAGGATTTCCATAAAGATATTTATTGGTTTTGATGCAGTGGCTGATGGCTAGAGTTGGATGCATTTGTCGTCTTGGGTTGTTGATTTTGATACAGTTTATTTGTGTTGCTCTCTTTGTAGCATGGATAAAAAGTTCTATTAGTTTTTGTTAAATACCGTGATTGCAAATTGTTGTAATATAGCCGAATTTGTTCCACTTCGAGTTCTCAAATGCGCCTTACATCCAAGATACCCTTGAAGTTCACTATCTCATGTCTTATTGCTCCATCATATATGCAAGCACACATTTGATTGAATATATTATTTTAATATGGTTTACCTGAATAAATCTTTGTACTTGAGTGGAGTTTGTAGTACTGTAGGATGACTCATCTTGCTGTAGTGACAACCATGTGAATATTGTGAAAATGAGCTTATTATTAGATCTCCTACCTTATTGAGGCTTCTTTGAAGTTCTCATAAAAAGCTCTTAAGAAGTTTTAATCCCTCTATTGCCATTCAAATTTCTGCATTTTTTTTGTTTTTATTGTTCTTGCAAATCTTCAGATTCTATGTTTATTCATAGAAGCTAATTGTCAGAATTAATTGCCCTTCAGGGTCATTTAACCAAGTTCTTTCATTTTTAATCATTCAGGGGTGATAAAAGCAATTTATTTTGTCCATTATTTTTATATTTTGTAATTGTGTCTAATTTTAGGTTCTTAAAAGGAAATAATCACCTTGGGTTTGTAGGCTTCAGTCAACAATGCCTCATTTTGAAAGAACAGATAATGAGTTGGAATTTTTCTGGGGAAAGAAGAAAGAATTTGGTGGGCCAAAGAAAAATTTTCACTTGTATGAATCTTTCACTTATGATGGAGACGAGTACTCTCTTTATGATTGTGCTTACTTTTATAAGGAAGACGCGATTGAGCCTTACATTGGCAAGATTATAAGGATATATGAGTCACCAGATCATGAGAAAAAGGTCCAGGCTCTTTGGTTTTTTCACCCTGTGGAAATTCGCGAATGTCTCAAAGATAATCACCCACTGGAGAAGGAGATATTTTTGGCAACCGGTGAAGGAAAAGGCCTTTTCAATATCAATCCTCTGGTATGTTGGATTTATAATGCATCACTTTACTCTTTAAGTATGATGTGTTTCTTCTCATCTTCATCCATATAATTAATTGTTTTCTATGATTTATTTCCATTATCTTTTTCTTCTTAAACATATTTGGTGGTTTAGTTAATTTTTTATCTATGAAAATTTTATTCGTAGATAACTGAATCCTATTCCAAAACTAAGCCTTTTGCTTTTGTGACTAATGTATACAATATGTTCTCAGAGATATTAAGTCCATTATGATTCTCTTTTCTAGATTCATGCTCTTGAAGACCCAAATAAAAAGAAGTTGGGTTTCACATGTTCAAAACATAAAATGTGGTAATATGCTTAGTATCATTAATTCATTATTTTATAAATGAAAGGGGGGGGGGGGTTTAACCCCATTAACCCAACCTCCATCCCCACCACCCATAATTATTTTTGGGTGAAGGGGAGGGGACAATAGGGGGAGAGTGGGAAAAGAGAAAGGGAGGGGAGGGTGACAAGAAGCAGAGGAGGGTGGGCAAGCGTGGGGTTGGTGGAAAAGGGAGATGCCTGAATGCTGGGGGAGGTCGAAGAGGGAGGGAGGGAGAGAGAGAGAGAGAGAGAGAGAGAGAGAGAGAGAGAGAGAGGCTGGGAAGGAGGAAACAAAGGTCGAAGGGTGCACGAGTTTGGGGAAGGGGTGGGGGAAAGACAAAGAGAGAGGCCGGGGAGGGGGTTTGGCCTCCTCCGCTCTCCGTCGCCCCACTCTCGACTTCTCTCTTTCTCTCGCTCTGTCCCCCTCCCCTTCTCTAGCCTCCTCCACCCACCACCCTCCTTTGCCATCCCATCTACGCGCATTACCTCTCTCCCTCCCCGCTCTTCCCTCTCCCCTATTATCCACGCCGACCAAAAATGGATAAAAATTTGGTTAGTGGGATTATTTGTTCCCAAGGAAAAAAGATGTCATCCGGGTAACTTATACTCATCAAAGAATTTAGAAAATGTATTTTGGTGACCAGAAATTTCAATAATAGTTGAAAAAATCTTAGATTTTATAGAAATAGCCCACAAATCTTGTGCATCGGGTGAGCTTGGGGGAATTTGAACTCGAGATCTGTGGGACAAAATCCATGCCTTTAGTTTGAATCCACCTAGGTTCACCTAATGAATAAAGTTTCTCAGGGTTTACGTGTCATTCAGTGCATCTAGGGTATTCCCAACTCTTGTTGAAGTTCCTCATAGATAAGAAAGTGAGAAATATTTAAACATGCCCCAATGAGAATAAAGATCTACGCGGAGGAACTTTAGCCCCCGTTTGGATTGAGAAGTTGAGTTATTCTAGACAGATAACTATATCAGTATAGATAACAATCCTAACCCCCCGTTTGGAACGAGAATAACCCCCCGGATAACCCCGGATAAGTATTTGGAGGTGTTTGTTTACCCCGGATAACCCCAGATAAATTATGCCAGAATAAACCTTGATAAAGTGGTATAGGAATTCCAATCAACCCCTAGAATAAAAGTTATCCTAGGTTATTCCACCTAAAGAATATGTGGGCCCACTGTCAAATCAACTGTCATCACCTCTTATAAATCACCTGTCAAATCAACTATCATTACTTTTTTACCTTTTATAAATCCTTATCCATACTTTATTCACATTTTACCCAAACAACAAAACATTTATTCTTACGTTTACCAATGAGAATAATTCAAAATACAACCAAACACAAAATCACTTTATCCTTATTTATACTCATTTATACTTGGATAAATCTATACCCTAGAATAAAAACTATCCCCGTTCCAAACGGGGGCTAAAGGAATAAGAAATTTTGTGTTTGGTTGCGTTTTTTTATTCTTATTGGAAAACGTAAGAATAAAGGTTGAGTTATTTGATTGATAAAGAATAAAATATAAATAAAGTGTAAAAAGATTGATTTGACATGTGAGCCCTTTGATGTATAAGAGATGTTGATAGGTGATTTGATGTGATAAAGTGTAAAAAGTTGATTTGACATGTGGACCCATGAGAATAGATAAACTGAGTATAGCTTATCCTAGGGATTACTTAGAATTGTTATTCTCTCTTATACTCGTTTAAATTGGCTCGGTAATACCAAGTTATACTCTGCAAACAAACAACCATTTTCCCTATCCATTCTTATACCTCCCTTATACCATCCTTATCCGAACTTAACCCGTTACCCAAACACACCCTTAGTGTAAAATGCTCCTCTTTATCCTTTTTGAACATTGGGCTTTAATGTTAGGTTTAGACATGAGAGGGTAAAATCTATGTGCATACATGCTACCACCTATTTGCTTATGGATAGGTAATATTTGTAGTGATGGTAAGAAAAGGGCTCAACACATCAGGATCCCTTTTCTTTGTGCGAGGGGATTTATAGTCATATAGCACCTACCTTTTAACACAAAAAGTAAGTACACCTGAACCTGCCCAAAAGTCGGGTTTGGTCAAGTTCAACCCTCCCCAGTTGCATCCTATGAAGTGGAGAATTTGAAGGAAACTGTCTTTCATTTTTTTTCTCTTTACTTATTTATGATTTTGAAGATGGGGTGAGACGTCTACCAAATTTATTTTAAAAGTTTGTAGAATATATAAATGGGAAGGCAAGATGTCTCCCTAATAGAAAACAAATAATTGACTAAAAAGTTCAATGAAACCTAGGTAGCGTTTGGGGAACACACGTTGATTCCTAGGAATCATACCTTTTCTCTTGTGAATAGTTGATTCCAAGGATGCGTACTTTTTATATTTTTCTAAAAAACAGCTTTGAAATGACATTTATAACTGAAAAATTGAGCCCAACTTTTCTGTTAATCATGGGCGTTAAGAAAGATGTTTGAGGATTTTCGATTCTTGCAAAAGCAAAATCACCCCCAAACATGTTTCCAAATGCCCCTTTAGAATACTTGGTATTATTAATTGATTTCTTACCAACTTTGTTCTTGTGGTTCACTGTACTGCACTGGTGGATGTCGGCGGTCCTTCATTGTTATTTATATGATTTTTTGTTCATTGTTCTGTTCATTTTTTTGGCAACGCCATTCAGGAAGCTATTGCTGGCAAGTGCAATGTTGTATGCACATCAACAGACCCAGAGAAATCCTCAACCTTCAGAAGAAGAATTAAAAAAGGCTGACTATATTTTCTATCGCACATTTGATGTTGGGAAATGTATCATATCAGATAAAATAGGGGACAATATTGCTGGGATTGGAGGTAAATATGATTATGCTCTCTTCCTCAATAACCTCGCATATTCTCTGAATTTATATGCAGATAAATTTTTTTGTGCGACTCCCTGATCTTAGTTGTACATAAATGATTGTGCAGTAAGATTTCTCTTCAATAAAAAGGAGGACAAACCACCAAGGGTGTCGCCACAGATATGAAAGCACAAGGGAAGGTGAAGATACCAAATAAGGGAACATTTATATCATTGAAAGATCGGGCGCATTCTGATAAATCGGAGGATGCCACCAAGGATGTCGCCACACATATGAGAGCGCATGGGAAGGTGAAGATTTTGAATAGAGGAACATTGATATCAGAAAGAGATCAGGTAGAATCTGATAAATTGGATGACAGAGCTCAAAAGAAAATGAAAATTACTGGGACATCTGAGAGAGACAAAGGTGACACCAGATTATGTAAGTCAACCGACATTTCTGATGTGGAATGATAGAAAGACTTCCAATCCTCGTGTTCCATCTGAAGTAAAATTTCCAAAACCAGATTTGCTGAAGAATCTGTTTGTCCAGAGAAAGAGTCTTTAAAGATTAAACCTGATGTCCAGAGAAGCAGACCTTCAAACGGGACTCCAGTGAAAACATCCTTGGATCATCTACCAAACGAAAAGCTTCAGAAACAAACTTCCGAAGTTACCAGAAAGCAGAAAATTGTAAGTTTGTGAAATAATACTCATATTTTCTTCACGTCTTTTTGAGGGCAGGGAGATGCTTTCAATCATGATTTTTAGTTGGATGTTGAGTGACAAATTTATACAATGAATGATGTTCAAAACATATCCGTTTTGATACAATTTACAGCTATTATATATGTTTGATGATTAGGATTCCCAACATTAGTTAGAAAAACTCCAAATGCGCATAATCAGCCACAAACCTTGTGCATAAAGTAATCTACGGCGTGCAGTATCCCCCCTTCCTTTTTATCTTTTAGTTGAAATTTAGAAAATGAAGTCTTTGTCTTAGGAAAATTTTAATGTAGTTTTCCAGTTAGTAAATAATGATGGTCACCAGGGATTCTCAATTCGTATCTTTTTTTTTTGAAATGGGTAAACTGTTTTGACAGAAACCCACATCAATTTAGGTCCCCCCCCCCCCCCCAAAAGTGGGGTGCCCTTTGGAGCCCAATCTCAATCGTATCTTTTTCTTGTAAAAAAACTGCGTTTCATACAAATTGACTTCTTTAGAAGTGTTGGTTGTCGAAGCATATATCATAACAAATTTATGTGATATATGAAATTTTAAATGCAATTTCCAAAACATTATATGAAGTCCTCCCTATATCTTTCGGCACCTTTCCCTACTGACTGTCGTAGCAGATCTATTTTAGTTTGATTATGTGAATGGTATTTTTCTTCTATGAAATGCTAGCATTCATTCTTCCAATAATTTCTAATTAATATTATATTATTTTCATGTCTTATATTTACAGGACAGGAAAAAATGGTTCAAGCAAGAGGTGCGTAGTGTTTTCACTGGTTCTTTGCAAAGTTAATTTTTACTTTGCATCCATATGTCTGGTGCTGATAAACTTATGTTGTGTTAATGCTGATATGGTAGTCAAATAATCAGTTTGAAATCGCTAGTTGAGGCAGGCTAAACTGCTTGTGATCAACTGTTTCGGAAAAACCCATCTACTTTTATACTATCTTTGTTTTTGATAATGACAATTTAACATAACTTATAATAACATGTTATAAAACAACATATTATACAAAATTATATGGGCTGAAACATACTATTTCAATTTAGTAATATAGTAACCATTTTTTAATACAACGTACTCAGGATTTGTATTATATTGGTAAGTTTAGATACTGAAACATGATACAATGTAACACTCTGTGTACTGGTAATTGGGACCTTGTAAATATGAACGTAATACTTGATAAAGTTAGAAAAACTCATCTGAGGTTTTGTGAATATGTAAGGTGATTTCTAAAGAATAAATAGTCAAATATTGATAGACAATTGTAAGCAAATTGGGGATGGTATAGAAGAGGGGCAATATAAAGATGTTATGATGCAAGTAGCTAGTAAATTCTCTGTTTTTTTTCTAGGAAAAGTAAATGCTATGTTGTAGAGACTTGAATTGTTAGTGTAATAGTCCAATTTGAATTGGCAATGGTCTGAAAATGAAATTTTATTATATAATAGTGTTTTGAGGAAAGCTAGGAACAGAATACCTGAATTGTATTGATGATAAAGTCCATACGTATGTAGGTGGACATTAATGCCCGGCTGAAGAAGAATGTGGGGTCCAGGTCCAGAAATTAGCTTTGACCTTCCTCATTGCACACCAATTTGTTATCTTCTCTCTGATGAGGATATTCTTTTGAGAACAGTCAAAGCAAAACCAAAATGAAAATGTTACAACCAAGCAAAAAAAGAAAAAAGGAAAAAAAGGAAACCGTAATCTTGAGAGCCGACTTCATTTCCCAAATCTGTTTGTAATTCATGGCCATACTATTTTCCTTCAGTGGTTCTCTGTTGAGGATCTCTAGGAGTTGACTGAGGAACCCAACCTCCTATGTTCACACACACCTTTGTCCTCTTTGAGTTCGTTCCTTTTTAAGCCTAGCTAACATTCCATTCACCTACTCTTAATTCTTGATCAGCCACATTCCTCTACTTTTTGGAGGATTGGTTCCTTAAATGTCTAAAGATTCTGAACAAAGTTGCCTGCGCTCTCAACTGCTTATAGTAAATTCAGCTTGTCTAAGTCATCTCTTTACTACTAAATATTAGGATCTGTGTTTGTTTGCCTCTATACTTGCTTGCTTGTATCAAAATATGTTTAATTTTTATATAATCTTTTACTGGAACGTCTAATACTGATTATCCTATTATGATGTATAACAAAATCAAGAATCTTGCATTAATGGATGTTGTTCCTTATGGTCTTCTTGCATTAATGGATGTTGTTCCTTATGGTCTTTGTGGATACCCTGGTGCATTGAAGCTTTGCGGTCAGCTTATTTTTTCTTTTTCTTTATTTTGGAGACTGATAGGTTTTTCTTGTCAGAGACACTGGGATATCGAACTGCAATCTCCTTTTTTGTTGAAAGAAAATTAGATAAAGAACCACTTTTATATGCCATTCCTAATCTATTTAACTTTTTTTTTCTTCCATTTTATTGCTTGTGTCTTAGTGGTTGGGTTCTGTTTTATTTTGTTATTAGCCTTGGAAGGATAAGATGAACACTGCTACTGAAGAAGGAACACTTGTTCTCCTCCAAAACTTGGATCCATCATACACCTCAAGAGATGTGGAGGTATTTATTAAAACTAGAGATGCTTATCCAAATTTATCTTATTTGTTGAGCCAATTTTATGCTAAATCTTATTGTCATGTGTTCTCTGCTTCTTCCGTGCAATTGATCCTACAATTTTTTTTGCGTTTTTTTTTGTTTGTATATATCCTACAATTGTTTCAGTCAACAGTTTTCTAAATTTGCTTAACATTTTCTATTCTAACAATATTAACTGTGTTTTTTTTTCATTATATGAATAACTTTTGGGCGTATTATTTATTTGATGTGAAAACATGTTAATTTTTTTTTATAATTTGTATAATCTGACTGACTGGGTATGGCCTATGATTTAATATGGTTTGCATGCAAGTTTGTTTCCTTTTCCCTTTTTTTTCCAAAAGAAGGTTGTACGTTGTATCATTTCATTGATTATTAAAATTTCTTTTTTGCTTGGAAGGAACTTATCTCTTGTGCTTTCCAAAGGCGGTGTGATGCCAGGATGATCCAATTGACTACATTTTCTTGCCCTTATAGTGGTAATCACCTATAGGATTTTAACTGCTTTTGCTGTTTATCTAATCAGTTTGTTGTGCATCATTCATTAATCTCTTGAACCAGAAGATAAAGCTTCTTTCCTTATAATAACTGTTTGTGAATAAAAACATATGTCAAAGATATCTCTACTCTGTTATGGCAATGGTAGCTTAATGAGTAGTTCTTCTGCCCTAGGTCGAGCATTTGTCATTTTCAGATCAAAAAAAGATGCAGCTGAGGTATTGAAGAGGTTGGAGGAGCGTAGTTTAATTTTGCCAAACAAAAGGTGAGAGAGTGTTAAATTGTGTGCGCGCGTAACCGGTTAGTTGGTTGATTCTCTAAAATTTCTGCTACTTGTTGGTTTATTTGCTACTACTGATGTTGCATTGAGCTGTAGACTATAATCTTATTGACGTTTTTTAACTCAATTATGACTTCATTGTTTTAGTTCTATATTTCAACCACCCTTGTACTTTTCACGTACCATCAAATTCTACTTAGAGTACTTGTTTCCTTCTGTGTCTATTTATTTCAGATATATAGTACATCCTTTTGAACCATAGTCACTCTCTATGGTGCTTTACTGTTCAATTCTCTTTGAATGATGCCGGGTGATTTTGGCTGTTGCAGGATTCTTGTTGGCAGCGAAGGATTATGGGAGAATCCAGAACAAAAATACAGATTTGTTGGGCATCTGTCCCTTGAAAGAAATAGTTTCAGGATGCAGCGAGAGGAAATGGTGAGACACATTTGTCAGCATATTTGTTTTTCAATGATGGTTTATTTTTGTGTGCATCTTGAAAATTTACTCAAAATTTATATTTTTGTTCTCCAAATTCAAGTATCTGAACTGAAACAGTTTCTAATGTCCTGATATGCATGGATGGTGTGGATGGTGTGGAATGCCAAATCAAATGCCACATCTAGTGTTTTGAAAGCAATTAATTTCATGCCCAAAGAGCCTGACTGTTCAGACATGCATACATGTGTCTGTCTCTTGATTCATTTGCATTGGGTTCTCATGTTTTTCAATGCTGTTATTCAGAAAAACGCAGTGTCAACATCTCATTGTTCCCAACCTAACACAATCGAATATGAGATGGCTATGGACTGGGAGTTTCTCCAGGAGAAGTTAAAAGTACAGTGGAAAGCTCTGTATAAGGTATCTCACTAGAATTTGACATATATACATGTTCATCGAAAATTAAATGATTCACAATCCTCTTTAGGGACATGAAGAAGAGATTAAACAGCTCAAGAAAATGTTGAAGATGAAATAAGCTGGCTGAAAAAGGTTCACATCATCAGTTCCTTTTTGGTATGTGCCATGCTACCTATTGTCCTCTGCGATTCTGTATTTCGTTTCATCTCAATGGGTACTGTTTGCAGCCCTGTTTGCCATGTCAGTAAATGAAATCACTCAGTAGTGTATTCTATATCACAAAAAATATGAAAATATATGCATTCTATGTTTGACAGGGTAACTACCAAATGCTTGGGTTCTCCTGGGAAAGTATAAATATGTTTTTCGAGCAATAGCAATGTGAAATTCTCTCCACAAATTTTGCAGCTGAGCTTTGTACGGAAGGCTCTGTTTTTTGGCGTAAGCATTGTATATAATATTAACGACGGAGTGGTGGAGAATTTTTCATCTGGCTAATTTTGCGCTTTAGCCATGATTAATTGACTGCAAACCATTCAACAAGTTTCACCTTGGAGTACCATTGCAATGCACTTGAAGAGGGGGGATGGAGATGTTCATATGGTTTGATCACATAATGGGTTTGATTTTTTTTTTAAATTTTTTTGTTCTACCTCTTTATCACTGATTCAGGGTTACTCTTGTTAACCGTTTCAGTTTCAAAAAACGATATAAATGACAAAAAATTATATATTTCATACTTTTATAAAATGTGAAATATACACTCTAAGCCCCCATTGGGTGGTGACGTGAACTATTTT
Organism: Acorus calamus; assembly: GCA_030737845.1. Lineage (NCBI taxonomy): Eukaryota > Viridiplantae > Streptophyta > Magnoliopsida > Acorales > Acoraceae > Acorus > Acorus calamus. The sequence goes on from CM060879.1 coordinate 15,434,575, forward strand.
GATAGATAATTATTTAGTATGGATAAAAAATAAGTTATTTTTTGTCTGGTTGGGTTTTTAGTTATTCTCATTAAGAAATGTAATAATAAAATTTTTATTGTTTGATTGATAATGAAAAGTTGTGCATTAAAAGTTAATAAAATGCGGATAGAGATTATAGAAGGTAAACAATTGATTTTACATGTGTGATCTTATTTTAATAGAGGTGGTGACATGTGGGTCTATTTTATACTGGTTGAATAGATTATGTGAAATAACATAATTTCAGAGGGATTTGGAATACCAATATTAGTTTATTCTCATATATTATGGCATAGTTATGCCCCTTATTCCTTGCAAATAAAGAACTGTTTTATATGCCCTTTTGGATAACAGGTTAAGCTCGGATAATGGTGGTATAAGAATGGATATGAAAAATTGCTGTTTATTTGCATATTATAACTTAATATTACTAAGTTAGTTTAAATGAGTATAAGAGAGTATAACAATTTTAAGTAAACCCTATGACTTAGTTTATCTATTCTCGTGGGTCTACATGTCAAATCAACTTTTTACATCTTATCACATCAAATCACCTATCAACACCTCTTATACATTAAATGGTTTATATGTCAAATCAATCTTTTTACAATTTATTTATATTTTATTCTTTATCAATCAAACAACTCAACCTTTATTCTTATGTTTTCCAATGAGAATAAAAAAACACAATCAAACATAAAATCTCTTATTCTCTAGAATTATTATATATACTGGTATAGTATCTATTCCGAATAACTCAATTCCTGAATCCAAACGGGGGCTTAAGTTTAATTCTCCTCTATTCCTCGCCTCTCCCATTCTCCCATCTAACTAAACACTCCTTCCTGATGTCTATTTGCATCTATCGTTTCACCCCCATTGCTTGTGTCTGTCTCTGTCAACAAGCTTCCACTCTCTCCCCCTGGCCGCAAAGTTTATACAAATACACAAATAAATCTTCAATCTCCTAATGAGGCGATTAGAGAAAGCTGCATTTTACTATATCGCTTTGTTCAGGCTCCACTTGACCGATCACCTTCGTTAATTGGTCTGTGTAGTCAATTTTTTAGTCAATCAAGTCAATTATTTATATCGCTTATCACATTCATTTGATTCACTTTAAGGGTTGTTTTGACAAGGATTAAGATTTTAAAAATAAATTTTTATAATTTTAAGAATAAAAAATCCGTTAATTTTATCTTTATTTATATTCTTCAAAATTAGGAAAAGAAGTTGAGATAAATGTTATTCTTATATAGTGAAATAAAAAATTTTCATTTACATTTTAAAATTATGACAACTGTTTCGGGGCAGAGGGGTAGATGCCGTGGTGGGACGGGAAGCGGATGGGGGTGGGGGGGGGGGGGGGGGTGTGGTGAAGAGGGAGGAGGTTCAGGAGGTGGTGAGAACAAACTACCAAAAGCCTCCTCGTCCTGGTAAGCCCAATTAAACATAGATCGGGTTTCCTCCTCGGATGACGCCATAGTGCTATACTAAGAGTATCTCTAACCGTGGCTCTATTTTGGAGCCACGGTTGGCTCCATTGTGGAGAAATGGAGGGGGGCACTCCAACCCACCCCCTCCATTTCTATCTCCATTTTTATTTTATTTAAAATATTAACTTATATAATAATATAATAATGAATATAAAATTGATTAAATTAATATTATTTATTTATTTTTTAAATTTTAATATATAAAACTAATTATTATAATATAATATATATTATTAAATTTAACAAAAAAAAATCAAATTAAATTGGGGTTCTATTTAACCCACCCCAAGGAAAGCAACAAGAAGAAAAAAGAGTACATAAAAAAAGAAATAAGAAAGCTGATAAGATACAAGAAAATGATAATACTCTGGTAAATCATCGTTGAATCCACTTCCTCCTCCGTAACCAATCTTCGTACGAACCTCTTCCGTATTCACCTCTGTATCAATTCAATGTATCAATTCAAGCTTAATTTATCTCAATTTCAGTGTGCATTTACTTAATGTATGAAAATTGTTATGTGAATTATTTTAAATTATGAAGTTTTTTTAATTTTTAATTGCATAATTTACTATAATGTCAAGTATTACATATAAAATTAATTAATATGAAATATTTAATTAAAATGAATGCGTAATAACTTAATCAATATTAGACTAATTTTGAATGTTTCGACGAGCCCTTTCTAATGATATAATATTTATAAATAAATAATAACGCAGCGAAAAACTAAAATAAAAATATCCAACAAGCGTTGAGATCTCATAAACACCTTGAATCCACAAGGAAGAAGCCCCAAAACAGAGGGAATTTTGAAATATTATTGATAAAAAACTAAAAACCCTAAATTACAAGTCTGATATTTATACTAATAGCATAAAATAAAAAAAATTACTAAAAATAGTAAAATCCGAAAACTAATTTTCTAGATTCTATGAGATCCTAAATGATCATAGGAATTGATAGAAATCAATTCCGATCTGTTATGATTGAGATATCACAAATCTAAAACTTACTAAAAATAGTAAAATCTCTAATTTTAAGCCCTAAATAAATGAATTTTTAAAAAATAAAAATTGTTAGTTGTTTAACAACTAATCCAGAAGATCTCCTCGATATATTTCACCATGTCAAATTTCGTGCGATTCTGAGATCATGACCATTGATTTGAATTTATTTGGTGGACCACTTTTGATGGTCCCATCTGCATAATCTGTCCTACATCAGACTCCTCTTCTTCAAAAGAACTCGTCCTCGAGTTCATACGCTCTTCAATTGAGGTTTCTTTATATTTCACCTTTGGCAAGAGAAGAGACATTTTCTTGACTTCAAATTTCTTCTCAATATAATCAATCATGTAGAAAATTGAATGCACCTCGATTTGTAGCCAAAATTTCTTCACCATTGTAGTAGTCGCAAAGTATTCATCATTATCATTGTTGATGATGGAATCCAAAACACTCTTGTTGATGGTGCACATATCATACAATACGAGCTTCTGTAGGGTCTCTTCCATCTTGGGGGTCACCGCTATAGACCATGGAAACAACTCTTCTTGTTCTCCTCCAATAACATATTTAGAATCATCAGAGAAAACAACATCCTCTGTTTCTTTATTGCTCATGTCCTCATCGATCTTTGGTTCAACAATGAGGTTGACCTGCTCTCCTTCTTCTTCTGCAAACTCAGCACCATCATATATATCATCGTCGTCAGTTGTGTTGTTACTTTTGTCCTCATCAATATCTGATTCAACCAGATATTGATCATAGGGTTCCATCTTCAGACTATTCTGAATTTTTGAAGGACTTTCTTTGGTCGCCTCCATCGATCTATCAACCATAACCTGCACGTTTGATCTCTCTAATTGTGATTCCACCATTGCGGTTTGGCAACAATTTTAATACAATGGGGGCACATATCGTTCGTAATTTAATGGTAGAAATTAATTTATGAGGAGCTGTTTCATCTTCCTCCACGTACAAACTAGTGCATTTCCTCGCCTTTGTCGGGTTCTCTAAAGTTGGTCCCACCAAGTGGCGGCCCCACTCTTCAATCGAAAAGCTACCAATTTGATCATCTTTTCTTCGGGAACCTCCATCATCTCAAAGAATCTTTCGACCTCCAAGATCCAATCGAGAAAATCCTTGATCTGCATATTACCATTAAAATACAGAATATCCGCCTTCAATTGGTAATCATTGTATTTCATACGCCGCCTCCCTGGTTGATATCCATGAAGTCCATCATCTTCATCATCCGAATCTTCCTCATCATCAAATTGATAATGAATGGGATGTCGAACGATGTTCCAAGCAATAGGTCGGCCTTGGGCAAATCCCTCAGCGCGTATCCTATCACCTTTAGGATGCCTGTTGTTGACGTTGAGGTTCAGGCCAGCAATCATCATGTGGATCTGCTGTAGTTATTCTCGCATCTCATCTCGTTGTTCTCGAATCTGATCACGTTGTTCCTCGACCGCCTTACACAGATCCTCCAGTCCACGACCAGCGTCATTAGATTGGTTGTCTCCCCCTCCATTATTTGCCATCACAGCAAGGCAAATCCTTGCTCTGATACCAACTAACGCATCGAAAAACTAAAATAAAAAGATCCAACAAGCGTTGAGATCTCATAAACACCTTGAATCCACAAGGAACCCTTGAATCCACAAGGAAGAAGCCCCAAAACAAAGGGAATTTTGAAATATTATTGATAAAAAACTAAAAACCCTAAATTACAAGTCTGATATTTATACTAATAGCATAAAATAAAAAAATACTAAAAATAGTAAAATCCAAAAACTAATTTTCTAGATTCTATGAGATCCTAAATGATCATAGGAATTGATAGAAATCAATTCCGATCTGTTATGATTGAGATATCACAAATCTAAAACTTACTAAAAATAGTAAAATCTCTAATTTAAAGCTCTAAATAAATGAATTTTTGAAAAATAAAAATTGTTAGTTGTATAACAACTAATCCAAAAGATCTCCTCGATATATTTCACCATGTCAAATTTCGTGCGATTCTGAAATCATGACCATTGATTTGAATTTATTTGATGGACCACTTTTGATGGTCTCATCTGTATAATCTGTCCTACATCAAATAAGAGATAAATTTAAACTTAAATTGGGTTATAGTGAATAATTGAATTTATGGTGAAGGATACAAATGGGATTAAAAAAGAATGCAAACATTGGGGAGGGTATTTAGGGGTTTAAAAAAAAACGAATAGGGAAATGCAGCCAACTGCATTTCACCAATCGGAACTGCATTTTTGCAGCAAAAATGACTCCGCCTGCATTTTTCAGCCACAATTGGCAATTGGTTGGAGCTCAACCGGGATGCATTTTGGAGAAATGCATCCCGGTTGAAGATGCTCTAAGGGTGACATTGTACTGACGGTTCAAGCCAGGGACCGATACTAATGGTTCAAGCCAATGAGACCCCAATTTATCCCAAGAGAATGATGTCGCTTTTACGGTTCAAGCCAAGGGACGATACTCTTATCCCACAGGACGCCGCTGTTTCGAGAGTTCAAACCAGAGTCCAATAATATCGGTAGAAAGCGACGATGTCGTCACTGGTGTCAAACTATTCAAGATGAACCCAGAACGAAACGGTTGAACACATGTATCAACTGAAGTAAACCTTTTGTATTGAACATTAAAATTATTTTTACATGTTTATTACATAAAAAACGCTTTAGAAAGCCAAAATTTGTGAGAGACCGAGCAAACTCACATACTTATGCCCATGTACTCCTGGGACGAGAGCGGCGTTGGAATGGGACGTAGGGATACATCCTGAGACTAAATCCTCGTCGTCAGTCGTTCACGTCCGGGTGGATCCTCCGTGGGTCTCCCTCCGGAAGCAGACCGGACTCCCACCCCAACAAGGACTACATGTCCAACTCAAGCAAAGTGATGGTGTCCGTGTCGTCCACGACCTGATCGTGCAGCTCGGCCACAGTCATCAAAATGATGTTTGCAACTTTGCATTAGAATGATATTTAGGGTTTATAATTGTCTCTTAGTATGTTCTTTTGGGGTTTTTAACGTTTTACTGTTCGTTCATAGTCATTTTGTTAAATTGTTTGAGGATTATTATTTCTTGTTCGTTGATGGAGTCTTAGAGAGATGTTGGGGTGGAAGAAAACGTGGCATAGTGACTTGGAGAGACGTTGGTAAGGATGGACCATCCAAGCACAATGTTTTCAGCGTGCTTTCATAACTCATAAGTAAACTTTCTATTTTTCCTCTGTTTTTTCGTGTTTGTGCCCTTGTTTTTTAGATAATTATGAATTCAACCATTTATGCATTACTGTATTGAGCTCTTTTTTGAAAAACTGACCTACTCATCTGAAAAGAACTCAAAAGAAGTACTCAATTCTTGATCAACATATTACTTTAATCATTTTTCATGTGTAATTGAATCACTCTGGAATTTACTTGCATCCATGTCAAACGAATGGAAGATGGGGAATTGGAGCAATGACGAGTAGTGCATCAAGATTGCGGCAGTGCAAACCTTTCTTGTTTGTGAGATCAATGCTCTCTAGTATGCTTATTTTTCATCCATAGTTGACATTTTTCGATCAGCTGCTCCTTCTTTGTGAATGGTTTCATTACAATGGTGTTTTGGGTTTGGGATAATTTTTTTTAATTATTTATTTATTTATTTACAGTTTTCAAGGTTGACAGTTCGTTCATAGAGTTTTGAAGAGTCATGGGATAAGACATGTGGCATGGAGCAATGCAGCCTAGTTCACGTGTATTTACTCGCTTTCACTTACTTGTGAATGTCCTTGTTTTATAATTTTAGTGATAGATTATACATCGAATAAAAAAAATCAGATTATTCTTCAAAAACAATCAAGTCATGAAAATAATTTAAACACAGAGAATCAACAATTAATTCCAAAATTTCATGTATATTAAAACAAAATCTATGTCATATATTGGTTAATTAGTAATTTTGATTGACCCCAATCTATTTATTATCTATATCTATACTACCTATAAAAGTATCAATTCCGTTAATTCCAAAAAAACTATCATTTGACGGTTTTACCCCCATCAATTTCTAAAATTCTATCCCTCTCCCAAATGAAATTAGTTCTTGATCTCATAAAAGTACCAATTCCATAAGCTTGTTCGTCTCCCGTTGTTTCTTCCTGTTCATCTCTCATTCAATGCGTCGTTTAATACAGTAACAAATAACATCATAAATTCAAAAACTGATGCCTCGTTTTGCATTTTATTCTTCTCTCAACAAATGCTATAACATCATAAAATAACATCTGATCGTAACATCTGTCACTTTTTCTCTCTTCCCATTCAAATGATGAATTAATTTAAGAAGCATCTCATCATGCATTTCACAAAAAGAAAAGGAGGCATCTTATTGTCTTCCCAAATCATTCACCTTATCTTATTTTTTTCTTCTCTTACATCTCTGAACAGATCCGCTCCAGCAGATCGTCAAAACCCATGGGGATCCCATGCACATCCGTCGCCCTGTTCTGCACCTCCCTCCATTAGATAGTCAATGCCCTTTCATTTGATATTTTTTTTAATGATGTATGTTGATTTGCTTGTAAATATCTCATATGTCATGTGTGGTTACATTGATCTTACACGGTTCATCGATATATAGACTCTTATACTTTCAATAAACTGAAAAGATTTATTTTTGTGGAGTTTTAAATTCCCAAGTCTTGTTATTGATGTTTAAATTTTTTGATGTTATTGGTTTAATGAATACAAGATCATATTTGTAGGGTGAAAGCTTAGCTGGTTTAATCAATATAAGATCATGTTTATAGGGTGGAAACTTAGCGAGAAAAATCGATTTATTTTATTGTCTAACATGTGATTTACTTTTTGTTCTTTTTTTGTAATATGGTCCTATATTAAAAAACTATAAAATTATTTAATTGCATAATTATAATACTACACTGTTTGATTGTGTGATTGCCGTATCAATTTCTTGTACAAATACAAAAATTATTCATGTAAATACAAAAATTGTTCAATCGCACAATCAAACCCCACTTTATTAAAAATTAATAAAGCCCAGTAATGGGCCAAAGCACCTGAGTCACTCTGAGTAGTTTTCAATAAAACCGAAACCAAAAACACATAATCAACGTCCCAAATTAAAGGGTTTTCGACCTCCATAAAACAAGTGAGAAACTCAGGATAACCAAAACACAACTGCAGCACCAAAGAGTAGATCCAAACTAAAGTAACCACAGCCATATATTTTACTCCATTTACAACCAAAAGGAGGAGGACAAACTAGCACAGAAAAACACCCAGGCCACAGAAACTCATCTCCTAATCAAGCCACTTTGACCTCGATCATCTTGGGTTTCTTCGGTTCCGGAGGCGGCAGTTTCTCCACAGTCACGGTCAGCACCCCATCGCGACACTCCGCGGAGATCGCCTCGAGATTCGCGTTCTCAGGCAGAGTGAACTTCCTCATGAACCTCCCGACCCTCCTCTCCATCCTCACGTACTTCACCCCTTCCTCCTCCTCCCTCTTCCGCTCTCCGCTGACCACCAGCACGTTTTCCCCCTCCACCTGCACCTGTATCTCGCCAGATTTCACTCCCGGCATGTCCACGACGAACACGTAGGACTTGGGGTACTCTTTGACGTCGGCCGGGGTCGCCGCCATGGCCTTGGCGTCGCGGACGTAACGGCGGGACGGGGCGTTGACGGCGGCGGAGGATTTGTCGGTGGTCTCATCGGAGGCGTCCATCAGATGCTCCAGAGTTGAGAACAGAGGATCAGCGAAACTTAACACGCGAAAATCCATTTCTGGCGAAGCGAAATTGAGAGAGACTTCAAAGACAATATGTGATTTAGATTTTTTTTTTCTTGGTGGTTTAACGAAGAGGTATTGGGGAGTTTTTATAAGGAAAGCAGGAGAGTGGAATAGAGTGGAAGGTTCTCGAGGGTGGTAGCGTTGAGCGTCTACAGAAATCCAGAGCTGTTTCGAAGTTTCCATGGGTTCTCGAATGAACGTGATACATGCACCCCATTTTATAAGAAGCCTACCCATTTAAAAAAAAAATGTTAGACTCAGTCAAATTTACTAATCAAAACTCAGATCTTACATATTCTCATTTTTTTAAAATAGTAAATATTATTTAATGAGGTATATGTTTTGATAAAAAGTGTATATCGCTCCATTTCTAGTTAAATTAACTCATTTTTAGTGAAGATAAGAAAATATTTAATGTGGTATATACAACATCTAACGAAATATATGCTTTATTGGTTTCTAACGTGATATATAAGACTGCGTTTTGAACTGAGAAAAATTAAGTGTAACAGCACTCTTAAAAAAAATGAAAACAACTTTCATGCACCATTAAAATAAAAGGAAATCCACCCTCTCGTTGAAATCCCCTCTAGCAATGTGGTGAATAATGATCGTCCAAAGGCCTGGCGAGCTAGAGTCATGTGTTCAACCGAGGGTTTGGCGTGTGTACTAACTCAGGTCGACAACCACTACAGCTATTAGGGTGAAGTGGATCACTCTTAGGCCTGATGAGTTAAAGTTAGAGGGATCATGCGTTCATTGATGCGTTCGATTGTGTTATTTGCGTGTATACAAACCCATGCCAACATATCATATGGTGACGGTGGTGTAGTCGGGTCGCCAGATGCCCCGACAAGCTAAAGTCAGAGGGATCATGCCGTCTGTGATGTGTTTGAAAAACCAATTAGCATATGTACCAACCCATATCAGCAATCATTCGGGCGACAGTATTGAAATATTGTCGCCCAAAGGCCTGGTGAACTAAAGTCAGAGAGAATAAATTCACATTGTTACAATTTTCAGACCAAATATGACAAATTTCACATTTAAAAACATAGAACATGCAACCATGGCAGCATTTATAACACATCAAAGTACGACGTTAACATTCCATAACCAATCATTCATGTGACTATATAACAAAATATATGTTAAAATTCCACAACCATTCAAGTTATGTGATTTGTCAAAATGCATTGGTTAAACATGTTAATATACATTGGTTACACATCAATCAAAATATCTACTCAATGCGGGTCGCATTCTCTGAACTCATCATGCAGAAAGGAATTCAATGCTACACTAATTAAACGCAAACCACATATTGCCTAGAGCAAGCCTTTTACAAGATTACATTTATGAAAGACAAACTATACACAAATCCGAAAAAACAGACAACCCTAGTATAAATAAACCCACACAAACCTATGTAAAACCAATACAACCTAAATTTCTTCATTAGCTAGGGTTTCAAGGGGAAAAAATACATTATAGGTCAATAAGAAGAGGGAAAGAAGAAGAAGAAGAAAGAGCATTTACCTTCTACAACTTGATGGAGATCGGAGGTCACGATAGGACGGCCATCAGTGGAAAAGGGGACGGTGACAGGCGCATGTGGACGGCAACCAGAGCGCGTGGACATGGATGGGAGGGAGAAGAATGGGTTGGGGTGTGTTTACATTGTCTATGCCCTAATATTTATATTGGGGTGGGTTTATAAGCTTTGCAAAATATCCTGGGTGGGTTTCCAAACATGGTGGGTTTCTTGCAAATGGGAGTACATATATCGGTCCCCTTCTGGAATTCAGGTAAATGGGCCCACTCTGTTGCTTATGCCTAGTGAGCACGTATAACTATGGATGGCAATGAGGTGAGTTTTATTGGCAACCTGATTCGAACCGCTCCTATGGATTTCATATTTTTCAAACCCGCTCCAACTGGTCCTGACCTGTGTAATACATAGGTTGGATTTGGGTTTTATGTTTATAAACCCGACCCGACCCGTGAATCCGACCTATATTCGATTAGGATTTATGAACTACAAATGAAATATAATTAAAATTCAATTATCATCGTTATTTTTTTTTCTCTACATCCATTCATTCACATTCATCTCATTGAGAAAATTGAAAATATACACCTTCATAAAATCAATCTTATGTCACCATAAAAATAAAAGATATTTGATATTTACAATTTTTATCTTTCAACTTTCCTTTCAACATATAAGTAAAAAAATATTATTTATTTGGTCTTATATGTAATTTTTAAGTATTTATATTATGTATTAAAAAAATTTAATTAACTTTCAAAAATTGTATGTAATAGATGTCATGAATTATTTATATTTTATCTATTTTGATATTTTAGTATTCAAATTGAAGTTTTTTTGAAAAATTAATTAGAGGTCCCCAAGGATTCAAATTGAAGTTTTTTCAATTTTAGTATTCAAATTGAAGTTTTTTTGAAAAAATCATTAGTCCTTGAACCATTTTAAGTTTTTTAAAGTCCCTCAGTTAGTGGTGGCATTTTGTTTAAGTTCTTTCATCCAACTTTCATTAAGATATCTCATAAATCTCACATTTACCATTGTCAATCAAACACTGTAAGGCATAAACAAAAAAACATTTTATTGTCAATCAAAATGTCACATGGGGCTAGGATTACATAATCAAAAGAATAAATTATGGTGTACATAAGAAGAATATCAATGTACCTCAAAAGATTACCAATGAAAACTATATTTCAGAAGAAGTCACACAACAAATCTTTTTATACATCAAGAAAAAGTAAACATAGATTTCATTGTCTTCAATCCAAGGGAAGAAAAATAATGTACATATAAGCATATAAAGTTCTCCCATACATACCTTTCGAGCCGTCGATGTTCTTCGGAACCGGATCTATCGCTGTTGATGCTCTTCGGACTATCGCCGTTGATGTTCTTTGGAGTTGGATTTCACAGCATGGACGACAAGAAAGGGGGGATCGGAGGAGGTCTTCATGTGGATGGGAGATAGTAGGGAAGGAAGAGGGAGTTTTTTGGGAGAAAAATCTTTGGTTTCGATGGGGGAGAGAACAAGGGTTTAATGAATGGCATAATGGGGAGAACAAAACAAAAATAGGATGGCAATTAGTGCCAGGGACCAAACACAATACATCCAATACTTTAGGGACCTAAAGAAAATAAAAAAAAGTCAAGGGACCTATTATTATTATAGAGGTGTCCTCATGAACATCTAATTAATTTCCCTAAATAATATTTATTTATGAATATTTTGGATGATTTTGGTGTGAAGTAAAAAGTATACAACTATATTTTTTGGATGATTTTTTAGGCTTTTTTAGTTAGAATTAAAGTATTTTTGGAAAAATTTATTTACTAAATATGAGTAATAGAGAATATTTAGAAGAGACTGATTGTTAGTGAAAAAGATTTTTGAGTTACTGTTAAAGAGAATGGAGGTTTAGAGATGTGCTTGTAGGATAGCTTGGGTTGGTTAGAGGTATCTGTGTGTCAAACCAGGTGTGAGTGTGTCAATACTGGAGTGGCACAGTATGCGAGTCCCTTTTTTTTTAATCAAATAATTTGAAGGGCGATTTGCACTGGTAGCTCCCTTTTTCTTTTCTTTTTTAATTTAAACGGTGGTAGCTCCCTTATATCGTATATTTGTAGAAATAGCCATCATCTGCTGTATATATGTTGGTTGAAACATATATACATTCATTAGGATTGAGACGAGATAATCAAACTCATCTAACTTTTGTTATTGATTGAAATTAATTAAACCCGTCCCAAGTCCCAACTCCCAACCCGCTCGGTGCCGTCTGAGTAATTTTAAAATCACTCAATTTGAACGCTTGGTGGAGCCAAGCATGGAATTCCACTAGACACAGAAACATGATTCACATACAATCCATTGCAAGACTCAGCGATTAAAATTATAAAAGACCCACCCTCTAAAGCAAAATATACGAACATAAACACCCCTGTTTTCAATAGAAACCCGAAACGACACATACTAAATAACAAACAGAGACCAGATACATTGGCGAAGACAGACAACAATCACTTCCTCGTCAAATTTCAAGCCACCTTGACCTCGATCACCTTGGGCTTCTTGGGCTCCGGAGGTGGCACCTTCTCCACCGTCACGGTCAGCACCCCATCGCGACACTCGGCGTTGATCGCCTCGAGATTCGCGTTCTCAGGCAGAGTGAACTTCCTCATGAACTTCCCGACCCTTCTCTCCATCCTCACGTACTTCACCCCCTCCTCCTTCTCCTCCCTCTTCCTCTCTCCACTGATCACCAGCACATTGTCCCCCTCAACCTGCACCGTGATGTCTCCGGACTTGACGCCGGGCATGTCCACCACGAACACGTAGGATTTCGGGTACTCCTTGACGTCCACCGGTGTTGCCGCCATTGCCTTTGCGTCGCGGACATAACGGCGGGACGGCGCGGTGGACTTCTCGGCCTCCTCCGGGGCGTCGATGTCCATCAGATGCTCCATGGCCGAGAAGATGGGGTCGTTGATGCCGAACACTCGGAGATCCATCACCGAGTGAATTCGATGAACCAGTTGGTGCGGGTTTAGATGATTTGGTGGACGGGTTTTTGAGGGAGATTTATAGTGTGAGAGCGGGAAGGGACGGACTCTTTCTACCGAAGGCGTGAAATGTCTGGAAAATTCTGGGGGGGTTTGAGGGGAGCGCCCAAGTGGTTGAGCCTGGACCCACGTGGCAATAGACGTCACACGTGAGAATTGATTGGTGACTTATGCCTGATTCAAGAATACAAAAACTTGCATAAGTGGATAATGGGCATCTTTTATATTTACTCTTTCAATGAGCTATTTGTGTATGTTTTGAACGTTCCCTTCCTTGTAATTAATTAAGGTCGAATACCTATCACTTTCTTCAAAAAATTTTTGGTATAAGTAAGACTATAAGAATTCATCTAAATAATTTAAAACGAGTATTTGGAATGTTTGAATAAATTAGAATCTATATCCGATGGAATTTTAGTCAGGTTGAACTTTTCCCTCACACGGATCCACATGATATGTAAGGAATCATCAGTTCCCTCTGTATACACACACACACACACACTGATATTTATCAAATCATTTTACATTTTACATTCATTATCTTAAATATAAGAGTATTGTTACACTCAATCTTTTTTATTATTCTAAATATATTATTATATTCTCGTTAGTTCCATATATTTACCATAGTGATGCATATTTGTTTGTGATTGTAAATATATATATAAAATTGTTAGATTGTAACATTTTCTTGTACATAAACTTATACCCACCCCATCAAATTAGAACCCAACCCCCTTTAAAAAAACTGAAAAAACAGATTTGATACTTATAAAACAATGGGCATAACCCACCCCAAAAACAAAACCAAGCCAGAGATAGAGCTAGAGATCGGAAGCGATGATGGGTTGATGGAGGAGGAGGAGGAGAGGGAGGAGTAGCTGCTGTAGGGGTCCCCGATATTCGACTTAGACCTTGTTGAGTTCTGCTGCTCCAACAATGGCGGTTGGAGAGGTGGAGGCTACGAAGCAGTTCTGCATGTTTTCAGCACACCCACAATGAGCGCGGGGGCGACAGTGGATGGGTTGTATGGGCCACTCGACATCGACCTCGTGGAGTTAGCGATAGCCCGTGCAACCCATCCGGCATTGACCCCATGGAGATCACGACGAACGTGAGAGCCTGTTAGGGAGGGGACTCGATGCTGACGACTACACATTTATGACCTATAGTTTTTAATGGTTCTAACAAAATGGATTAACCAAGCAGCAATGAGAATATCGATGTTCTCCACAGTTAGTGTAGGTGCTCTATATGGCTCAGACAAATGATCAAACATCTAATGAGCTAAGATGGATAGAATTAATGGACAACATTGAAAATGAGAGAGTCAAAAATTGAGCGAAAGTTCGTCAAAGAGAGAGTCGGAGAGAGGGATAAGTCATAAAAAATTATCAATAGGAGATAGCTCAGACAGAGACGGCAGGAGGAGAATGAAGAAGATCTCGTTGAGGCTCAACCACGAGGAATGGACCGACGAGTGCTGGTGTTCGGGGAGATGAAGGCATCAGGATACGCAGTTCTTGCACTGGGAGAGGAGGCGACCACCGGCAGAGGAAGAGAGTTGGATTGGTGGAGGGAGTGAGGGGAAGGAAGGAGGAGAAGAAAATCCATAGGGGTGAGATCCCATAGTGTTATATATATATAGGGGTGGGTTTGATGTTCATTAATTTTGGATGGGGTGGATCTCCTAATTGAAAAACAATAGGGTTAAAATAACTGTCCCCCAAAGTTATACGTGCCAACTAACTGCAACAAAGTGGGCCCATTTACCTGGAATTTCAGGAACCTGTGAAAAACTTCGAAACAGTTCTGGATTTTTGTAGAAGCTCAACAGTACCACCCTCTAGAACCTTCCACGCCATTCCACTCTCCTGCTTAACCTATAAAAACTTCCCAATACCACTTTGTTAAATCATCAAGAAAGAAAAAAATTTCTAATTGCATATTATCTTTGAAGTCTCTTTCAATTTCGCTTCGCCAAAAATGGATTTCCGAGTGTTAGGTTTCGCCGATCCTCTGTTCTCAACTCTGGAGCACCTGATGGACGCCTCCGACGAGAGCACCGACAAATCCTCCTCCGCCGTCAACGGCCCATCTCGCCGTTACGTCCGCGACGCCAAGGCCATGGCGGCGACCCCGGCCGACGTCAAAGAGTACCCCAAGTCCTACGTCTTCGTCTTCGACATGCCCGGCGTCAAGTCCGGCGAGATCAAGGTGCAAGTGGAGGGGGAAAACGTGCTGGTGGTCAGCGGAGAGCGGAAGAGAGAGGAGGAGGAAGGGGTGAAGTACGTGAGGATGGAGAGAAGGGTCGGGAAGTTCATGAGGCAGTTCACTCTGCCTGAGAACGCGAATCTCGAGGCTATCTCCGCGGAATGTCGCGATGGGGTGCTAATCGTGACTGTGGAGAAGCTGCCACCGCCGGAACCAAAGAAGCCCAAGACGATCGAGGTCAAGGTGGCTTGAAATTTGAGGGGGGACAAGCTTCTCTGTTTTGGTCAGTGTCTCTGTTTTCTATGTTTATGTTGGCTGTGTTGTTTGGTTCAACAGGGATTAGTGGTGATGGCATGGTCTCTTTGGGTTTGGGTTGGTTAGAGGTATCTGTGTATGTCAAACCAGGTGTGAGTGTGTCAATACTGGAGTGGCATAGTATGCGAGTCCCTTTTTTTTAAATCAAATAATTTGAAGGGCAATTTGTACTGGTAGCTCCCTTTTTCTTTTTTTAATTTACACGGTGGTAGCTCCCTTATATCGTATATTTGTAGAAATAGCCTTCATCTGCTGTATATATGTTAGTTGTGTCTCATCATTAAATTTTTTATTTAGATCATAAATTTTTCATGGTTGTAGGAGAACATGTAAACAAGTATACATAGATAAGTCATGAAGAACCAATTAATTTTCAAAAGTCTTCAATTTTTAACACAATTGGAATTTAACACTTGTACCGTTGTAATAAAATTAAAAATTAAATTAAAAATTGAAGGTACCAGAAGCATGAAACTCTTTTTTTCTTTAATGTCATTTTCGTAATTTCATTTTTATAATAAGAACTTTAACATGTAATTTTACTTTTGATTTCATTAAAAATATACAAGTGAAGTGAAGAACATAAAAAAAAATAAAAAATAAAATTCTAATGAAAGTTGAAAAGTAAGTGGTGGAGAACATCATTTTAAAAGCGCAGTTATGCAAACTCTAGAGAAACATCAACATCATCAACTCTAAAGAAAGTGATAGAAAGTGACACCAGGGAGTGAAGTATACTCGAAACCATTTAACACAAACAAAATATATTAACAAAGATTCACTTCATGAAACTATTCAGACAAAAAAGAAACATCATCATCAAGAATATCATCAACATCTGAGACTGATCCTTAGTTTTCTTGGATTAAACATGTATGGATGAAAAAAATTCAATTAATTTTTTTCTTATAACACTCTAAATTGTTTTAACATTTAAATGTAGAAATTACCTATAGATGAACAACTATCATCATTGGTATCGAGGAAGCTTGCACTTTCACTTTTATCATAAGTATAAGAGGAATATTTACATAAAAGATAATTTTCATCATCATTTTTTCAAAGGAAATATTTATATTACATATATTTGAATGAGAAAATAAAAATTCTTATCGATTACATTGGACAATTTCTTTTATCGTGTGACTGTCCAATTTTGCCACATCCATAACAACGCCTACCCTCTTTATTTTTTTACTTTGCTTTTGCCTTTATTTTCCTCCATTTAGCCTTTAATCACACCCCTTTGCTCTAACTCGATGTAGCTCATAATATAGATTGATGATTCATTTTTCAGACATGCTAACACTTGAACAACCACCAACCAAATGTTTAGTTTTATCAAAACACTATCCAAAACATCTATAAAGATCTTACTTGTCTCTTCATTAATCAAGACTTTGTCAATTACAATCGAAACAAATTGAAATAATATATCCCATTTAATGAGTAATGATTGATCATCCGTTATTTCAATTCCACCATCAGTTCGGACTTTATTAAGTTTTGCAGATTGAGTAATGAACGATTAAAAATGACAAAACAGGGTAGAAATTTTGGAATGAGGCGAGTTTGAGTTATTTAAAAATCAAATACATAAAATGAGGATTGAGACGAGATAATCAAACTCATCTAACTTTTGTTATTGATTGATTAATTAAACCCGTCCCAAGTCCCAAATCCCAACCCGCTCGGTGCCGTCTGAGTAATTTTAAAATCACTCAATTTGAACGCTTGGTGGAGCCAAGCATGGAATTCCACTAGACACAGCAACATGATTCACATACAATCCATTACAAGACTCAGCGATTAAAATTATAAAAGACCCACCCTCTAAAGCAAAATATACGAACATAATCACCCCTGTTTTCAATAGAAACCCGAAACGACACATACTAAATAACAAACAGAGACCAGATACATTGGCGAAGACAGACAACAATCACTTCCTCGTCAAATTTCAAGCCACCTTGACCTCGATCACCTTGGGCTTCTTGGGCTCCGGAGGTGGCACCTTCTCCACCGTCACGGTCAGCACCCCATCGCGACACTCGGCGTTGATCGCCTCGAGATTCGCGTTCTCAGGCAGAGTGAACTTCCTCATGAACTTCCCGACCCTTCTCTCCATCCTCACGTACTTCACCCCCTCCTCCTTCTCCTCCCTCTTCCTCTCTCCACTGATCACCAGCACATTGTCCCCCTCAACCTGCACCGTGATGTCTCCGGACTTGACGCCGGGCATGTCCACCACGAACACGTAGGATTTCGGGTACTCCTTGACGTCCACCGGTGTTGCCGCCATTGCCTTTGCGTCGCGGACATAACGGCGGGACGGCGCGGTGGACTTCTCGGCCTCCTCCGGGGCGTCGATGTCCATCAGATGCTCCATGGCCGAGAAGATGGGGTCGTTGATGCCGAACACTCGGAGATCCATCACTGGAAGACTGAATTCGATGAACCAGTTGGTGCGGATTTAGATGATTTAGTGGACGGGTTTTTGAGGGAGATTTATAGTGTGAGAGCGGGAAGGGACGGACTCTTTCCACCGAAGGCGAGAAATGTCTGGAAAATTCTGGTGGGGTTTGAGGGGAGCGCCCAAGTGGTTGACTGGACTCACGTGGGAATTGATGTCACACGTGAGAACAAGACCCGGTATAAGAGCATCTCCAAAAGACTCCCTACACCACATTTTTCTCTATATAGGGAGTCAAAAATCTTAAAATCCACATCCAAAAGCCCCCCTACACCCCTCCCTACCATATTTTTCCCTACAAGGTTCCATACATGTATGGAGCCTTGTAGGGAAAACTACATTGTAAAATGACTACATTACCCCTTCAACAAAACCCTTTTTTTCAGCTAACTCTCTCTCTCTTCTCATTTTTTTCAACTTATCTCCCCCAAATGTATCTCATCTTCCTCTCCATCCTACAAACCCTAAAAAAAATAAAAACTCAAAACCTTTGATTTCATCTGCTGTCCGTTCGCCGTCAATCCCGTCCGCCGTCCATCCCTCCCGTCGTCCGTCTGCTGCTGGCTGTCCGCCGGTCTCTCTCTCTCTCTCTCTCTCAATCTGTCTCTCTCTCTCGGGTTCTATTGAAAAAATAGTGTCCGCTGCTGCTGGTTGGCTCATGGAGATGGTGTGGACATTTTTAGACAAAATAACGAAATATTTATAGATGCAAGCCATTGATCAACAGTACATACCCCATTTTGCAAGTCAAATGCAATAATATTTATTTGAACTAGCTTTGCTGTTTGTACCGAATTTGGAATTTATTTGATAAATTATATAAACAAATTATTTAGAATTTTTATTTTTTATTTTTTTTAAATGATCTTTATTTCATGTCAATATTTGATAAATTATAGAATGTGATTTTAGAATTTAGAATTTATAAGTATGAATTGGACTAAATGGGTCATTTGGAATGAAGATAGGGAAAGAATAAGGAGGCTTTTGGAATGAAAAAAAAAGACTCCCTACATGTCATAGGGAGCCTTTTTTTTCCCCACAATGTATGGAAACATTGGGGAGGCTTTTGGAGATGCTCTAAGTGATACCGTAAGAATTCATTTCCTTAAAACAAGTATTCAAAATGTTGAAATAAATAAGAATCGGTATATGATAGAATTTCAATCAGATAGGCTGAACCTTTCAAGCACCGATCCACACAATCTGTAAGAAATCATCTATTCCCTATATATATGTATATATATAGGGATGGGAACTCCTGTGTGGGTGACACAGGGTGAGCCTGTGAACACCAATCCCTAGCTGACATCTGTCCAGACGGGGCACGTGCATATCACGTGCATCACTTATTAAAAAACTGCTCTCTCACGCCGTCTCTTCACAATCACCCTATGTCTTCATCTCTTCACGATCACCACCGTTCAGATCAACTTGATCGAACGGTCTAAATCTTCTCTTCACGTTGTCTTCTGTGTAACCCCCTAACATCTCTTTTCACAGTGTCTATCTGGGTTGGAAACCTAGCCGCATCTCCATCATCTTGTAGAGGAGAACATCTGATTGCCAAAGTCTTGGGTATCTAGGAAACTTGTTAAATATTTTTTTTAATGCATCAATTAAGAGTTTGTTTTATTATCTTTATTATGTGGGGATTTGTTTGAAATGCATGAGTTGATGTTTCTTTTGTTAGTGTTTCTGTGATTCATTTTGTTGTTGGGTATGGAATGCTTGATTTTTAGAGTTTTTATATATTTTGATTTCATATTTTATCCATGCTTGCTTGGCTTTTTTTTTTTAGCTACAGATTTGGTTTTTTTATTTATCCCAAGTGTTAAAAGGAATTTGCTTTTATTTTTTAATTTCATGTTTT
Source organism: Acorus calamus (assembly GCA_030737845.1). NCBI lineage: Eukaryota > Viridiplantae > Streptophyta > Magnoliopsida > Acorales > Acoraceae > Acorus > Acorus calamus. The sequence continues at coordinate 15,454,422 of CM060879.1, forward strand.
GTAATGTTTGATTCTAAGAAATTTTTTATATTTTGATTTCATTTTTTATCTATGCCTGCTTGGGTGATTTTTTTTTTGTACAGATTGGGCCTTAACTGAACATTTTATTAGCATAGAAGGAGACAGTCAGTTTGATGAAGAATGTAGTTATAATTGTATGCCTGAAGTTGGTATGACATTCAATTATGAAGATGATGCCTATCAATTCTACAACACATATGCAAGATCAGTTGGATTTAGCATTTTACAACACATATCCATGATACAAAAGGCACAGGATTCTCTGATTATTTAGGCTTACTGATCCGTCCCATAATAATTCTCAATAATCAATTGTTCAAAAAATTGAATTTCTTCAACTATTCATCATGTGATTTCATCATTCGCCACAAAGTGATCCCAATCATGTATGATATGCTATAAATAATTGTCTGCCTATTGTGAGACTCATGAACCTAATTTAAACATTTTCTTACCCTCACCCGGTCCTCATCAATGGATACTAATTTTGCATCCAGCCAAACGTAAAGTATAAAACCCAATAATTTTGCATCTCTATTATTCATATATTACACGGTGCCGGACAACATCACATATTATTCAAACTCAATGGATCATTGTGGTTCGGACGACATCACATATTATTCAAACTCAATGGATCATCGTGGTTCGGACAGGGGAGGGAGACAAGCCTCTGCATTGGTGAAGGGGGGACGAACAGGGGATCGCTAGGCATCAGTGAAGGGGACGGACAAGGGATCGTCAGGCATCGGCGAAGGGGATGGAGGGGATCGTCAGGCGTCGGTGAAGGGGACGGACAGGGGATCGTCAGGCGTTGGTGGCGGGGATTGTCAGGCGGCGGTGTAGGGGATTGTGAAGGCTTCGAACACCCGATTGTCAAGCGTCGGTGGCCGGTCAGCAGTGGCAGACGGTGGTGGCTAGGATTTCAAAAGGGGTGGCTAGGTTTTCATTGCAAATCAATTGAGTGAGGAGAGAGAAGATGGAGGGTACATTTAATCCCCACCGTCCATATTAGATCGGACGGTGGGAATGCAAACAAAAAAAACCTAAAATCTAAAGATTTAGACCGTCCGATCAAATTGATCTGAACGGTGGTGATCGTGAAGAGATGAAGAGATGGGGTTATCATGAAGAGACGGCGTGAGAGACGCGTGAGAGAGCTGTTTGTTTTTAAGTGATGCACGTGATATGCATGTGCCCCGTCTGGACAGATATCAGCTAAGGATTGGTGTTTACAGACTCACCCTGTGTCACCCACACAAGAGTTCCCATCCTATACACACACACACACATCGATGTTGATCAAATCATTTTATATTCATTATCTTAAATATAAAAACATTGTTACACTCGATTCTTTTTATACAGTTTTAAATATAATATTATATTCTTTGTTAGCTTGCATATATTTTCTGTGACTGTGAATAAAAATAAAAATAAAAAAAGACTGAGACTAACATTTTCATGTAGATAATAAACATACAACGAAGTTATGCGTGCCCACTAGCCGCAACAAAGTCGGCCCATTTACCTGGAAGTCCAGGAACCCGTGAAAAACTTCGAAACAGTTCTGGATTTTTGTAGAAGCTCAACTTTACAACCCTCGAGAACCTTCCACGCTATTCCACTCACCTGTTTCCCCTATAAAAACTTCCCAATACCACTTCTTCGTTAAACCACCAAGAAAAAAAAAATTCTAATTGCATATTATCTTTTCAGTCTCTTTCAATTTCGCTTCGCCAAGAATGGATTTCCGAGTAGGTTTCGCCGATCCTCTGTTCTCAACTCTGGAGCACCTGATGGACGCCTCCGACGAGAGCACCGACAAATCCTCCTCCGCCGTCAACGGCCCGTCTCGCCGTTACGTCCGCGACGCCAAGGCCATGGCGGCGACCCCGGCCGACGTCAAAGAGTACCCCAAGTCCTACGTCTTCGTCTTCGACATGCCCGGCGTCAAGTCCGGTGAGATCAAGGTGCAAGTGGAGGGGGAAAATGTGCTGGTGGTCAGCGGAGAGCGGAAGAGAGAGGAGGAGGAGGGGGTGAAGTACGTGAGGATGGAGAGAAGGGTCGGGAAGTTCATGAGGCAGTTCAGTCTGCCTGAGAACGCGAATCTCGAGGCTATCTCCGCGGAATGTCGCGATGGGGTGCTGACCGTGACTGTGGAGAAGCTGCCACCGCCGGAACCAAAGAAGCCCAAGACGATCGAGGTCAAGGTGGCTTGAAATTTGAGGGGGGACAAGCTTCTCTGTTTTGGTCAGTGTCTCTGTTTTCTATGATTATGTTGGCTGTGTTGTTTGGTTCAACAGGGATTAGTGGTGATGGCATGGTCTCTTTCGGTTTGGGTTGGTTAGAAGTATCTGTGTATGTCAAACCAGGTGTGAGTGTCAATACTGGAGTGGCACAATATGCGAGTCCCTTTTTTTCAATCAAATAATTTGATGGGCAATTTGTACTGGTAGCTCCCTTTTTCTTTTTCTTTTTTTAATTTAAACGGTGGTGGCTCCCTTAATCGTATATTTGTAGAAATAGGCTTGTATATATGTTAAGTTGTGTCTCGTAATTAAAAATTTTGATTTAGATCATAATTTTTTCATAGTTGTTGGAGAACATGTATACAAGTATACAGAGAAAAGTTATGAACCAATTAATTTTTAAAAGTTTTCAATTTTTAACACAATTGGAATATAACACTCAGACCGTTGTAATAAAATTAAAAATTAAATTAAAAATCGAAGGTACCAGAAGCATGATTTCATTAAAATATACAAGTGAAGTATGTACAAGTGAAGTGAGGAACATTAAAAAAAAAAATTCTAATGAAAGTTGAAAATTAAGTGGCGGAGAACATCATCATTTTAAAAGCACAGTTATACAAACTCTAGAGTAACATCAACATCATCAACTCTAAAGAAAGTGAAAGAAAGTAACACCAGGGAGTGAAATATACTCGAAACCATTCAACACAAACAAAATATATTAACAAAAATTCACTTCATGAAACTATTCAGACCAAAAAAGAAACATCATCATTAAAATATCATTAACATCCGAGACTGATCCTTAGTTTTCTTGGGATAAACATGTTTGGGATAAACATGTATGGATGAAAAAAATTAAATCCAAATTGCTTTAACATTTAAATATAAAAATTACCTATAAATGAACAACTATCATCATCCGTATCGAGGAAGTTTGCATTTTTATCATTAGTATAAGAGGAATATTTACATAAAAGATAATTTTCATCTTTATTTTTTCAAAGAAAATATTTATGTTACATACATTTGAATGAGAAATTGGACAATCTCTTATCGTGTGATTGTCCAACTTTGCCACATCCATGACAACACCTATCCTCTTTATTTTTTTTACTTTGCTTTTGCCTTTTATTTTCCTCCATTTAGCCTTTAATCACACCCCTTTGCTCTAACTCGATGTAGCTCCTTATATAGATTGATGATTCATTTTTCAGACATGCTAACACTTGAACAACCACCAACCAAATGTTTAGTTTTATCAAGAAAACTATATAAAACATCCATAAATATCTTAGATGCATTTTCATTAACCAAGACTTTGTCAGTTACAATCGAAGCAAATTGAAATAATCTACCCCATTTAATGGGTAATGATTGATCATCAATTATTTTGATTCCACCATCAGTTCGGAATTTATTAAGTTTTGCAGATTGAGTAATGAATGACTAAAAATGACAAAACAAACGGGGTAGAAATTTGGGAATGAGGCAAGTTTGAGTTTTTTAAAAATCCATTAAATGAGGATTGAGACGAAATAATCAAACTCATCTAACTTTTGTTATTGATTGAAATTAATTATACCCTTCCCAAGTCCCCACTCCCAACCCGCTCGGTGCCGTCTGAGTAATTTTAAAATCACTCAATTTGAACGCTTGGTGGAGCCAAACATGGAATTCCACTAGACACAGAAACATGACTCACATACAATCCATTACAAGAATCAGCGATTAAAATTATAAAAGACCCACCCTCTAAAGCAAAATATACGAACATAAACACCCCTGTTTTCAATAGAAACCCGAAACGGCACATACTAAATAACAAACAGAGACCAGATACATTGGCGAAGACAGACAACAATCACTTCCTCGTCAAATTTCAAGCCACCTTGACCTCGATCACCTTGGGCTTCTTGGGCTCCGGAGGTGGCACCTTCTCCACCGTCACGGTCAGCACCCCATCGCGACACTCGGCGTTGATCGCCTCGAGATTCGCGTTCTCAGGCAGAGTGAACTTCCTCATGAACTTCCCGACCCTTCTCTCCATCCTCACGTACTTCACCCCCTCCTCCTTCTCCTCCCTCTTCCTCTCTCCACTGATCACCAGCACATTGTCCCCCTCAACCTGCACCGTGATGTCTCCGGACTTGACGCCGGGCATGTCCACCACGAACACGTAGGATTTCGGGTACTCCTTGACGTCCACCGGTGTTGCCGCCATTGCCTTTGCATCGCGGACATAACGGCGGGACGGCGCGGTGGACTTCTCGGCCTCCTCCGGGGCGTCGATGTCCATCAGATGCTCCATGGCCGAGAAGATGGGGTCGTTGATGCCGAACACTCGGAGATCCATCACTGGAAGAGTGAATTCGATGAACCAGTTGGTGCGGGTTTAGATGATTTGGTGGACGGGTTTTTGAGGGAGATTTATAGTGTGAGAGCGGGAAGGGACGGACTCTTTCCACCGAAGGTGAGAAATGTCTGGAAAATTCTGGTGGGGTTTGAGGGGAGCGCCCAAGTGGTTGAGACTGGACCCACGTGGCAATTGACGTCACACGTGAGAATTGATTGGTGACTTATGGCATGTTTGATTTGAGAATAAGACCGGGGATAAATGGGACCATAAGAATTCATCTAAATAGCCTTAAAACGAGAATTTAGAAGGTTTAAATAAATAAGAATCAATATTCGATGGAATTTCAATAAGAAAGATTGAACTTTTCTCTCACACGGATCCACACGATATGTAAGGAATCATTAGTTCTCTCGATACACACACACATTGATATTTATCAAATCATTTTATATTTTACATTCATAATCTTAAATATAAGAGCATTGTTATACTCGATCTTTTTTACTATTTTAAATATATTATTATATTCCTCATTAGTTGCATATACTTACCATAGTGATGCATATATATTTGTGACTGTAAATATATATATAAGAACTGTTAGATTGTAACATTTTCTTGTTGATAAACTTATACCCCCCCCCCCCCCCCCATCAAATTAAAACACAACCCCCTTTAAAAAATTGAAAAAACAGATTTGATACTTATAAAACAATGGGTATAACCCACCCCAAAAACAAAACCAAGCTGGAGATAGAGCTGGAGATCGGAAGCGATGATGGATTGATGGAGGAGGAGGAGGAGGAGGAGAGGGAGGATGATGCAGCTTGAGGGGTCACGCTCTTCTGCTGACTCGATCGACCTTCAGGGATGCGAGATCTGCAGGCTTCAATAAGGCTGTTGATTCTTCAATAGAAGGATACCAGGGATGTTGGGGTTCAAATATCTGTTGATTTCCTAAGAAATGCCAGAAATTTGGTATTTCCATGTAAATGTTAGTACTCCTAACAAAATACAATAGATAAAATAAATAAACTTCAAATAATCACTAATCTCTGAATTGTCAATTGGTTTACATGATTATTTATAGAAGAGAATCCTAACAAACTAGGATCTCAACTAATTATCTAAATCTGTAAACTAACAAACAAATCTAACAAATCTTTATTTAATCCTAACTAAAATTCAAATTTGAATTCAAATAATGATTTAAAATTCAAATCTAAATATAGTAACTAAAACAAATAAAAATAAATCCTAACAAATAAAACTAAAATACTAAAAATACAAATCATTCAGAATCCTCCATACGGTGGTCCTCAATATTGATTGAATGGTCTATGATCGTGCTACATCATTCTCTCCCTCTTCAGAAAAACTCATCCTCGAGTTTGGTTGAACGATTTGGTGATGAAGTCCGAGTAGCTGATGACGTGTTCTACTGAATTTTGATTTGATGACTTTAAGGTCATTCAACAAATCGACTTTTGCATTATTTCGATCTCCGGTTATGGATTTTTTTTTTCTATATTGGATTGGAATGAAAAGAAATATTTGTGGGGATGGGTGTTTTGGAAGGAAGACTTGGGTATGAGGGGTTAAATATAATTTTTTTTATGAAATTAACAGGAGATGGGCTTCGGTGGGATCTGGGGTTGTATGGGGTGGAGTGAATTTTTTTTTTTTTGTGGATAAAATATAGAGAATGGATAGATAAATAGGATATAGATTCACCAGTGGCAGTGGCTCAGCAACGACAACGACGACGGCACACGGCAACTCTCGACAGAAGCGGTGACTGTGCTGGATAGCATCAGCGACGACGACTGTTCGGCGGCAGTGGGGCTCGGAGGCAGTGGCTCTCGACGGCGGCGGCGCTCGACGGTAGCGGCGGTTCGCGGTGGTAGTCGTAACTTGGCTCTGATACCAACTGATGCAGCGTGAGGGGTCACGCTCTTCTGCTGACTCGATCGACCTTCAGGGATGCGAGATCTGCAGGCTCCAACAAGACTGTTGATTCTTCAATAGAAGGATACCAGGGATGTTGGGCTTCAAATATCTGTTGATTTCCTAAGAAATGCCAGAAATTTGGTATTTCTATGTAAATGTTAGTACTCCTAACAAAATACAATAGATAAAATAAATAAACTTCAAATAATCACTAATCTCTGAATTGTCAATTGGTTTACATGATTATTTATAGAAGAGAATCCTAACAAACTCGGATCTCAACTAATTATCTAAATCTGTAAACTAACAAACAAATCTAACAAATCTTTTATCTAATCCTAATTAAAATTCAAATTTGAATTTAAATAATGATTTAAAATTCAAATCTAAATATAGTAACTAAAATAAATAAAAATAAATCTTAACAAATAAAACTAAAATACTAAAAATACAAATCATTCAGAATCCTCCATACAGTGGTCCTCAATATTGATTGAATGGTCCATGATCGTGCTGCATTAGAGGAGCAACTGTTGTAGAGGGTCCCGATATTCGACTCGGACCTTGCCGAGTTCTGCTGCTCCAACAATGGCAACCTTGCTGCGGTTGGAGAGACGGAGGCCACGAAGCTGTTTTCGCATGTTTTCAGCACACCTACAACGAATGCGGGGGCAACAGTGGATGGGTTGCATGGGCTGCTCGACATCGACCTCGTTGAGTTAGTGACGGCCCGTGCAACCCATCCGACATTGACCCCGTGGAGATCACGACGAACATGAGAGCCTGTTCGGGAGAGGACTCGATGCCAATGACTACATATTTATGATCTATAGTTTTTAATGGTTCTAACAAAATGGATTAACCAAGCAGCAATGAGAATATCGATGTTCTCCACAATCAGCGTAGGTGCTCTATATGGCTCAGACAAATGATCAAACATCTAATGAGCTAAGATAGAGAGAATTAACGGACAACATTGAAAATGAGAGTGAGTCAAATATTGATTGAAAGTTCGTCAAAGGGAGAGTCGGAGAGAGGGATAAGTCATAAAAAAATATCGATAGGAGATAGTTCAAGCAGAGACGGCAGGAGGAGAATGAAGAAGACCTCGTTGAGGCTCAACCACGAGGGATGGACTGGCGAGTGCTGGTATTCGGGGAGGCAAAGGCATCAAGATACGTAGTTCTTGCACTTGGGGGGGGGGGGGGGGGGAGGCGACCACTGATAGAGGAAGAGAGTTGGATTGGTGGAGGGAGAGTGGGGAAGGAAGGAGGAGAAGAAAATCCACAGGGGTGGGATCCCAGAGTGTAGTGTTATATATATATATATATATATATATATATATATATATATATATATATATATATATATATATAGGGAAGTGATTACATGCGGTCGGTGCGGTCGCGATCACGGGCTGTCGATCACGGGTCCATCGCATCGGACGGTCGGGTGCGAATCACGTCGACCGTTGGATGCGATGGACCCGCGATCGCGACCGCACGACCACACGACCGAACGTAAGCATTTCACTATATATATATATATATATATATATATATATATATATATATATATATATATATATATATATATATATATATATATATATATATATATCTAAGGGGTGGGTTTGATGTTCATCAATTTTGGATGGGGTGGACCTTATAACATAAGTTTGTAATTCTTATGTTATACAATAACTTTAATGTAACTTCAGAGCCGCTGACATGATCACGAAGAACATTCACCAAGGCACCAACCACACCATTTATGGTTTTATTATATAAAGACCTATGTGCGATTGTTTTATTATATAAAGAATTTTAAACTATAATTCATTAATTGGAAAGAAACCCTGTTTCCTGTTACGAACGAGCCCAAGTTTAATTGTTTTTTGACTTAGCAGTGTAAATCGAGACTTCCACGCTTTATGTCGCTTCCCGTATAAAAACTTTTTGGAAAAACCTTGGGTTTTGACATGTTTGGTTAAAATGAGTTTGGGTTCTCTAATTATGTTTAGTGAAACTATTGGAACGTTCCTCTCGTTGAGTAGATAGTGTATATTTATATTCTCAAAACATCTTGGGTGAATGAGAAAATTGAATAAAGTTCTCCTTAAAACATGATGAAAGTGGTTGGTGATTGGGGATGGAAAAGAAAAAGCTATAGTCCCATATCGGTTAAAAAGAAAAAATTGAGGATTTATAGGTGGCATTGTCCTAGTGTATTGCTTTTTGGACACCCTATTGGACCTTTCCAAGCGGGGTGGTGCGTAGCACCAACGCGCGGCGCGCATCGCGCGCGCGCGCCGAGGGCGTATTGGGCGTTTAGGGCGCCTGCACTTCGCATCGTCGCTAGGAGCTGGAGCCTTTTCTTTTTGGACCTTTTGCTGATCGGACGGTGGAGAATTCTGTCAAATGAAATCCGGACGTGCCAGATGAGATATGGAACGGATTATCCGGACTGCATGGATCCGCAATGCGATGTGGGCCGTCGGTGGGCCCGTTGATTATTTGAATTATTTACCTGGAAAAAAAAATGAACAGAGGAAGAGACTTCAGGTCTCTTCAACCAAATTCTTTCCTATTCAAATACCAACCTGCATTTTTTAGGAAATTCATTCACTGCTTCGTCCAAACAGCATACATACATACAGTCAGTAAAAAGAGAGAGTGAAACAAGAGTTGGTTCGCTGTCCATACGGTGTGAAGTTGTAGACGGAGGTCGCGTTGTATCTGGGAACGTCGCCGGTACCGTAACCCTCGAGAATTGTCTTAAGGACTAGAGTCCAACCAGCCTCGCTATCGAAAAAGAACAGAATCCACAGTAAAGTTGTCCTGCTTTGTGTTCTATATTATTTTGTAAACATACTTGTATTGAATTTTTCTAAAAACTTCCCAATACCACTTCGTTAAATCACCAAGAAAGAAAAAAAAATTCTAATTGCATAATATCTTTGAAGTCTTTCAATTTCGCTTCACCAAAAATGGATTTCCGAGTGTTAGGTTTCGCCGATCCTCTGTTCTCAACTCTGGAGCACCTGATGGACGCCTCCGACGAGAGCATCGACAAATCCTCCTCCGCCGTCAACGGCCCGTCTCGCCGTTACGTCCGCGACGCCAAGGCCATGGCGGCGACCCCGGCCGACGTCAAAGAGTACCCCAAGTCCTACGTCTTCGTCTTCGACATGCCCGGCGTCAAGTCCGGCGAGATCAAGGTGCAAGTGGAGGGGGAAAATGTGCTGGTGGTCAGCGGAGAGCGGAAGAGAGAGGAGGAGGAGGGGGTGAAGTACGTGAGGATGGAGAGAAGGGTCGGGAAGTTCATGAGGCAGTTCACTCTGCCTGAGAACGCGAATCTCGAGGCTATCTCCGCGGAATGTCGCGATGGGGTGCTAATCGTGACGGTGGAGAAGCTGCCACCGCCGGAACCAGAGAAGCCCAAGACGATCGAGGTCAAGGTGGCTTGAAATTTGAGGGGGGGACAAGCTTCTCTGTTTTGGTCAGTGTGTCTGTTTTCTATGTTTATGTTGGCTGTGTTGTTTGGTTCAACAGGGATTGGTGGTGAAGGCATGGTTTCTTTGGGTTTGGGTTGGTTAGAGGTATCTATGTATGTCAAACCAGGTGTGAGTGTGTCAATACTGGAGTGGCACAGTATGCGAGTCCCTTTTTTTTTATCAAATAGTTTGAAGGGCAATTTGTACTGGGAGTGGCACAGTATGCGAGTCCCTTTTTTTCTCAAAAAATAATTTGAAGGGCAATTTGTACTGGTAGCTCCCTTTTCTTTTTTCTTCTTTTTTTTATTTAAACGGTGGTAGCTCCCTTATATCGTATATTTGTAGAAATAGCCTTCTTCTACTGTATATATATATTCGTTGTGTTCCATAATTAAAAATTTTGATTTAGATCATGATTTTTTCAGGGTTGTTGGAGAACATGTAAACACATAAATAAGTCATGAAGAACCACTTAATTTTCAAAAATCTTTAATTTTTAACACAATTGGAATATAACGCTTATGTTGTGGCGTGGACTTTTTGGCGAATGCGGAACGAGGTAATCTTTCGCGGAGTCCATGCGTACATCGCTCATGAGCTGATGCGTTGGGGGGATGGCGCGGGATTGGCTCAAATGTATTGGAAATGTTGGGAGGCCTCCCGAGGACTATGGTCAGCACAATCACATAGCGTAGAGTTGGGGGCAGTGGCAGACTTTTGGGTTTAGCAGTCTTTTCTACCTGGCCCGGCAGTGTCCATGTTTTGGTTTGTTAGTCTCTTTCTTTTATGTTTATCTATTTTCTATTTACGTCCCCACCCCTCTCCCCGATCCCGTTCAGAGTTTGTAATTTGATATTCAGCAATGAAATCGGATAGCAAATATCTACATTTTCTTTAAAAAAAACACTTATATGTTGTAATAAAATTAAAATTGAATTTCTTTAAAAAAAACTCTTATATGTTGTAATAAAATTAAAATTGAAGGTATCGGAAGCATGATGAAATTCTTTTTTTTTTCTTTAATTGTTTTCATTTTCATAATTTTATTTTGAAATAAGAATTTTAATATGTAACTTTAATTTTGGTTTCATTAAAAAATATACAAGTGAAGTGAAGTGAAGAAGATAAAAAAAAACATTATAATGAAGGTTGTGAAAAGTAAGTGGCGGAGAACATCATCATTTTAAAAGCGCAATTATACAAACTTTAGAGAAACATCAACAAAAACATCATCAACTCTAAAGAAAGTGAAAGAAAGTGACACCAGGGAGTGAAATATACTCGAAACCATTCAACACAAACAAAATATATTAACAAAGATTCACTTCATGAAATTATTCAGACCAAAAAAGAAACATCATCATCAAGAACATAATTAACATCTGAGACTGATCCTTAGTTTTCTTGGGATGAAAAAAATTCAATTAATTATTTTCTTTAACACTCCAAATCGCTTTGACATTCAAATGTAGAAATTATCTATAGATGAATAACTATCATCATCTGTATCGAGGAAGCTTGCACTTTCATCATTAGTACAAGAGAAATATCTACATAAAAGATAATTTTCATTATCATTTTTTCAAAGGAAATATTTATGTTACATACATTGGAATGAGACAATAAAAATTCTTACCGATTACTAAGCATTGGACAAATTCTTTTATCGTGTGATTGTCCATCTTTGCCACATCCATGACAATGCCTACCCCCTTTATTTTTTGACTTCGCTTTTGCCTTTTCTTTTCCTCCCTTTAGCCTTTTTCACACCCTTTTGTTATAACTTGATGTGGCTCATTATATAGATTGGTGCTTCATTTTTCAGACATGCTAACACTTGAACAAGCACCAACCAAATGTTTAGTTGTATCAAGAACACTATCCAAAACATCTATAAAGATCTTACTTGCCTCTTCATTAACCAAGACCTTGTCAATTACAATCGAAGCAAATTGAAATAATCTACCTCGTCTAATGAGTAATGATTGATCATCAATTATTTCAATTCCACCATCAGTTTGGACTATGTTAAATTTTGCAGATTTTGTCAATCTCTTTAAAATGTATTAACTTGACAAATGGGTTATTGTAACAACTGCATATTTTACATAATTATATATTATATATATATATTTATATATAGAGAGAAATAATAATTTATTTTGTGCAGTTGTTTAGGTCAAAAGGTTAGTATAATATTTCGTTGGGCCTTGGTAGGGGTTGTTAGTATGTTAAATGGGTCTGGGGATCTAGTATGTGGACTTTATAGAAGTTGTTGGTATGTTAATTGGATCTGGGGACCCAGTTGTAATTATTAGATTTTGGGTTAGCTAGGGAAGGACCTGTTTGTAAATTTTAGTTCTGTGTGGACCTATCTGAAATTGTCCCCCCGACTTGCTCAATCTTAAATCTGTAACAACCAAATCTTTGAGGGATTTTAACAGCAAATTATCCCCTTCAAATACCCCCATTACATCCCCTATTAGCCCTAATTCGGATTGAGAACTTGTGGCCATTGTTGTTGTCAATCTAGGTATATTCATTCTCTTTCTCTTGAATTTTTTATTTATTTTGGTTCTAGATTTGTCCATGATCTTAGATTTCTCTTTTCATGGAGTTTATGTGTTCTTAGGTTTTTTTTATCTTAGATTTGGATGGTTGTGATAGAGATTTATCATGATTAGAAAGAGGAATCGTTTAATAATTATTTTTTTGGGTGATTGTGTTATGAATAAGGGTTTTGGGTGATTGTCTTGGGTATATTTTGTATTTGGGAAGAGAGGGAGAGAGAGATGTGGGTATTGGAAGGAGATGAGAAGAAGAGGCAAAGATGTTAAAAAAAAATAGTGGGTCTTTGATTTAGTTGAGTCCAGAATTTCTGGACAGTGGGCCTGGGCCCAACTCGGCTGGCCCGTGGGTCAGTGGATCTTGGGCTTTTGGTATTCTGGAATTTCTGATTTGTTGGACAATGGTTCTGGGCCCAACCAGACTGGCCCATAAGCCAGTGGGTTGTGCAGATACCCATTGTCCAGTGTGGGTGATTAGAATAAGTGGGTTGGAATAAATGGGTAGTTTATTTAATATGACTTTTTAATTTATTTTTATTTATTAGAACTATTATTCTATTTCAGGCGTTTCGTATACGGATTAGCCCTGCATATTGTCGTTGAATCGAAGGTGAGTGTACTTGAGTCTCATATGTAGACTTCAAAAATATATATTATGTATTCATGCTAGGACCATCTATTTTATGGAATATAACTGCTAGTTTCGATATAAAATTTAAGCATGCTTTTATTGATTTAATTATCCTTATATGATTAATATGTTGAGATCGTGTATGCTCTGTTTTTTGTGATTTTAAAGATATAGTGGTTTGTTAAATGCATACATTTGTCTAGGTGGCTTGGTCTTGGTGGCCAACGTCTAGGTGGGCGTACGTCTACGTGGCCAGGTCCGAGAACGTAGGACCCAAGTATTTGTGGCTATGTCTACGTGGTCATGCCTGTGAAAGGCTCCGTGAACTATGTGCTGCGAAGACGGACATGCATGTTCATGGTGTTGCATGCATCATGTTGGATAGGATTGTGTGTGTGTGTGTATATATTATTATTGCATGTCTTGGTGGCCTTTTGTATAATTATTTTTTTTGATATATTACATGTCTATGTGGACATACTTGATATTGATATTTTGAATATAAATGTACTAACGGGATGATGATGGTTCATTCACTGAGCGTGTTGTAGCTCACCCCTCCTTTTCCCCTTTCAGATTTGAGGATCGAGTAGTAGCGTTTGTGGATCACGAAGGCATTAACGAGATCAAGTTTGAGTCGTCATCCTTGATCGTTTAGTTTTGTTTTCATTAGGATGAATAAAGCCTTTCTTTTTGGATGTAGTAGACTTTCCTCAGCTCTTTTAATAAAACCGTAGAGATTGTTAAGTTAATAATTATTATGTGTGTAATCATCCAAACTTAGGATGAATTATTGTTAGATCATGTTGATGCCTTAAATTATAATTTATCAGTGTAGTTTAGTTGATTATTTAATTATGCATGAATGAATAATAGTAAATTTTTCATAGATTACTCTGAGATTTGAGGTTTATGACACGTAGCGCACCATCTCCCTCGCCTAATATGGGTGGCGGATTCGGGGGCGTTACAGTTATATCATGCATTTTGTGAAGATATCCTAAAATGTGCCTACATGGTATTCCTCCACTTTCTAACTTTTTGCAACTACATGAAGTGAAATCCAAATGATTTTGATATACGATTTGACGCACTTTATATTTTTCATAATTCCTTTTTAATACCTTGTAGAAGCAATGTTCGATATTTTCTTGAATAAGCAGAAATTTATAATTGAAGCTTTCCCACTATTCGTCTTGAAATTTATAAAAATACTTACGCGTATATATTTCAGCCATTTGCTTTCTCATTTCTAACGGCAACTTGAATAGGGGCTTCTCATTCACATCAACATGATCGGCAATTAAATCTTCATGACGTTGACGTACAAGTCCCCGATTAAAGTGAATTATAAAATACATTAATGATTTTTTTAAAAACATATTTCTTGAATAATGAATGTGAACTTTCAGCTCGTTGGCTACATGACATTCCACTTGAGAAAACATGATTCACATACACAGTCACCCACTTTGCACGAATATCATACATAGACTGCAACTATCCATTGTCGTGTAACCTACTTCTCTCACAAATCTCCATCCAATTCGAATGAAACTCTTCCTTACTCTCTGATTCCCATATGCACTTTTGAAAGCTCTTATAATGGTCTTTATATTTCACATCATTTAATTTTTCTGAGAATTTTATAGAGGATGTGCCAACTACAATACCCATGAATGAAAAATTTATATATAATTATGTATTTTAAACATGCAATATTCAAAAAAATATAATTATAAGATAATACCTGTGAAATGTATTTGGAAGAGCTTGGTGAATGGCTTTGTCATTGTTGGATCTTAATTAGTAATAATCATTGTCGGGGTATTGCTTGGCATAGCTTTCTTAAATTGCTCAAATAGCCAAATAAAAGAATCTGTGGTCTCATCACTAAAAGAAAGAACAAGCAAAAATGATTGTCTGGCCATGGTTATTAACTCCCATCATTGATGTAAAGATCATCCCATACCGGTTGATGTTCTATGTAGTATCAAATATCACAACATCGCCATAAAAATTGTAGGCATGTCTAGAAGTTGCATCATCCCAAAAACATTGGATAATTCTTTGTTTTTCATCTACCTCAATTTTGAAAGTGAATGATGGATTCTTTTCTTGTTCTAATTGAAAATGTTCATTCAACATATCTCCATCATGGCCCTTCATCTCATTACGCTGATATCTTTCATAGTTATAAACATCCTTTTGTGTGCAACCAATATTTTCTATTCCTCCGACTTGCATTACAAGAATGTTAAATTGTTGATGTGTTGGTACATTTACTGCACTTAGTTGTTGGGTTAAATTTTTTTGAACTGCGAAAACATTACGATGAAATCTTAGCAAATGCACTTTTCGTGAAGTAGCCAATGAATCGTTGTGACCCTCAACGAACATGCTCACCACATAGTTGCCTGACTTAGACTTCACAACAATAATTTTTGCCTTACAATCTTCTTTTATTATTCCTCGATGCTGTTTTTTTCATTGGTTACTTCATTGGAATATGTACCTTGTTTATAGCATACAAATTCATTTCTTAAGATCTCATTGGTCCTGCCCATCCAACTTGAATGACTTCGAACATTAAACCCAGCTTCTTTTGCATATTTATTGTAGAACTCATAAACATCATTTAGTGTTTCGAATTCTTAACCTTTTCTAGGTTTCAATTCCTCCTTTATTTGAGGAGTGTAAACAACATCATCATCATTTGAATCATTGTCTTCAACTTGTTAAGTTGGTGCACTTCCTATTTCAATGTTCAAATTTTCCATTTCTGACATAGGAAAAAATATATTTAGGGTCGAAATCATGATCCAAATAAATTTTTGTTTAAATTGGCAAATTAAAATTCTCAAATTCAATAAAGGACAACAAATATATGACATATTTCCTATATTTACACAAAAATCATACAAGCTATAGATTTATAGAAACCCTAAATATAATGTGTTAGAGATCTAATGTGACCTAATTTTTAAGCCCTAAATCAAAATCACTACACATGGATAGATAGTGTGTGTTTGTGAGAGAGAGTGAGAGACCTGAAATCGGTGGAATCGGATGAGAGAGAGTCGTTGTGGCTGCTTGCGAACGGGGAAGACGAAATGAGGTTGGGTTTACGTGAGGGAAGACGAAACAGGGTTGGGTTTATTTTTTTTTATTTTAATTTTTTTAAACCATGGTTACATGATTACATGGGTTTATATTATTAAGTTTTTTTTCCCTTTAAACCATGGTTATTTGGGTACGTGAGATGTGATGGGTCATTGGGTTTCTTTTTTATTTTTCAAACCATGGTTACATGGTTATGTGGGCAATGAGTGAGTTCTAAGTTTTTTCTTTTTTCGTTAAACACCACTAATGAACACCCCGAATAAACGGTGATCGTAGGACGAATGAACGGTGATTACTTGATCCTTTTTTAAAAAACAAAAGGATGTCCTCTTTAGAGCGGGACTGAATTATTATCCTTCTCTGAAATGCGCATGTTCATTTTGTGACAGGGAGGGAAACAAGGATTAAATTCTTTTACATGCAGTTTTTTTATGTAATCTCACGTGTAATTTTTTTATATGCAGTCTCACATGCAATCTTATTTTGTTAGTGAGGTATATGCTTTTATTGGTCAAGCAACACGTGTTTTTGTTTTTTTTTCTACGGCAGTAGATACATACAATTAATTGAAGTGTACATTTCATATTTTATAAATTTGCTCACTTGTTACTTTAAATATACATTTTTTGACAAACTCACATGGGTTGGGGGATACCCTCATTTGATAAAAACTCCTCAGGACATCGTTGCACAAGCACAAAAGGATCCTCTCCTTCGAGAGATTTACAACTTGAAAGAGAGAGAGAGATTCACAACTTGAAAGAGAGAAAGCTTTAAGGAGCATAGTAAGTTGCTCGAGGATGTGTTTACGATGCTAAACGCCAAACCCCTCAGAGGGACATATGAATCCAAGAGTTCATCAATTCTTCAAGAGAGGTAACCAATACCAGATCTAGGGACATCACACGGTATCCACACTCGAGACACGTGCCATCCGTCTCGTGGGCCGAGTGTGACAGATGATAACTTCTGATCCCCTCACTCTTGAACTGGGGGCAAGAGATCTTTTTGAGAGGAAGAAGGAAAGTTCCCCTTGAAAAACTTGCCGCAAGAGGGGAAAAATAAGAGAGAGAAGTTGGGAGGGCCATATGACCCAAGGCTCAACTGCAAAATCGGTTGAGGGCAAATGCGATTAGGAGGACAATCTACAGAACCTCCCAGTTCACAGAAGACATTGAGATTGCCGAACTCTCTAAAAGGTTAATTTATGGAAATTTTTTGTAATTAACCTTAACTTAATAATTATTTTTAAAAATGATCATCTGTCAAAATAATTTACAAAAATAACCTTGCACCTTGTTTTGACTGATTTGACAATGCTATCTCAGCATATCATTTAAAGCGTCATTAATTTGTGCGCCTCAAAAGGCATACACAAACATTGTTTCCATGTCATTAAGATATGTTTATTTTTTCTTTATTTTTATATATATCTTTAAACAATTTAACTTTTATTACATAAATTATTTGTTACAAAATTAGTATGCAATTAGAAATATATCGTTGAGACATTTTAAATGACACAAATATTGAATATATTTCGTTTAAATTTAAAATTATAATTTTAAGATAATTAATTAAAATTTATACATTTTTTTGTTAATATTAAAATTTAATTACATTTATTTAGTAAATTTTTGTTATGATGTATCCACATAATCAAATATGATGTTTTTGATGTAAATATTAGCATAAATATACAAATGTTAATTAGTTACCTTAAATTTATCATTTTTAAATATGAATTAGATATATTAAATATTGATCTTATTTTAAACTTTACAATGATATTCCAAATGGTATTAATTTTGTAAACAGTGATTTATGTAATAAAAGTTACATTATTTACAAATATTAAAAAGTAAGAAAATAACAAAAAAATAAAAAAACTAAAAAACACACCTTAATGGGGTATAAATAGCTTGCCTTTTATGGTGTCAAGTAAGCCTGTCAATTATCCGAAAAATATCCGCATCCGATCCGAATCCGTATCCGAAAATGCAGAAAATATCCGATATCCGAAAAATCCGTATCCGTATCTGAAAAAATAATCCGTATCCGAAAATTTTTGGATCGGATACGGATATACCCCTATCCGATCCGAAAAATATCCGTATCCGATGGCATTAAAAAAATGTTAATATTAGTATTTAATATCTACCATTGGATTTTGATCAAGTGGCTCACATTCTTTCTAATAGTTGTAAAGTTAGGACTTGTGTTTGTGAATTTTTAATTTTAAGTCAATTTTTGAACTTTAAATGAAAATTTGTTATGCTTAATTATTTATTTATTCTTTCTAATAGTTATAAAGTTAGGACTTGTGTTTGTGAAATTTTAATTTTAAGTCAATTTTTAAACTTTAAATAAAAATTTGTTATATTTATTTATTTATTTATTTCGGATATTTCGGATAATTATCCGAATCCGTATCCGAAATTTCGGATCGGATACACTTTTTAAATATCCATCGGATACGGATACAGATACGAATATATAAAAAAATTTCAGATACGGATATGACCATATCCGCTCCGTATCCGGTCCGTTGACAGGCTTAGTGTCAAGTGGTGATGTTGATGTGTCATTGTCAAACCAGTCAAAACAATGTTGAAGGTTATTTTTGTAATTAATTATTAGAGATGGTCAGTTTTAGAAATAATTATTTAATTAAGGTTAATTTAAAAAATTCCCTTAATTTATTGAAGTTTTATCTTTATGATGGATTTATTGATCCCCTTGAGCAACGAATGGCGCGCTCACAAGCTTTTACATTTTATGATTATCAAGAGCCACACCTATGTCAGATCTTTTCAAAGGTAACTTACTCTAACTTTCATTTGCAGGAGTTAGCCCATCTGATTTTTTGAGACTACATTACTCAAATATTTCATCCAAGCTAAGAATATCTTCAATCCTAAACCCAAACTCATATCAAATTTAAATTTGAATAAAAATCATACAAAATTATCAACAAGCCTGGACCCAAATCAATATTAAATGAAGGAGACAAAAAATTTAAGACCCAAACTTTAATCCAAAGTTTTCAATTGACTCTTTTTAGGTGAAGTGAATATTGGGAGAGGATAATAATTTTTTAAAAAGATTTGAATAAATGATTGAAAATGTATGGAATTTTTAAAACACTAATGAAATTTTGATATAAATTTCACCTAAAAAAAGCAAGGGTGATGGATTCCGGTTGACCGGCTGGGAAAAAAAATGAAATTTTAGACCCGCGGTAATACTCCCGCCCACAGTTTCCAAGCGAGAGAAGAACCAGATTTTAAAATAAAAGTGAAAATTCCAAGCGTGAAGCTAAGGATAAGACGCATCCAATTCAAAATGACACCCAAATCGAGCATATTCTTACACCCCCAATAATTAATCATAATAAATCAAGTCACGCGTCACACGTGAACAATAATACCCAATATTCGAACGTTCCAATCCCCCTCTTGCATTTCAAATCAAAATCTCCGTAAGCAAAACGAGACAGACAACTTTTTCGTTATATTCAAATCTAACCGTCTCACGAAACTCTCATCAATCGGTCTTTCAATTCCAAGGAACCAATCAACCAAAGCAAGGCATCTCTCTCTCTCTCGCTCAACCTCGCCTGCTCAAACGCCCAAATCAAATTGAAGAAACCAAAGTAAGTTTTGTTTTGTAATTTTTTACGTCTTTGCGATTAGGGTTTTCCAGGCTTCGAGAATCCCCAATTTCCCGTTGTTGGCAGGATTGATTGATTGAGAGATGTCATCGGCGAGGAGGACGGTGGATCCCGGACGGAGGCGGAATCCCGAGGAATCGGGCAACGGACGGCTCCTCGACGAGATCGAGGTGCTCAGCGACGCGCTCTGCCTGAACAAGCCGTCCGATCCGCGGTCAAAGGTCCACTCCGACCTGTCCCTATCGAAATCTAGGGTTTCCAACAAACCTGCGAAGAAGCCATCCTCTTCGTCATCTCCGTCTTCGTCTGCCGTTTCTTCGATATGGAACTGGCCGTTGAAGGCGTTCTCGCACCATCGCAGCCGTAGGTTTGATATCCGGTTCACCCTCTATGTCCACTCGATTGACGACCTCCCACCGAGCTTCAACAACCTCGGCGTTCGCGTTCACTGGCGGAGAGGGACCAGCGATTCCGGTGGAGGCCTTCAGACTCGCCCTGTCAAGGTGTTTCAGGGTGTTGCGGAGTTCGAGGAGGCCCTCAACTACCGGTGCTCAGTGCACGGGACCCGGGGTGGGGGCTCCGGCAGGCCAGCTAAGTATGAGGCGAGGCCGTTCTCGGTCCATGCTTCACTTGTCGCGGCTTCAGAGATTGATCTCGGTAGGCACCGTATTGATCTCACAAGGCTGCTCCCCTTGACGTTGGAGGAGCTGGAGGAGGAGAAGAGGAGCGGGAGGTGGACAACGAGCTTCAATTTGTCGGGGAAGGCCAAAGGTGCTGTTTTGAATGTGAGTTTTGGCTTTTGTGTTGTTGGGGATGATAAGACCCCCGACTCTATGGGTTTGAAACAGAAGACAAAGCATGTCTTGAACACGCAGGGCTCAGTTAGGCGTGCGGTAGCCTCCCTGTGATGGACCCTTCTGTTGGGGATCACCGGATCCAAAGTCGTCACCTACCTTCTAAATCTTTCGGAGATTTTAAGGTATTCAATGAAGTGTTGCCGGTTTCAAGGTCAGACGGTCTTGATATGATCCGTGCAGAAGGGGAGAAGGTGGGATTAGGTATCTTGGTTGCTTCAAAGCTGGCTGAGGCGAATCCGTATGATTTGGTGGAGCTTCCTGTTGAAAATATTATTGATAATGGCAACGATGAGCCTAATTTCAATGTGATTGAACAGGGGATTGAAAATACCATGAAGGATGAGTTAAAATTTGAACCCATGTGGGATATGAAAAGCATGATGGAGTAGATCACGTTGTCAAAGTATCAGTTGAAGGAGGAGGTGAAGAAGTGGACAAGATAGCGGATCAAGGCGAAGTTAAGGCAGATGGAGTAGACCAGAAAGAGGATGGTTTGGAGGAATTTTCAAATGAGGAAAAAGAGTTCTTACACTGTGAAAATGGAACTAAAGAGGATAGGTTTACTGTGGCCGAAATGAGTGCAGATGATATTGAGTCTACCTTCTGTGGTCCATTGATTCTCGGGTCTGAAGGGTCTGAAGTGTTGGATTCTCCACGAGCCAGAGTGGTGACACCAGAGCCAAATTTGGAATCCACGATGGCAGTGCCTGATTATAAGACTGGTAGAGCGAGCAAGTATTTGAGCCTGGATGAAGTGGCGGATACTGTTGCAGATGAATTCTTGAGCATGCTTGGGATCGAGCAAAGCACATTTAGTCAAAGTTCAGAGAGCGACACTGACTCCCCAAAAGAGCGGCTGTGGAAACAGTTCAAAAGGGAGTCCTTGGGTGGCTGCGATGCCATGTTTGGTCTTGATTTTGGTTCAGAGGGTAATGAAGTCAGAGCTGATTACGAGGCACCTCTGGCCTGGCCCAATTGGGGTGACCTTCCAGAAGATTTTGGGCTCTCATCACTCATCCAGGCTGCTGAAGTGGATCATCAGGCAATGGGTAGTAAGACTAGGGCTAAAATGTTGGAGGATGCTGAGACGGAATATCTGATGCATGAGTGGGGTTTGAATGAGAAGGCCTTTGAGAGCTCCCCTCATGAAAGTGCCTGTGGGTTTGGGAGTCCTATTGATGTACCCTGCAGAGATCCATTTGATTTGCCTTCTCTTGGAGAGGATTTGGGCCCCTTCATTCAGACTAAGGATGGTGGTTTCTTGCGATCAATGAACCCAACACTCTTTAATAATGCCAAGAATAATGGGAGCTTGATCATGCAGGTCTCAAGGCCCGTCGTTGTTCCTGCAGAGATGGGTTCAGGAATTATGGAGATATTGCAGAGGTTGGCCTCTGTTGGGATTGAGAAGTTGTCAATGCAGGCGAGCAAGCTAATGCCTTTGGAGGACATTATGGGGAAGACAATGCAACAGGTGGCGTGGGAAGTTTCACCGACTCTAGAAGCATGCGAGAGGTTTGCAATTTCTCCCCCAAATTTGTTTGAATACACAATTCTGTGTATCTAAGAATGACATGAACCTTTTTTTTTTTGGATTGTTTGTTTTCTTATGGCAGGTTGTGTATTTCACACCCGAAACCAGAAGCGGAAGATGGGTTCATGCAAGATGGATTTGGTGAGAGGAAGCAAGGGAAAGGGTCATCAAGACGTTTTCCCAAAATGGACATGGGTTCTTCAGGTGGAGATACGGGTTCAGAATATGTCTCACTGGAAGACCTTGCTCCTCTTGCAATGGACAAAATTGAAGCTCTTTCAATGGAGGGACTGAGGATACAATCTGGAATGTCAGATGAGGAAGCTCCTTCAAACATCAGCCCCCAATCAATTGGAGAGATATCTGCTCTGGAAGGATTAGGGGCAAGGACGAGTGGCTCTCTTGGTTTAGAGGGCACTGCAGGTTTGCAGCTGATGGACATTAAAGAAAACTGCAATGATATTGACGGATTGATGGGTTTGTCGCTGACACTAGATGAGTGGATGAGGATAGATTCTGGAGTGGTTGATGAAGAAGACCAGACCAGTGAGCGGACTTCAAAGATTCTTGCAGCTCATCATGCCAAAAGCACAGAATTTATTGGTGGGGGGAAGAAACGAGACAAGAAACAGGGTAAAGGCGCTGGTAGAAGATGGGGTTTGTTGGGGAACAATTTCACGGTAGCATTAATGGTGCAGCTTCGGGATCCATTACGCAACTATGAACCAGTAGGCACTCCAATGCTTGCATTGATGCAGGTCGAGAGGGTTTTTGTTCCTCCAAAACCCAAAATATATAGCACTGTCTCAGACAAAGGGAACAGTGAGGAACCGGCTGAATCTGAGTCTGATTTGAAACCTGCTCCTTTGGAAAAAGTGGAAAAAGTAGAAGAGGAGGAGATTATCCCTCAATTCAAGATCACAGAAGTTCATGTTGCTGGCCTAAAGACTGATCCAGGAAAGAAGAAGCTATGGGGTAATCCAAAGCAGCAGCAATCTGGTTCCCGCTGGTTGCTTGCCAGTGGAATGGGCAAAAGTAATAAGCATCCCTTTATGAAGTCAAAGGTTGTCACAAAACCATCACAAGTGACGACAACAGTGCAACCAGGGGATACTTTGTGGAGCATATCTTCTCGTGTTAATGGTGATGGGGCCAAATGGAAAGAATTGGCTTCACTCAACCCTCATATACGGAATCCCAATATCATCTTCCCCAATGAAACTATCAGATTGCGATAATCAAAACTGAAGACCTTCAACAACCATACAGTACAGCCCCTTCGTTGTATGATTTTGCCAAGTTGCATTGTAAAGAGCTGTCTTCTGTCAGAGGCAGGTAGATGGAGAATCTCCACAAAAAATGGCCAGCAATGATCTGGAAGCAGTAGCTGTCATGTTTATATGAACAGCTCGCTGCTGTTTTTGCTTGAGCAGCAATTCTCCTCTTGGTACCTTGAGGTCATTTTAATGTGCTCTTGCAACAAGGTACTTAGTTAATAGAATATCTTTTCGTTTCATACTCTGCATTTTAGTTTTTCACATGATGTGTCTGTGTGTAGGATTTGTATATGGATGTTGGCATTTGGATGTTGGCATTTGTTCTGGAGTGTGAAGCTGATCCATCATTGTGACAATGCGGAATCTATGTAGTCTATATTGTTTTATGCTTGGAGAAATTTGTTATTCATTATAAACTTCTTGATACAAATTATTGAAACGTTCCTTTTGTGCTAAGATGCTAGTTGGAGTTGTATCAGTTTGCTAGAGACCACAAAAACTAATACATTCTTTGATAGGGTAGTTTGCATCTGTAACTGTTGTTTTGTTTCTTGTTAATAATTTTGTCATTTTGAATCCTATGCTAAAAACTTGAATTATAAATCAAAATGTTTTTTGTAACATGCATCAGACGTGTACCTTCTCATCATGGAAATGTGTTTAAAAACTTACTTCTTCGGTCAGTCTACAACTCTACATGACAACATTCTTTTCTCCAAATAAACAAAATATTTAATTTATTTGCTTTTGAAACATAGATTCTGCACAAAATATTGATGAGATGTGGAACCTATTTCATCATAGAAAGAAAAAAGGGGATCGTAGTAATATGGTTAAATTTCAGCTTTTAATTCCTCATGCGGTATGTTGGAGTATTTGATTGACAAGAAATGAGTATTTATTTCAGAGGAAAAGGTTATATGTAGAAAATACTTGAGCTCATATTTTATACTTGCTCAAGGATTGGGTGAAGATGATTCTTCAGGAAGACAACCACACCACGATTATGGGTCCTTTTTGGTTCATGAGGAAGTGATTCAACTTTTATTGTGCTTATACGATTTGGGCTTTTGCTCATATCGGTTGTTGTTTTTTACTTTTCTTTTGGAGATCCCTCGTCTCCTTTGTTCGGGGGCTTTTAAATTAATAAAAGTTCATATCCTTATTAAAAAAAAAACATAGATTCTGCAATAAATTGTTGGATATATAAACCAACAACATAATTCATATGCTTTCTCCCTTGACATGGGGTTGCTATAGGGATTGGGGCACATCTCAAAAATATTGAGAAGGTCCCTCGCATAGTTTAAAGTGCGGCCGCACGTACCGGTTTGTGCAGCCACACGTACCACTGTGCGCCCTTAGACGCACATTGATATGCACAATAAATAGAATGCTCAATATTCAATCGCATGTACTTTATGCGGACCCCACTACATATGTGGTCCGCACATATTTTTAAACTATGGTCCCTCGATATTGTAGAATACTAAAGATCACGAAAGATCAACTCTCCTTAAGATTTTGATAAAGTTCCTGGCTAGATCTAGCGGTTGATTACCTGTCGTGATTTGATACAAGAAGATCCTTCAGTACTGACCAGTCATATGGCGAGTTTGGAGAATGTATTTTGACTATGGATCGAACAAAATGAAATAAGTAAAAAATGCACCATAATTCGTACATAGTCCTAAAATAAGATTGGTGTTACATGTGCATGAGGTTTATGTATACAAGTTGAATGAAAAGAAAATTTCTTATAAAATGATGCAAAACGGGATGTGATGAAGGGTGATGGATATGTGATTAGGGTTAGAGTTATGATTTATGTGATTTGAGAGAATACAAAGAAGAAGAAAGAAGATCAGGGTTTCACATCCTAGAACTTCAAACCCAAAGTTAGGGTATCACACCCTCACAAATCCAATAATAGAATATTTAAAAAAAGAGAAGCTTTTCATTCTAAATCTAAATCTGTCTCTCTCCGTAGAGATTACAATTTTATTTTATGAGAAAGTGATTTAATCTAGGTCATTGATCATCCTAAAGATCTATGGTCTAGATTGAATCTTATAACCACTTATTAAATTAAATAACAAACTAATCAAGTGATTTAATCTAGGCCATTGTTCATCTAAAAATCAATGGTCCAGATAAAATCCTATAATTGACTTATTCAAAATACAAAAAAACCTAACTAATCTTTATCCACACAGAATAAGATCTCTTGCCCTTTCTCTTTTGATAGACTTTAAATCCTATCGTCGGATCGATGTGAAATCTTGGTTGATTTTTCTGTTCTCATCGCTGGCGGAGGCTGTTGTGGCCATTGCTGGATGTGCAACCCTCCCTGCTCCTCCTCCTCCTCCTCCTCCTCCTCCTACCCATACCTCCCTTTGCCAGCCTCTATCAACCGTCGCCAATTCCTTGCCTTCGCCAAGCTACGGAGGTTCGAAGGACCCGAATTTGAACGTCAATGACAATGGAGGAGATGTTGATGTTGGCGGCGGTGATATCGTGCTTGGTGAAGAAGAAGATGACAGGTTCTCATTTTCTTTTTAAATACATTTCTTTGATGGCATAATTGTTGATTTTCATTTTTTTGAAGTTTTTTCAATTTGATTTTCCAGAGACTTACCATCTGTTTTAGAGGACGGACCCCTAGCGTTTTTCCTTCTTTGTTTAGGTGGAGGCGGCCTTGAACTAGGACCACCAATTTTTGTTACATCATCATCACCTACTTTGTTTGTTCATCTATTATGTTTCTAGCAAAATCTTCAGAATAAATGAACCTCTTCTACATTTTTTTTCAGATTTCTTATTCATGAATTGTTCAACTTTTTTTCTATTGGTGATGTTTTAGGGCATGGTTTAGCATTAGCTCTTGGTGAATGCAATGTGTTTGTTTGAGTATGGTTATACAACGGTTAACACCACTACATAGATGTGAGTAAAGTAAACATTTTACAATATGTTTTTCAGTAGCATTTTTATATTCTCCATATTTTTATGTTGGGTCTTTTGTACTAGCCGATCTTAGATTAGATAAACTAGCTCTAGAAGAAGACAATTTTTTGGGATTTTTTAGGTGTCCAAAAATTAAAGGAACAAAGATTTTTCCTGGAGGGGCCTGAAGAGCTGCAGGAACTAAAGATGGAGAAGGTTTACCAGCATAGGGAAGGGAATACTCAGGAACTGCTGATTCAAATAATGGTCTACTACTAATTTCACTATCAGAGCTTGTATCAGGTTTGTTTTCATGTGGAAGTTCAAAAACTGATGTTGTGGTCACTGCAGATTGACCATTTACATTTGGTTTATCCCCGTCTGGAAGGGAGTTTATATGTTTCACTTGAGAGCTTCTGTGCTTTGATTTGATCATAAAATAGAACTAGAAGTTGTTCCAGTTGAAGAACTTTCCATTTGACTATGCCCCTCTGGAGTAAAACTAGTGGCATTAAAGGGTGACTGCAGCTCCAGTCAGATCAACTTTGCTGCTAGTACTGGATGTAACCATCTCTAGCACATCTCTAGAATCAACCTGAGAATTTACAATCGCATCTGATTTTAAAGGAAGTGAATTACTGGAAGCCGTAGGCTCAATGTGGAGCTGGCTTCCAAAGTCATTAGAAGAATCCAATTCTGGATATCTACATCAGCTAGAATGGAATCAGTTGAAATTGCACTTGTTGAATCAATATATAGAGGACTAAAATGATTTGGTGAATTACCATGTGGATCTTCAAAAGTAGAAACATCAGAAGAGCCATCAACTGTATTAGATTCTAGCAATCTAGTTGAGCTGGGATAAGAGCTGGCGGGTGCTGCACAGTCATCAACATCTGGGCTGATTTGCAAATCCTCTTGACTTGCAGCATTAAGTACATCAAGATCAGTGCAATCTGATTAAATGTATGGAATTAGTTTGGGTTCCACATTGGACATTATCAGATCTAACGGGAGCAATTGACTAAGCAGTGTATATAAAACACACTTTCCATACCCGTTGTATATTTTGTCTTGAGATCATTTTCCAGGCCTTCTTTGTCGAGTGGCACCTCCCTAGACGCATGTTCATCTGGTCCTCTTTACCACTGAGGTCATCAGAGCTGAGTAAAACTTCCTGCTGAAAAGTGAAGGGTTCCATATGCCCTGAATAATACCACTACCTAGATGGAGATGGAGATCGGGGGGAACCAATTTGCCGTTACTGGAGCGGATGTGTGAACCAGAAATGAATTAACAAATAGGAAGCAAGACCGACTCCCTCCCATCCAAGGCTATTTGATCCCTGCAAAATCCTGCAAATCGGAACAATAATCAAATATTGAGAATGAAAACATTTCTTGCCATTTTTAAGTTTGTTAAAACAGGTTAAAAAACTAAAGAGGTTGGTTAAAAAACAGAAAAAAGAGTGGCCCTAAGGACCAGCAATCCAACTGCAGAATGAAACAATTAATTGCATCGTCCAACACCCACTTAGAAGTTGAACCTTTGAACTGCATATGTAGACTGGAATTGAGACTGGAAATGGGGCTGGATGTAACATTATCCGGTGTTGTTACACTCAGATCCTTTTCCAGCCTTGATAGATTTCTATCGACGCATATGCTCACGTTAATAAAGCATATGTTTCGAAAGAATTTTTATACATTTTCTGTAAATGTATCCATGCAATTCACTGGAGTATATGTTTCATTTTTCATATAAGCATGTGCCTCGTTAGATGAAGTATACTATTTTTTAAAAATTTAAAACATATGTAGACTGGAATTAAGGCTGGATGTAACATTATCCATTTCCAAAATATTTCATTATGATAGTAGATTCCCAGAGCCCACATAAATAAGGTCCATGAATATTTCCTAATGCCCCGTTTGGAACGAGTATAACCCCCTGGATAACCCCGGATAACCCCGGATAAGTATTTGGGGGTGTTTGTTTACCCCGGATAACCCCAGATAAATTATGTCAGAATAAACATTGATAAAGTGGTATAGGGATTCCAATCAATCCCTAGAATAAAAGTTAATAGGTTATTCCACCTAAAGAATATGTGGGCTCACTGTCAAATCAACTGTCATTACCTCTTATAAATCACATGTCAAATAAACTATCATTACTTTTTTATTTTTTATAAATCCTTATCCATACTTTATTCACATTTTACTCAAACAACAAAACATTTATTCTTACGTTTACCAATGAGAATAATTCAAAATACAACCAAACACAAAATCACTTTATCCTTATTTATACTCATTTATGCTTGGATAAATCTATACCCTAGAATAAAAACTATCCCCATTCCAAACGAGGGCTAAGGCTTAGTTTGGCATGGGGATAATGTGTTGGGATAAGAAAATAATTGGGTTAAATCCTATGATATCCCATATAAGTATATAACATAAGAAAATAAAGGATAATATATGGATAATTATCCACAACTTGAGAAAAAAAATTGGGGATATTTTGTTTTTGGTAAAAGGTAGAGCAAACTTTATTTACATTTTTTAACCCTATTTTGTATAACATGGACATCTTTTATAACTGCTCTTCCCCATAAAAAATATATAAAAAAAACTCCTGAAAACCAAATATATTAATGCCCTGTTAATAGTAAGCATAGGCTTAGTATTTTTTTTTAAAGTTATCTTATATTTTAGACAATGTAATCCAAATACAAGATTTATGATAGGAACACAAAAAATAAGGATAATAAAAAATATTATCAAATGTAAATGTGTAAAATAATAATAATTTGATATTTATCCATTTATCAAACTAAGCCTCAAGTGATTTCGAACGTACCAGAATTAATGCTTCTAAATGAGAAGGAAGCAAAGGCAATCCCAACAGCAAAAATTAATGCAGCAACTCCTGCTCCCGTAACACCTAAGTAAGCTATTTGAGAAGTTTCTTTAGTCTACCAAAAATCGAGAATTCTGAAAGTATTTATTAACCATAACGAAAAAAAGATGATTCTGCATTTTAGCTATAATGAAACCATAACAAAACAATGCCTTATCAATCATCTCTAATAGGCAAACTCCATACTGCTTATTTTAATTAGTAAAAAGAAAGAAGAAAAAATGGGTTTTGATCCTTAAAATTGTGCATTCTTATAAAGTAGATCAAATGTTAATATCTAAACAACTAGTCAAAAGATTCAGCCATCAACGTGACAGAAAATCTACAACTATTGCCTTAAAAGGTGCAGTTGCTAGCATTCCTCATGGAGTATAAAAGAGTTTGAAATGGGATTCGGACACAAACAAGAAGATGTGAATGCACAATATATTATTTTGGACGTTTTCTCAAAATCAAACATATCCTATTTAATGGCATGATCAAAACCCATTTCATTATAAAAAAAAGAAAGAAGAGGAAACAACATTGAAAAACAAGTTTTCCTAGATAAAATCTATTTTTCATATAACAATCAAATAAAAAAGTTAAAGCTTGAGTGATCAAATACATACCACTGAAGTAGAAGTTTGGGTATTTCGAACGCTCTCATAAAGTTATGAAAGCTGCAGCAGCGCAAGTCACTAGTGAACCATCCATGAACCAGGTTCTTCGATCACAAAGAGTGATTAGGGTTATTTTTTAACACGGGAGGATGAAAATGAAAGTAATGGTGATTCATGGTTTAGGGCAAGAGAGAGATCAAGTAGTTGATTTAGGGCTAGGTTTATTTAATTCAAATGGGAGAAAGAGAGATGAAGAAGCTGATTTAGGGCAAGAGTAAATGAGTAAATGCATGCACCAGGGTTACCCAAGTAACCATGGTTGGGTAATCGATGTTGACATCGTGTAACGGATGGGCACTGATGCACGACTTATAAAATTTTGAGAGGTATTTCAATAAGGATGTTTTTAACAGTGGTATTTTAACAAAAACGGAACCCAACAGGCATTGCGCAGATATGTAGCCTATGCGGATAGATTATGACAAGATTTTCAGTATAAAGTGGATGTACACCATTAGATTATATTTTTTAGTTGGATTTTCATGCAACTTCTAGAATTTTCATTTTCTTTTAACAAAAACCAAGATGAGAATCAAACCATGAGGTACATGAGTCATGGATTCAAATCTTACTATTGCTTAGAGGAGAAATAATTTCATATAGTCTACCAAAAACCCAAGGTAAACTTTATGGCATGGCTAAAGAATCCAATTGGTACCAATTCATGGGGATTCATACTAATCATATTCTTCTATTTAATACACTAGTTGAATAGAAAGACTATCACAGATTCACATAATGAGGATTGCGCATGTGGAGGCAAGCAGCACAGACTATGAAATTATTCAGACAAATTGTTTCTATGAAAACACACATCAAAATGTGGAAAATGTTATACTCCAGTCTTTTCTAAACCACACGTTTCATTTTTTTTAAAATAGTAAATATTATATAATGAAATATATATACCTTGATAAAAAGTATTGGTCCATTTCAAATTGAATGAACTCATTTTTAATAAGTGTAAATTTTTTTAACGAGGTATATACACCATCCAACTATGTACTTCACTGAATGACTTAGATGTATATGAAACTGGAACTATATTTGAGATTATAAAAGGGACCAAATATAACAAACGCCCCCAAAATATACGGGTGCTTGTCTTTACATTTTGTTTTTTTTTTCAAAATGAAACCCAACAACCATATCATACATTATGCCCTCATAAGCAAAATATGTTTTGTTTCAACAGATAACCTACCTGAGATATTGATACAAATGGAGAAAAAAAAAAACTCCAACAAGTACATGATGTGTTTTTACACTATGAATTATCGGAATTAATGGCCTCCTCGGAACCATGGTTGTCATTTGTCGATGTATCCATTGATGGTGCAGGCTGTTCTGGCTGAGTTGTGATTGGTTTCATTTCCAATTTCTTCTTTTCCTTGAGAACCACTTGTTTCGGCATGACTTCCAAAAGGAAGCTCCCACCATTCCATATGGCTGCAGAGACCTTGAGTATCTGGAATGTCACATGCATCTCATAAGACAGGAAAATCGGGACGGTGAGTGCCATTGTCGCCACAGTGAATACAGCTTGGAGCAAGATATACATTGCATTACGATTGTTGTCCCCCAGCAGCCCACTTAAACGCCACCAGATGTTGTTTGCCTTTTGAGCTTTCTTTGACAGCTCCCTGTTCAATAAGATTAAAGAAAAATTTAAGATGGTACAGAATGAATGAATGAGCTTCCCCACTAACTAATAACCCAATGTTTTCTCTAGTAAGTGGTTCTTTGAATTTCTGCCAAAGGGATGTATAATAGGCATCATAATCAATGAGTAAAATTATGACAGTGGACTCGATATATCAATTCCCTTAATATGTTAGTGATTAAGCCATTTAGGAACTGTTCAAGACAAGTTGATATCAGATGTAATCATGGATAGTTATCCTGCTTGTCAGCTGACAAGGGACCGTACATTTTGTTTAAAAACACCTCTTGTTTTCAAAGCCTTAAAAGTGCTTTAATAAGATGTTATTGAGCACTTGTCAAACCAGTATTTCTTATGTGGTGGATCTCCATAAAAGAAGAGGTTGATAAGGTTTACCATCTGATTAAAAAGTTCATTTGAACAAACTGAAATACAAAAGATGGAGAAAATGAAAATAAAACCAACTGAAAACTGTGAAGATGGTGAAACTAAATAAAGCATAACACCCATTTAGATAAAGATCACACACAATATTTAATCAAAGAGCCATATACAGTTTACATGGTAAAACATAATTATTTGATAAACAGGGGAAAACATAGGAAGAGAGAGACCTGTAAGACGTCATTACTTCAGGATCCCTCAGTAGCCTCTGTCGACGGAGTACATTAACAATAAGGAAGTAAAGAAGCTGCCACAGGGTATATGCAGCCAAAGGTACAACAAATAACCATGTCCATAGGTATGACGAATCTTCAGCGTATGGCCAAGATGCACGTAGATGTGCTGGTCCCTCTGGATGCATTGCCTCAAAGGTTGTAGGATTCCACCATCGGATAGTGAAGAAAACAATTCCTGTGATGCAACAAAACCTGTAAGGAAAGAAATGGATGGTATGCCAAAAAGTAACGAGGAAAGTAACAGACATGCAACATAAAGTTTATTAGAAATTTAACCCTATAACCAAGAATGAAATGTTTGCAAGGACACCTTCTGTCTTATGAAATTTGACAGATAGAGGCAGACTGATGCAAATCGAGAATGGAAGGGAAGAGGAACATTGACAGGGCTAATAGAAAATTTTATTGCTTCAACAAAATCATGAATGTTCCGCTCCAGGTCAGGTTCCCCGATTTGTTTCGGCTTGCGTCTAACAGGACAGGACGGGTGAAGGAATTTTGGACCGTGGAGGAACTCAGGCAGTGGGATATCCGGGTGAGCAGCGTCCTGTAGCCCACCGAAAGAGAGTGCTACTTGGAATTGATCGGATGGCTAATATTGGCCAGGCTGATCCCTAGAAATCGCGATACGGTGAAGTGGAGCGGACATACGCGTGGGGTCTTCATGGTGAAAGCAGAATAAGCGTGGTGGCAGCGGGCGCAGCCCCTCATAGAGACAACTGCCAGAAAAAAATGGAAAGAAATATGGAAGGTGCGTGTCCCAGTGAAAGTACAGGTATTTATGTGGCTCATCTACCAGGAGTGGCTTCCAACGCGTGTCTATCGGGCGAAATGGAGACCGGAGGACTCGACAATATGCGCCTTATGCAATGCAAAACCAGAGACGGTGACTCATTTGATGTGCGAGTGTAAGGTGTCACATTAGTTATGGGCGCGCTTGGGGGCGGCCACCGGACTTGCACTCCCTTTTAGAGGTCTGGAACCGCTTTGGAGGGCGGGGCAGCGTTTGAGGAGGAGGGGGGATAGAAGCGTAGCGGCAAAGATTACACAAATGGTGGTTCCAGCAGGGGCATGGGCCATTTGGTTAACGCGAAATCAGGCCAGCTTCAAATCTTCATGAGTCTATATTGAAAACTTGGTGGAGTTGGCGGGAGTGTTCATCGCGTCATGGGGCAGGGGGCTAACTGATGCATCGTCTGTCCATTTTGTGGGAGGGGCGCTGGTGGTGACGGGCTAGCAACGAAGCAGTGGCGAGGGGGCAGTTTTGAAATGTTTGGTTGGTAGTTACTCATCTACTCACCAACGTTTCTTTTAGAGAGCCGCCTTTATTTTATCCCCTTTTATGTAGTTCTCTTAGTCCCATTTTCTCTCATCTATCCCTTTCGAACTTTGTATTTCGATGCTACTCACACTTGCAATACAATTTCTAACTTATCTCAAGAAACAAAATCATGAATAAAAGGCAAAAGAGTCCAAAAACCTCTTTATAATTAAAAAAATAATTGTAAGAAATTTAATTCCCTTTTACTACTCTAATGAAGCCTATTTATAAGCATATAAGTTTGTTTAGATGAGATAATATCTAATCTAAACCCCTACCATTTCAACAAACCAATATATAACCACATAACAACTCAATAGATTCCTAACCATAGTTCAAAACCATGTGCGGACCGCATGTGCGGTGGGGTCCGCACATGACATATGCGGCCGCATGTACCGAGCATGCGGTCGCACATAGGGTAAGGCAACCGTTCGAACTCCCGTTCAAACCTCCGTTCGAACCCCGTTCGAACGTCCTCTGGACGTTCAAACGGCAATCCAAACCCAGAGGTAGAGTTTACCGTTCGAAGTCCGTTCGAACTGAACTTCGAACGTCCTCTTACCGTTCGAAATCCGTTCGAACGGAATTCGAACGTACGCCGCATATTGGGGATAATGTGCGCCCGAGGGCGCACATTAGCATGTGCGGCCGCACGTACCGGTACGTGCGGCCGCATTTCAAACTATGTTCCTAACACAACCATAATCCATCGATAATATCTTTGGTTACATAGAAAGAAAAAAAACTAATTATCTACATTAATTATTTAAATAAAATAATAAAAATCATAACCACCCTATTTTAAATTTGCATTGATCTCTCCGGATTGGAGAGTTTTCTTCCTCGAACTCAAAAAAGAATGCATTCTCGATCATGAGGTGTGGTAAATCCTGATGATCTAAGGGCCACGTTATCTTCCTTGACGCTTCGTGGGTTTTTCCCACATCACGAGCAAAGCAGGTAGGGATATTGGTGATGATGGGTAACGTATGACTTCATCCAACTCAAATTTGACAAAGTATGAGTTCTCCGACGCGATGTTGAAGTAAAGGTCCTTTGAAATGAAGATGAAAAATGAGTCTTTGTCAAACCCCTCAACCTCATGCCATTCCTCAGGCGATTTTTCATCATATTTATTGTCGTCTTCCTAATAAGCAACAATCTCTTCGTCTCCATGAAACTCACGAATTCAACGTGCTCCTCGGTGTCATGGTTGATATCAATGTCACAACATTTCTCCATATGGTACTTCATCTCAAAGATGTCCTTCGTGCTCATCCTCTCAAGGAATTTGAGTTGAACTGAAGGTCTTCGCTCCTCCATGGATGAGGCGCTAGGTGCGTACTTCGCCTATTCCAAACCATTACGAGGATACCTCGAAGAAAGATTGTTTACTCTCATAGTGAGAAAGGACGTGATTATTGTGAGATTGAATAGAGGTGGTGCCATTGCATGATTATCCATACTCATTAGACAATCTACCGACTCGTATGGAACACTCCGTCATTGATATTAACATTGTGGTGGCCTAGACGAAACGTCATTACGAGGGGTCTTGTGTTGAAACCGCAAACAGTTGAAGGTTCTGGGTACAAAGGTGGTGTCGAGACTCAATGCTGTTGAGTCACACCTGCATGTGTTCTCAAGGGTCTTTTTATGTTGCCCACCACAACAAGTATAACCACTTCTCTTACATTTCTTTAATTGAATCTCTTGTAACTTCACAATTCATGTCACCCTGTGAATCTGCAACTTGATATTTGTCATCTTGGGGTAGGGATCCTGTTTGAAACGAAAGCTCAAGCTCCGTTACCAAATGATGCAGATCAAGAATATAAAGGGGAGAGGAACTTTCAAAAAGAGAGGGTCATGGTTAATAAAAACTTTTATTACTTCAATAAAAGCATGAATAAAATCCAGAAGAGTCTCCAAGAACCTATTTCAAACTCAAAAAAAATAATTGTAAAAAACATAATTCTCTTTTACAACTCTAATTGGCCTACTTACAGGAATTTAAGTTTGCTGAGATGGAATCTAAATCCCTACCATTTCAACAAAAACCTTCTAAGCATATTATTAACACAAAATGCTGTTGGAGTTCGAAGAGCAGAAGAGCACAAAGGAGGCCCTCATGACTATCCATTGGGATGAGGAGCATGGCGACAAATATCGCAGGAGGTGTGGCTCAAAGCTGGTGATGGCAACACTAAGTTCTTCCGCAAAGCAGCCAATGCTAGAAGAAGACACAATTATATTTCCTCTATCGTTAGAAATGATATGATAATAGAAAGGCAAGAAGAAATTGAAACGCAATTTGTGCAACACTTCAAGTCTTTTTTTCAGAAAAGAGAGGTCGTGGCTCCTTTGGAGAGATGATGATTTGCCACAATTATCATTGTCCCAACAGGAGGTGTGACGCTTCCTTTGAAGAAGAGGAGATTAAGGCTGCTGTTTTACAAATGGATGATGATAAGGCACCTGGCCTTGATGGCTACACATTGAGGTTTTTCCAAGTTTTTTTGAATGTTGTTAAGAATGATGTGGTTGAAATGTTGAATGAATTTCATGAATGCTGCCAAGGTTGTGCTTGCCTCAATGATACTTTCATTGCTTTGATCCTGAAAAAGCATGGCGCGGAATCGATTGGATACTTGCACCCAATTAGTCTTCTTAATGGAGCATACAAGATCATAGAAAAAAAATTTGGCGAACCATCCCCTAAAAGTGATCAAGGACCTTGTCGACATAAGTCAATCGGCTTTCATTCAAGGTCGATCACTCCTCGATGGCTTCATTATTGCTTAAGAATGCATCTCCAGGGCACATAAACGGAAGAGGAGGGGATTCCTTTGCAAGCTTGACTTCGAAAAAGCTTATGATTCTATCCGGTGGGATCTTTGGTAACTATTGGAGGCTTATGGTTTCTCGCCTAAAAGGAGGTGGTGACTGAAGGAATGTGTTGCAATGGTTAGAATGTCGATCCTCGTCAATGGCAAGGCGGTAGGCTACTTTGACTTGGGAAGGGGCTTCTATCAAGGGGATCCTCTATCTCTAATCTTATTCATCCTCTTGGCAAATGTCCTTAGTAGAATGCTTCACAAGGGGGTGAGGAGGGGATGGATCCATAGTCTTGAAGTTACTAATGGTGGTTCTAGAATTTCCCACATTCAATATGCCAATGACACAATCCTCCTTTGCGATGGAAAGAGAAAGCAAATTGGATGGCTTCAAATTCATTATCAATTGTTTTGAAATGGTTTCCGGCCTCATGGTTAATTTCTCCAAAAGCACTTTGGTGGGTATTAATATCCACCATGAGGAGGTCGATTTGTTGGCTTCGGGGATTAGGTGCAAGGCGTCAGATTTCCCTATTAAATACCTTGGTCTTCCTCTTCACACTCGTAGTCTCCTGAAAATCGATTGGGATCCCCTCATTCGAATATTCAATAAGAAACTTGATGGTTGGAAGGGGTGACTTCTTAGTTTGAGAGTGCAAATCATGGTTCTCAAGGTGGTGCTGACAAATTTCCCTCTTTCTTTTTTCTCAACTTTCAAGGTTCGTTGCGGGATCCTTAGTGAGATGGAGAAAATTCGCCAAAGATTTCTATGGTACGGGGCCAAGGAGGGTAGCCACAAGATTCACCTTGCTAAATGGGACATCATTTGTCGCACCAAGAAAGATTGGGGAATGGGTGTGCTTGATTTTCGTAATATGAACAAGGTCCTATTGGGGAAATGGATATGCATATTACTTTACGATCCTGTTGCGTGAAAAATACTATTCAGAGTGCACAAGACTCCCTTTTACCCCACTGCTTAGAATGGTCTTATCCAACGCATGGCGGGACATATTGGAGGGAGGCGAGGTTCTAAAAGAAGCCATCCAACTCATTCCCGGGACGGTGTAGAGATTAGGTTTTGGAAGGATGCTTGGCTCAATGGGTCCACTCCGGAGAGCCTTTATCCCAATCTCTTCCGAGTGGCCCTCAATGAAGATGATCTCATTCATGACTCATTCACTTGTGAAGATCATTCAATTGTTTGGTTGCCAAGGTTCCGACGTAACCTAAATGATGATGAGATGGAGGAACTTACCTCTCTACTTCAAGAGGTCTCTTTCAATTTAGAGGATACGGTTAGTTGGAAATTGGCCCCTCAAATCGGTTTCTTTGTTCGTGCTTTATATCGGTGGATAAAAAAAATGCCTCTACTTCGTGTCAGTTTGAATGCATAATTTGGGGTGATCTATCTCCGTCGAAGATTAGGGGTTTCATTTGGCTCCTTTCTATCAATAAAATTCTCACCAAAGTAAATCGTGTGAAATGGTCGAATGATGGTGACATAATGTGTGGCTTGTGTGGCGTGGAGGAGGAAACTAGAGAACATCTATTCTTCAAATGCTCATTTAGCTCTAAAATATGGGAGAATGTCGGGATAGCTCTTGGCTCATCAAGTTCATTCTCTGATGTAGAAGAATAACTTAAGGGGTTATCTTATGAGAGTTTTATTAATCTGAAGGATGATTTGAATCTTCAGTATCTTGTCTTCAATCTTCATCATTGACTGACACATGACCCAAAACAATTATATTGATTTGTATATTTGTTTTATCACAAAAATATGCCAACATACAAACATAAATTTCGGGACTAACAGTGCATGCCCAAGGTCTACTCGATGGGAAAAGGAGGCATTTGATATAATAAAGAATCTTGTTGACAGGTAAAATTAGTGTTTCATGTTGGAGGTACAGAATATTGTGGGTAGTAAGTCATAAGCATTAAGAAAATATGCAAGAGGAATAGTATCTCAAGAACCCATAGCTGGGAGCATTGCTTTTGCTGGAAAAATAAAATCTAATCACATACAGGTATTCAGGTGAAAATTACAACCACCATTCACTTGTCAAAAGTTTTGTAGGAGCTGATGAAGCTCCACAATAACTGCTCTGTAACCCCTTTATATACTATAAAGTTGTCTAAATTTTTCCAATTCACCCTCCAGTCCATGATGAATGATATGGCTCAAGAATCAAAATAAAATGTGAAAAAAAAACCTGTTCATTAATTATGAGATCAATTTTATGTGATGCTTGGCTATGTCCTAAACATCTTGAAATTTTTTACTAATGCATGAGGTACATTAAAGTGCAATGTTCAGATGGAGATAAAGTCTAAACTACTATTGACCTATTGACTACTGTAAAATAAAAATGGAAACATGTCTATAAAATGGAAGAGATATTTAATCCTTAGAAATTCTTTTTTTACTCTGCATGAGAAATCTCACTTAAAAAGGAAACTTTGATAGGTAAAATAAAAAATTGAATAATGTATTAACAAATTTAATTGAATATCATCAACATTTTAAAACACTCCTACACCAAGGCAACACATGATCAACAAGATTGAACTTTGATGCATGAATGAGCTACTTTATCGAACTGCACGTCCAGCAACACTGCAGGGGCATCATATCCCCTTTCAGATTGACAGCATAAGGAGTGACCAATATATATTGCTTTAAAACCTAAGTATTTAACTGATGTATACAAGGTTTGCATGAATTCTACAGCAATGTGTCAAAACATAGAATTAAAGGAAAAAATTTAATTTACTACTGGGTGGTGTAAGTTCATGTTCCAACAAAACTCTCAAAGTAATAACTCCATAATGCACTAGATGAAATATGAAGCAGAGACCATTGGTTCAAAATCTTTGAGACAGATCAAAACCGTATAAATTGAAAGAGAACACGATAAGATGACCAGGAAAGGAATGCTCTTATAAAAATTATGTTAATTAAACATCATGTTCTGAAACAAGGCCACACATACTTACCAGGTAACAGATGTATCAGTACGCTAACTATTTTGTCAACAGAACTAAACACCAGACTACAACGCCAAACAATCAAAGCCCATGCCAAAGGTCCCTGAAGTATTTGCAAGTCAGACTGTGCATATAATGGAAACTGAGTATATGCAGCGAAGGGAAAACTAAGAAACCCATGACTTACTTCTGCAAATGAGAAGCAAACCATGAAAAGCTTTTCATTTTTAGGAAAGAAGAGAAGCATAACCACGAAGATTGTATTGGCATAGTAGCAGAAATCCTGCAAAAACCCAGAAAAATTATTTGATCTGATTAGAGCCTTATATTTTACTTTGAGGATGTTTGAAGGAACGAAGAATTAAAAATACTAAAATCCATATCAGTCATGTAATGGATAATGAATCTACAATAACAAGCATTATCATCAGCAGTTTGAATTTAAATTGATTTTTCTTCTTCCATACCGATTCTTTCCTGAGGTTATTAATCACCAGTCCACAGCATTTACTTCCCTTCTCATGTTTCTTTAGTTAATAAGACACTCCTGTCTCTTTTTCTTTTTTGGGTGAGAAAAGGTGGTACCCACCAATACATTAATAGACAAAAGGATTATATTACAAGAAAAAAACAGAGAACAAACCTCACTCTGACAAGAACAAATTCTTCCTTTTTAAGATTTGTATTTCAGATTTCATTATCTGTTTGCTCCAATTCTTTAAAAAGCAGACCTGTGGCATCGAAGTGTTTTCCGGAGAGCATTCTCCCTCGAACAATTTTGCATTTTAGCCATAAAGCCCAACAGATTACGTGGGAATGATGGATAATCTTAAATTGTTAGCTTTGGTTTCTTCCTTCATCCTTGGAAATTAGTCATCATGCTGAAAATTGAAAAGAGATCAATTGTCTTATTCAAAGCCCTTAAAACCATGCTCCAGGAAGCCCTACTAAACTCACATTTCAGGAGCAGGTATGCTGCAGATGTTATGTGATTTCCACAGAATTCACAACCCAACCAAGGGGTGCATCCCAAGCCCAAATTGCTCTGTTCAACTTTGTTACATAGAATCCTGGACTTTCAAGGGTGAATTTTTCCTCCAACAGTAAAATAGATGAAGAACCTCACGACCCCTATAAACCTGCGAGATTTGGCCCTGCATCGTCCCAATGAAAGTGTAGCAGGACTTTGAAGTAAAGACTCTTTCTGCATGTCCTGTTCAGGTCTTCTGATCCTCCATTAAAGAGATCATATAACTCTTTCGCAGAACCTCAGCTTCCCTGGCTTCTTCATCATTAAGATTCCTTCTGAATCTAGACCACCAAACTTTCACCCCCATGATCTGACAGGAAGCACCCACAGAACCTCCTTTGAGAAAGCACCTTTTAACAAACTAGGGAATGTGTTCTTCTGACACTGCAGATTCACCCACTGATCAGTCCAGAATTTGGTCTTTCTCCCTTAACAATGTGGATCTCAGTGCACTAAAAAAAAATTGGGGCAACTATGACTATATATCTCCACAGTCTTGACACACTGTTTGCAGCAGCAGAAAAATCTGCCAAATGATGATCACCATAACAGTATTTGTAACTGATAACTAGAGCCCCACAAAATCTAGGGCCTCTCCTGATGGTCCCCAAAGCCATTTGATAAGGAGAGCTTTATTCATGTTAGTCGTGACAGCTTGTAGAAGAATTCTCTTCCATCCAAAGCTCAGAACTTTCCCACTCCACCCAGCCAACTTGTTCTAGGATCTTATAAAGAGAGGGCTCCAATCCAGGGACTTTAAACTGCCTCTGTGCAAAAGGCCTCGATAAGGAGAAGCATATTCTGGCAACCTCTCTCTTGAAGCCTCATTTTGGAAATAAAGGAGTCCCCTAGTATCCATAAATCTGGGAGCATTCTGATTCAAGGATGGAATTGATAATAACAAATTCAAGTTCTCAACCTGAAAATTATATCTCCCATTTACTTTTCTATCTTATGATTATATATTAACCTATTAAACTATTACTCACTTCTGATGGACTTCCTATCTCCTCTTTCCATCATTTCCTCTTTCTTAGTATTATTCATCTTGGAATAAACCAAAACAAGTAATTTTCATGCTCTTCTCTATTTTCTATGTCACAGTTTTTGGCTCTATTTCCTCTTTCCATCATTTCCTCTTTCTTAGTATTATTCATCTTGGAATAAACCAAAACAAGTAATTTTCATGTTCTTCTCTATTTTCTATGTCATAGTTTTTGGTTCATTTCTGTGATTGATTTCCAACAGTTTGGTTATTACTTCACTATATATTTTATTCATTTTTCACTAGTATCATCATTCTCTCCTATTGGCTAATTCATTCACCTCTGATTCCCTCCTTTTTCCTCCTCTTAATTTTTAAAGTATCCTTCTCTTCTACCCTCAATTAGCACTTTATCCCTCTCATCCTCCGGGCCCAAAATCATAGCTCCATCTTCCGCAAGGATTTCTCAACTTCTTTGGCATCATGTATCATGAAAGCACTAAGGCCACCCATGTCTTAGGTGCCACATTCAAAGTTGTGCCCCAACTCGCTGCTAACATATTGGATCACCAACACATTAAATTGCTTGAATCCTTATCATAAAGCCGATAAAGACCCCTAATGAGGCGCTCAAGGTGAGCACCACGACCATGACAAAGTTAACAAGTGTAGAGTGAGTAGCTCATTGGTGCATGAACCAGTGCAAGAATAAAGAAATGTTATAATAATCTGAATAGGGATAAGAGGGGTTCCTGGC
This sequence comes from Acorus calamus, assembly GCA_030737845.1. Classification (NCBI taxonomy): domain Eukaryota; kingdom Viridiplantae; phylum Streptophyta; class Magnoliopsida; order Acorales; family Acoraceae; genus Acorus; species Acorus calamus. The sequence goes on from CM060879.1 coordinate 15,496,968, forward strand.
AGTCGAATGAGTGCCAGGCAGCGCAAATTTTTTATATAAGACGTAGGACCAAATGAATATAACTAGAAGTGAAAAATCCATATGAGAGACACCACAGAAAGTACAAAACTCGTAAAGTTTTGAGCGTTGGCACTACAAAACTCATTCCCTTTCATTATCTCTATGATGCCCCTCAGAGCTCCAAGTCCCAAGCCAAAAACTAAGCCCACTTCAGCTAGTAGGCAAGCCTTTGGAAAAAAGCTGATGTGGGAAAAGCTGATTTGGCATGAGTTTTTATTGTACGGACACTAGATTGGGATCTATTGTTTCCATCTCAATCTGTTGCTCAACACAAGTATGTTGAATATGTGCAGGTGCTTCATAGTACAAAACCATTTATGTATTACACTCCTACAACCATCATATTTGACAAAGATACTTCTACAGAAATAGATTGATTAGGTTGCATTTTCAAATTCACCTTAAACTTCTAATTCTTCTATAGACTCAATATCCCTGTGTTCCTCCACTCCTCTCTCCAATGTTATGAAAACCGGACAGTAGTGTAAAAAGAAAGAATGCTTAACTCAGATTCTTGTGTTCTACTGTTTGTCAAGCTCAACATTAATATAAGGATGATATTGCAGGCCCCCACTGTACAATGAGGAATTCAATCAAAGCCATACAATATAACTTTTGGGTTAATTAAGTGAAATGTCCCATCAAGTCATGACAAACAGAATGGTCCAGTTTTATTTATGCCTCTTACCAGTCAAAACTATAGTATCTGGATCGTCATTTGCCTTCAATTATTCAGATCATGACAAGTAGAAATTTAGGGTAAAACACAGCTCCTAGCATTTTAAAAGTTTAGGAAGCTTATTGATTCAGAGGAGAATATTTTAAAATAATTCATCATCAATTACTCTAGCTTCTCTAATTTGCAATTCAGGATCATATTAGTTTGTAACTTAATCTTCATCATCAATCTGTTACTGATTTCAACATGAAAGAACAAAATCCAGAACTATGATGCTCACCAAAAGATAATAATGCAATTTTTTGAACCGGTAGTATATCCATCGGAGAGGGACAAACGTGACAAAGAACAGACAGTAGACATACGGCACATCTTGGGGTCCTAACACACACAGAGAACCACGTGTCAACATAACAACACCAAGAACCCCTCGAAATGAACATAATTGAATAGCCACTACATATTCTTTCCTCAAGAAGAAAGGTAATACTCACTTGCCCCCATGAGGTAGCAAAAGGCGCCAAATCCAAGAACCCCCAGTAGATGGGTCACCTATATAGAAAAAAACAACCCATTATACAGTACATTCAGAAACATAAATAAAAAAAAAAAGTCAACTTCTACCAAAATAAATACATGATTAAAATAAAAAAAAATTGAACAACAAAAACCCATGTAAAAAAACCAAAATAGAAACCTTGGAGCATAGAATCCATGGAAACAATATGAAAATATCTAGAATCACGATTCTCTGTTGGTAACCCTTTTTTTTTATATCAGAGATTTATTGGTAAGAAATATAAAACTAAAATTCATCCTAATACAAACCCTTTGGAGCATAGAATCCATGGAAACAAAAATGAATAACTAAAAAAACAAAAACTGCAATGTTAATAAAATTCAAATTGAAAACACAGTGGGGGATACGAAAATTAAAAAGACGGACCTTGTTGATGAACCGCTCGTGCTCTTCGGCCTGCTTGGCGATCTTGACGGCCTGTTTAGACAGAATCTCCTTCGTTTGCACTGCTTGTTTCGAGAAAAGCTCCTTCGTTTGGACAACCCTCTTAAATAAATTTTAAAAGAAAAACACAAACACACACAAAATAAACAGACCCCTTTAAGCAATTTAGAATCAAATCTCCTCTTCAATAGCTCAGATGAATCAGAAAGAAATAGGGATAGAGCACCTTAGAAGGGTCGGAGAGTCTCAGCCGGACCTTCCCAAAGGGTTCTCCATCGTCGAAAGTAACTTCTCCGTCCGACATTCTCTCTCCTTTTCCCTGATTGAATAAAATTTGCGTCTAATAAGTGTTTCTTCTTCTCTGGCTGTGATTGCTTCGGTTTGTTTTTCGGGAATTTGAACCAAAGTGCTTTTATAATTCGCTACGTGTTGATTAAGAAATCAAAAAACAAAAAAAAATTGGACGGTCTAACTATGATATTTTCATATCATATTCTAGAGAGAGCCGGGATATTCGGCCGCAAACCGGACCAGGTTATTGCAATGTGTATCGATACAGGTAGGCCTATCAAGTCGGACCCGGACCCGACCCGGGCTTGGGTCCGCCGGACCCGGGTCTTAGATGGGACCCGGCGGACCCAGTGAATTGCGGACCCGGGTCCAGACCCGGGTCGGGTCCGGGTCAACCCGGGAAGATGAAGTTCTTTCTATTCTTCTTTGGGTGTTTGTTGTTGTGGGTGTTGAAGCGGAGGCCGAACGGAAGGACAGGAGGGCCGTCTTGTCCGAAGCAAGGTCGGAGATCACGCCGGGTAAAATGGAGAAGATAAAGAGATGAAAAGAAAAACCATTAGCGTTGGAGGCGTCACCATTGTCGGCCACCACATATGTGTTTTTTTTTTCCCGACTCCCTCCACTTCTTTCTTTTTCAATCCTTGGTTGTCCATGATGGAGGTGGAAAATGAGGGGATGATGAGAGAGGTCAAAGAAAAGAGAGTGAATGAGGGGCGGCAACAAAGATGGAAAAAGAAAGGGAAAAGATATATTAGGGTTACAAAATGAATTGATGGCCTAGATTTAATCCTATAGAATCAATGGTTTAAATTTAATTGGTATATTGTTGGTGAGTAACTTGATTTAATAGGCCTGATTTAATCGAATGATAGAGGGGAAATGAGAGAGAGAGAGAGAGAGGGTCAGGGGGTATATTTGTTAGGGTAGTGATCTAGTGGGCTTGGGTAGGGTTATTAATTTAGTGGGCTTGGGCATGGATATTTGGGTCATAAAAAAATAATAATAAGGGTTATTATTTTTATTAGGATTCATAGCCATGACTTAAAATAATATCGGGTCCAACGGGTCCATGGGATCGGGTCGGGGTAGACCCGGACCCGCTCCGTTTGGATGATCGGGTCCTTCGGGTCGGGTCCATATCGGGTCTCGGGTCCTTCGGGTCGGGTATTTACGCCTTTTATTTGGTCGGGTCCGGGTCGACCCGCGAACCGTTGACATGCCTAGATACAGGCAGTCAGTCTCCTTTGCAATCCGTCGTGCACCTCCACGTCAGACTGCGAAAATGTTGCGCTCTCTCCTCCACATCAGCCATCAATTTTTTTTTGTTTTCCTCTCACAATTAAATTTTGATTTCTTTCCAAAATCACTATTAACGAAAAAAATAATAAAATAGAAATCATTTTTCTTCTAAAAAGTGAGTTTACGTTGTTTGTGCTACATTTTTACACAACATTTGAAGCATTGACGCATATATTCAATTGAAAGTGGAAAGTAAGTAATTGTTTTGTGTAACACATTTTTCACGTGATGTTGTGAGCATAGCTTTTAATCTCTACAATTTTTGACATTTTCTTTTGTGGGATTAAACGTGTGACATTTTTAACTTTTGATATTCGTAAAATAAGGGTTCGTTATAGAAACAGTTCTTTTATTTTGAAATACATATTACATTGATGAGATTTATTCATTGTGTAACATCACACACATGTTGAAGAAGCCAAAAGAGTGACAGAATAATCGATTAAAAAGCATACACTAGACTATATTGGTGTATACTATGTTCTCTTAAGGTGTACTTATGTAACATAATGTATACTACTTTAACACAACATATATTAAGTTAATGTTGTATATTTTTTTTAATGAAGTATATACCATTTTAAATGAGTATATAGTTAATTAGTTCTGCTACCTGGGCCCCAGAAATTAAACCCCATTGAGAAGCCTCAATAGGTGTCAATTATTCATTGGTTCCCTGTTTGACTTTTTAAAAAAGTAAAAAGGGGAAATACATTATTAACCTTCATTTGATTTTGGAATTTTGCTCTAACATAAAGGCTCCCTCTTTAATAGCTACTCTATAACTGCCTCCCACAACTATCGGCATCAAGAAACGAAATGGTAGCTTTTTTTAAAAAAAAAAAAAACCCTTGATGACCTATGATTTGCGATTTCAGCGATTTCCTTCCCCTAATCGTTGGAACAATGGCGAAAAAAAGTGTTCAATCTTTCTTCTCTGATTTCTTTCCCAAATTTTCGTCTGGTTTCTTCCACAATCATTTTCTAGCTGTTCTGATTTTATTTTTTTCAAATACAATCGTGAAACAGCCTTAAAAAGATGGATATTTGTCTTATTAGATGAACACTCAAAGATCTTCGATTAATATACATCAAATTTTTAATATCAATAATCGGATTTTTTTTGTTCACATAATGTATCTGGTGCAATGGAGTGAAACGATTAAAAAAAATGTATCTGGATTTAAATAGTTTGACTTATTAAGAACATTGATTTTCATGAATTTTATTGGGTAATATTAAATGTAGAGATAAATATTATAAATTGATTGTAAATGTATCTGATTATTATGAATGTGAATGAATCTGGAAAAAGAAGAATCTAAAAATGTATATGGATTTAATTATATCTGGATTTTAGTTTCATATGTTTTGTTGTTTCAACCAATCAAATGCAATTTTTGGTGATGTCTATAAATAACAAATTTTTGTTTCGAGGTGTTTTGATGCTGATTTAACAACTGAAAAAAAAACTTAATGATAATGAGTGGTTGGTTGTTTGTATTGTAGTATATCTCCTATTGATTAAATGTATATGACTTTCTTTCAAATGTATCTTGAAAATAGAATAGTATGAAACCATATGATTTAAGGTAATGAATTTTCATTGACTTCATATGTATCTGATTACCTGTTGCATAATGGATTTTTTTAACTTGCAGTATGGATTGTGGGCCAGTAATCATCAACATCATTTGCCACTAAGGAGGAAGTCACTACAGACATGACCAAAGAGAGATGCAGATCCAAAAGAGCACACCTCATATAAAAATTCATCAATGACAAACACAGAACATACACATATGAAGATCACAGGGTCAAGATGATGTATATAGCACATTGATTAGTAATTTGTCATGTTTATGTGAAGAGAAATAATTTAGCAAACAAGTGCATAGTCAAATTTTTGTTGATGTTTGTGTATGGAAAAAATGATTTTTCATATGTTTTGTTACTGTTTCAACAGATGAATTTAGGTGATGTCTGTAAATGACAAATTTCAGTTTCATGTGTTTTGTTGTTGTTTCAACATATGAAAAATATTTGATGATCATGAGTGATTGGTTATTTGTATAGCAGCATATCTCATATTGATTAAATGTATCTGAATTCTGTCAAATTTATCTGAATCTAAATAAATGTGACAGATGAGAATCACAGGGTTATGACAATGCATATAGAACAATAACTTGATTATTTATTATGTCTATGTGAGAAGAATCAATTTATTAAATAAATACATATTCGATCATTTGTGATATCATGATTAATTGGTTGTTTGTACTTTCATATTTCATAAATGTATTTGAAATTAGATAAATGTATTTGAATATGAAAAAATTATTGACTTTTATTCAATGTAACTACATGTAATATATTTAACTGGACCTAACACATTCACACAAGTATGAGACCAGTAATGCATTGTCAACAATAAGTGTAAAGTTGCATTGATATAGTAGCAATCTCTTCTGCACATGGAATAATCTCTTCTACATGTTGTTGATCAACTCCATCTAAGAATTCCTTTTGTAGACTAGTTTCCAAAGACCATGTATAATTGAACTCAGTCAAATGAATTGAATATCGATTGGTGTATCATTCATAAAATCAGCATCACTGCCTGTCATAAAACAAATTAGAATTGTAAAAATAACACCATCAGTCGACATAATCAAATCTAAATGACTACAATGAATAAATCTTGATTATTGTGAAAATACATAATCAGTTGCTTGTAATATTAAGATACATTTGAAATATATCTAAATTGATTTATATGCTCATAAGTTATTATAACATAACAGTGTCTCTGAATTCAATGAATATGTCTACATTACTATGACTATGAATGCATTCCAGAAAATGTGTCTAACATATAAATTAATCCTTCATTAACGACATTAATGTAATCAACAAAAAATAAAAAAAATACAAAAAATAAGATGCATGTAATATTCATCTACACATGAAATGTATCTGAATTCAAAATAAAAACATTGATTGCACAAGTGTAAATGTATTGAATAATTATTATAAAAGATTAAGATTAAGATACTTAAAAGCAAAATTAAAACAAAATTATATACATCTAAATCATCATGAACGATTATACGTGCTTAACAAAATATAACACTGAAATGATGCAATGCTTAAAAAAAGGATTATAATGCAAAATAATAAGATTCATCTCCCTATTAACAACTGCAAAATCAGAAAATCGAAACAACCAAACCTGGAACTATCATCATTGATGAAACCACAAACAAATCGCTTGGATTTCAAATAAAAAAAAATGAAAATCCTCACAAAAACTGAAATCGAATTGTTGTTTTATGTTAATTTTCATAAACAATCGATTAAAAACTGTGAAATCATTCGCTGATTTGTGTTAAACGATTGAATGGTTTTATTTTTTAAAAAAAGAAGAGAGAGAATAAAAGATCGTATGAAATCATAATCGCTCCACCATTAAAGCGACTGGTTATTAAAAAAAATGAAAAAATGATGATAAGGGTAAAAAGGTTATTACAAGTGTGCAATCTCATGGGGCTTGTAATGAGATCTATAAGTTGGGTCCCAAAAATAATTATTGATGCTTAATATATTGTGTATTTTTCCAATATACATGGGTTTGTGCGAGGGCAATGAAATACATGCAATAGATGCATATGTCAACATGGAAGACGAGGGAAATGGAGACTCAGAACTGAAAGTTGAAATAGAATTCAAGTCAATCGACGAAATCTTTGAATAATATAAAGAATATGATTTCCATTGTGGATTTGCCATCGTTAAAACTATAATAAAATACATCATTGAAAGAGATTTAAAAGCCGTGATATTTACGTGTTTCAAGGAAATTAAGCAAAGGAAGAAGACAACCAAGAGCAAACAGTGAAAGATATGCTTTGTCATAAGCTAGTCTGTAAGACTAACTGCAAGGCGAGAATGCAAGTTAAGACATATGGAGATGGTATGTGGGTGTTAGACTTGCTTATTTTTTAACATAATCATAAGGTAGATCCAAAGCTCTCACGGTTTCACAAATGTCATTGGGCATTGACAGCATATACTATGAAACAACTAGCGATAAATGATGCTATTGGGGTTCCTCCGTGCAAGATATTTGATGTCTTGGCTGTCGAAGGAGGGGGATATATGATCAACTTCTATTCACATAAAGGAATTGTCGGAATTTCTTCAATAAAGTAAGATGTTTCGAGCTTGAAAAAGGCAATGTCGAAGCACTCCTTCAGTATTTTGGTAGACAGCAAGAAATAAATTCTAGCTTTTTCATAGGATTTAGTTAGATAGAGATGATCATTGAAGAGCGTTTTTTGGGCAGATGCACGATGTAGGGTTGTATATTAATATTTTGTTGATGTGATCTCCTTTGACATGACGTATTTGACAAACAAATGTGCAATGCCGTTTGCCCCATTTGTTGCGCAAATCACCATGGATATTCCATTACGTTGGATTGAGGCTTGCTAGCCAATGAGATGATAGAGATGCATGTATGGCTTTTCAAGGCTTAGTTGGCGTGCATAGGGATCCGTCCCCCTCAAATGATAATCACTGACCAATGCAGATCGATCGGGGGAGCCGTTAAAGAAGTGTTTCCTTATGCGTGACACCATTTATGCTCTGACATATCTTGAAGAATGTTCCTGAAAAACTGGGCATGGTATGTATACTATTATCATCAATTCATCGACTAATAATACAAACTTTCAGAGCTCATATAAATTATTCTAAATGCAGCATATACATGTTCACATAGTATATACCATTTTTAAAGTATATACACCGCTTAAGAGTGTGTACTTTTATGAAAGTGCACATACTTTTATAATATAGTACATAATCTGATAAAAGTAAATATACTGGTTTATCATAGTCCATATCGTTTAATCATAGTATATACTATAAGAAATTCAATTTGTGAATCTAGGTAAAAGATATAAGTCTTTCAAAGATCAACTTATGAATATAGTTTATAATTGCCTCACCATGAATGAATTCAAGGGGAGATGGAATAAAGTGATGGATGCCTATAGTTTTAAGAAAATACATTACCCTCTTCTTTATAAAAGGATAGGGAACGTTAAGTTATAGTTCACGTTAGGGATACCTTTCGGGTGGAGATATCCACCACCCAACGTAGTGAGAGCATGAATGCATATTTTGATGACTAGATTACTTCAAAAACAAGTTTCAGTTAATTTATTCAACAATATGAGAATTCTTAAAGAATAAGCATGAGAAGAGACCTTAGAGGACTTTATGTGATTCCATAGTACCCCCAACTTGTGTCATAAATGGAAATGAAAGAACAGATGGTGAAAATATATTCAATAAATATATTATGAAAGTTTCTAGAAAAACTGAAACAATTGATCCAATTGAATGCCCGTTGTGTATCAATAGGGGATCACAATATTGTCAAATACGAGGTGATTGAGATGGTGAAGAGGCTGAACATGTATTTGAAGTTTGTGGTTGTTTTCTACAGAGACACTGAAGAGATACAATGCATTTGTTGGATCTATGAATTTAGAGG